>CM056382.1:25906646-26368128 GCA_029718625.1 Synaphobranchus kaupii | reverse complement strand
CCTTCATGTGACATGTCACGTTGGGTCCTTTGAATTCAGTCTTCCATTGGATTGCGGATTCACAGGGTGCAGTTCGTAGGATGCGATAAGGGATAGCCGGTGGCCTCATCTCTCCCAAAACTTTGGGCTGTGGAAAAAGCGCCGTTTGAGAAGGCAGTGACCTTTCTAGTTCTTATATACAGTAGTTCTGTGGTTTCTCCTTATGGTGCATGGAGTGTGTGGGATTTGAACAATATCCATCGCCATCCTTGTCTTTATACTTTTAGTAACACAATGCCTGTAAGTACATTCATTTTTAACCTGTATATCTTCATATATTGAGCATTATCTGGATATTGTGAGAGACATACTCTGATTTGAGGGGTGTTATTTGCCTTGTTGTAATCAGAGTCTTGTTTTGTTTCTGGCCGACTCAAGGATCCAAGTCTCAAAGAGCCTGTTCAACAGGATTGGTAGCAAGAGACAATGGCTGAATCCCATTCTCTGTACTCGCAGACTCGTGGATTCAAAGGCGCATTCTCATTAAGTCTGAGTGCTCAGGGCTGTCCCATTGTGAAAACAACGTTTTTGGCAATTGCTCTTACTCCGACTTTTTGCACCCTCTACCTGCACTTTTTGCAAGTCTGCATCAATGCAGACTTACCTGCCCTCGGAAATACGCCATTAAAGTCTGCAAGTCTGCAACTCCGTGAGGGCTCAGTTTGGGATTCAGCCTGTCACTCTTTACTCAGGACCTTGCTACCATTGTGTTGTACCATTGTATCACATTTGACCCTCACTGGGAAGGGAAAGAACAGCGAGGTCAAAGAGCAAGTGGACCCAGAGATGGTAGGCGCCATAATAGGTACAGATATTCTGTATTGATCTCATCATTATGAATGGATTTAATTGTACTACTTAGAAAAGTTTTAAGTCCAACTTCTCTTTTCACAGATGTGGTCAAAGACAAATTCCCTGGCGTGGGGTCATTGAGATCCGGAACCTTCTATGCTACACATTTAACAACGAAGGCTTCTCTTGGAATGTTGCAGGAAGTCAAAACTAGCACCAAAACTAGCACCCCTGTTTGTGCAATTGTATTGTTTGGAAAGACTGTAACTGTATAGTCTTTGTAAGATATTTATTTCTCCATTTGATGCTACTAGAAATTGTGTTTTTTTCCTCATACTAAAAGTGTATTTGTCATGGAGCAGAACAACACACTTAGGGCCTGATTTACTAAGACCTTTAGCGGGTGCAAAACCTTTTAGCACACGCAAAACCAATAACGTGACCAATGATTGGTGCAAAACAAATTCCATGACCAATCACGTTTTTGGTTTTGCGTGTACTAAGTTGTTTTGCACCTGCAAAAGGTCTTAGTAAATCAGGCCCTTAGAGTGTACAGAATAGTACCAGAAAATGGTTTAAAAATGCACGTGAAATGTGATAGTGACATATTGGAGGCACACTTCATAATGCATAATACAGTACTTACAGGATTCAACTTAAAGTTAATTTCCACTATATAGTATAAATTATGATAGAACTCCACTAAAAATGCACTTAGATGGAACAGTTCATAATATGACAGCATTATACTTAAAGTGTTTATTATACTCTCGTCGCATTATACTCGTTCGGATTTAACGTATGAAATGTCAAAGGATTTGTCATGTAATGTTGCTAAACAGAGATGGTTGATTGTTTTATTATTACTTATATCTGGTAACGTGCAACCTAACCCTGGCCCTGAGTTGCAGTGTATTCAGACGCCATCTGATTTTAAATCTCTGTCTGGTCTAAATATTGTTCATCTCAATGTGCGCAGTTTGTTATCCAAAATGGATATGACTAGAATATGGGTTAAATCAACAGATGCGGACATTGTTGTAATATCCGAAACTTGGCTGACAAAATCAGTTATTGATAAAGATATTAACATGGATGGGTACAATGTTTATCGTGCCGACAGACCAAAGAAAGGGTGGCGGCGTTGCTATTTATGTGAAATCGAAATTTCACGTCAGGGTAGTTGTCTGAATCAATCTGCAAGCAATTGTAATTTCTGGCAGTGAATGTGGAAATTGCTAAGGGCCTGTATAACTATTGGTGGGTATTATAGGCCTCCGTCTGCCTTAAACGATGCATTGCAGTCTTTGATGCACCTTTTATCCAGACTAAATTATAGCAAAATTGTTTTAGCTGGTGATCTTAACGGGGATTGGCTTAAGCCAGTATCTGACGATTTTAAATCATTTTGTGATTCCGTCAATCTTACCCAGCTGATTAATTCACCCACTCGTCCAAATCTTAAATGCCCTGAGAAGTCCACCTTAATTGACTTGATTCTGACAAATGTTCCTCATAAATGTTCAGCTGTTGGTGTTTTTTGCAATGATCTAAGTGACCATTGTGTTGTTGCTGCTATCAGGAACACTAAGGTCCCTAAATTAAAACCACGCGTCATTTGTAAGAGGAATCTTAAACATTTTAATGAACAGGTTTTATCATGATTTGTTTAATTTTAATTGGAGTAGAATAGAGCTGATCCCTGATGTGGAGACAGCCTGGACATTCTTTAATGATGGTTTTACGCAAAACATAAATACACATGCCCCATTCAGGAGATAGAGTAAAGGGGCGTGATAACCCCTGGTTTTCCTCTGAGCTAGCAGATACTATCCATGAGCATAACTTGGCTTGGGCTAAGGCAAGGACAACAGGTTCTACCACTGACTGGCTTGTTTTTAGACAACTAAGAAACAAATGCTCTTCTTTTATTAAGAATGCCAAATCAGAATATTATTTGTCTGTCACCACTGAAAATCGAAATGACCCGAGGAGATTTTGGAAAACCATAAAATCCCTTTCTGTGAGCAACAACTCTCAAGCTGTACCTACCTTTTTTATGAAGGATTCTGTTTCTGTTCATGACAAAAGGGATATATTGAACTGTTTTAAGAAGCATTTTATATCTTCTGGCTTTCTGTTTGTGTTTGACTTTGCTTGTTCTGCATCTGTGAAACCCTGTACTGACGCTCCAGTGTATACTGGTCAGTCTTTTAATTTTGTACCTTTCTCTGTGCAGGAAGTTCATAAAGCCCTAAAAACTTTATCTGTACGTAGCATGAATTTTTATAGAACTACACTGTAAATACACTTGTGGCAGTGGGTACATTAGCCCTCTTGCCAATTGCCAAACCTGGCCTGCGTTAGGAGGTTTCAAAAGATTTATGTTGTGATCCTGATAGCTAGAACGGAGAGGCAGGAGGCGAATTCTGAAGCAAAGCCAAGCTATCGGTGTGCTAGCCTATCGCAACACGCCCTATGGAGCCGGGGTGAACCATTTAAATGCGACATAATGCCAGGTAGTGTGGAGCTCAAAGTTCTAGCCTACATCTCGCAAACACACCTAACGTTGTAGTTGCACAGACAGTGCAGAGAAGCACGCATCTGCAGAGTCGTGTAGTCATAGAACGGCATCTCATAACCATATTTATGCTAAATTTGAGAGAGATGGGTCGCAGAAAAGAAAAAAAAATGGATGGCAGATGCTTCCTGTGGAGCAAGGGCTCTTTTCCCCAGTTGTGCAGGCCACACGCGGAGGTGAGACGAGCCTCTGGCGAATCGAGCGAACAACAACAACTAACTGGGAAGGATGAGCAAATGTTCGCTCTTTTATAACCTTATTGTCGGCTGTGATATCGGCCGGAAAGTATCGCATTATAGTGCGGAAATACAACTGGGACAACGTCCTACGTCACTTGCAACGCCAAGGTGGGGTTTCCTGTGGACTGTATGGAATTGTAGTTCTATTGAACCTACATTACAACTTTAGTCCACTTAGTATACTTAACGAGCTGCCAATTTAGCACAATGCACATAATTAGTACATAAGTCGTAAAAGTACACTTTTAAACAGTCCACTTCAAGTATAGTCTCAAAGACACTGTAATATGTTTAAAGTTAGTTTAAACGCAATGGTGACATTATGAAATTGTACTGCAAGTGTATTTCAAATACCCACAAATCATACTTAGATAAACTGAAGAAGGCTACACTAAAAATAGTCCCATTTCAACATACAGACAATTGAAGAGCTGCCAATTTAGCACAAAGTACATAAGTACTAAAAGTACACTTTGAAAAAGTATATTTCAAGTATAATAATTATCTGAACAAAATCACAATATTATGTACTGTTGATAGCGAATTAATATAAATGATTCAGCTAAAAGGCATTTGGTGGAATTCCTGCGATTAATTCAATTCAATTCAATTCAATTTTATTTGTATAGCGCTTTTTACAGAGAACTGTCACAAAGACGCTGCACAGGGAAGACAGAAGGAAAATTGAGCAAAAAACCAGGCCATAGCCCCCAACCAGCAAAATGAGGTAAAAAAACTCCCCGGTAGGGGAGAAAAAAAAAACACTGAGCAGTGGCGAGAAAAAACTCCCCAGTGGGAAGAAATCTCGGAAGGAACCTGGCTAGAGAGGGGGTGCCCATCCTTCGCTGGCCCGGCCCGGTTTAGACTAAAGGTGGACTGAATGGTAATAGTCAATTCAATAATCAGTTCAATCATCAGTTCAAAGGGGGCGGGGTGATGCATCTGGGACTCCGGTTGCGTGAAGTCGGGAGGATAAACCAAAGGAGGGACGGGTCCGAAGCAGTCTGCAAACTCAGGGTGAGGGAGAGGGGGACGGGCCGGAGTAATCTGCAGCTCAGGGTGAGAGAGGAAAAGTGAAGGTTAGCCCCCGACCCCCTCCCCCCCCCCCCCCCCGACATCCTTAACTATAGGATTGACTAAAGAGGTACGTTTTTAGCCTACACTTAAAGACAGAAAGTGTGTCTGCAGCCCGTACATACATGGGAAGATTATTCCATAAAAAAGGGGCTCTGTAAGAGAAGGCTCTGCCACCCATTGTAATTTTAGATATAATAGGAATTTTCAAATAGCCAGCATTTTGAGAGCGAAGTAATCTAGGAGGACAGTAAGGAATGAGTAAGTCACTCAGATATTCAGGGGCCAAGCCATTTAAAGCTTTAAACGCTAGAAGTAAAATCTTGTAGTCAATTCTGAATTTGACAGGCAGCCAATGAAGAGTTTTGAGCACCGGGCTGATATGCTCCCATTTCTTGGTTCTAGTAAGAACCCTAGCAGCTGCATTCTGTACAAGTTGGAGGCGATTCAGGGCTGAGCCAGTGCAACCAGACAATAATGCATTGCAGTAATCTAGTCGAGAGGTTACAAAGGCATGAACCATTTTTTCAGCATCCTCCAGGGACAACACCTTCCTTAATTTAGATATATTCCTCAGGTGGAAGAAGGCCATTCTTGTGATATTGTTAATATGGGGCTGAAAGGAGAGATCTGAATCAATAATTACACCAAGGTTTTTAACAACCTTGTTAGGGGAGACAGAGAAGCAATCTAAATTTAAGGGAAGCTGTAAGAATTTATCTCGAAGGGATTTGGGACCTAATACATCAGTCTTATCTGAGTTCAATAAGAGGAAATTTTGGGTCATCCAGGCCTTTACATCTTTGAGACAGGTCTCTAGTTTAGACAACTGGTCAACTTCACCTGGCTTAACTGATATATAAAGTTGTGTGTCATCTGCGTAGCAGTGGTAGTTAACACCATGTCTGCTTATAATGTTCCCAAGAGGGAGCATGTAAAGAGAAAAGAGCAGAGGACCCAAGACCGATCCTTGTGGTACTCCAAAGTTCACCTTAGAAAATTCAGAGGACTGACTGTTTACCCTAACAAACATAGAGATAAGATTTAAACCACATAAGAGCATGCCCGGTAAGACCAACTAAATTTTCTAACCTGCAGAGGAGAATATTATGGTCTATAGTATCAAAGGCAGCGCTCAGGTCAAGTAAAACAAGAATAGAAATACAGCCACAGTCCAGAGAGAGGAACAAGTCATTCATTACTAGGGCAAGGGTGGTCTCGGTGCTATGGTGCTTCCTAAACCCAGATTGAAACCTCTCATACACATTATAAGTATGTAAAAATGAAGAAAGCTGTTGCGCTACACATTTCTCAAGAATCTTTGATAAAAATGGGAGGTTTGAAATGGGTCTATAATTGGCCAGGACAGTGGGATCCAAATTTGGTTTCTTAAGTAGTGGCTTGATTTCTGCCAATTTAAAGGATGTAGGAACATGGCCCGATAGCAATGATGAGTTAATTAAATGAATAATTGGTTTGATGAGCATAGGCAATATCTCCTTCAATAACTTTGTGGGTATGGGGTCTAGAAGACAGGTGGATGATTTTGAAGAAGAAACTAACTGAATTAGCTCGCTCTCAAGTATTGGAGTAAATGATTCAAGACGTTCAGTGTGTCTAGGAGGCAGTTCTATATCGTCAAAACCATGGTCACTAACTTGTGTGATCTTTTCCCTAATTTCAATAATTTTACCACTAAAGAAATTCGAGAAATCATTACTACTACATGAGATTGGAATTTGAGGGTTAGTTGTTGCATGATTATTAGTTAGTTCAGCAACTGTTCTGAATAGAAATCGGGGATTGGTCTTATTTTCTTGTATAAGCTTTGAAAAGTAAGAGGACCTAGCATTGGAGAGAGCATGCTTATAGGCACTAAGACTCTCTTTCCAGGCCAAGTGGAATACCTGCAGTTTAGTAGAACGCCATTTGCGTTCAAGCTGCCGAAACTTTTGTTTAAGAGCCCGCGTGGGGTCGGTGTACCAAGGGGCAAGCCTCTTCTCAATTACTTTTTTGCTTTTTAACGGAGCAACTACTTCAAGGGTTTTGCGTAGAGCAGTAGCTAATTCCTCTGCCAGATCATTGGTTGACAGGGAGCTGGATGAAGTGTCTAAATCAAGGTAATCAGGTAGCACATGCATAAAGTTTCCAGTAGTGGAGGTAGTGATAGTGCGACCTGTATACGTTCTGAGTTCAGATTCTACAGAATGGGCTAATTTTAACTGCAGAGTAATGAGGAAATGGTCAGACAAAATAGGATTATGCGAGTGAATTTTAACATTAACAATGTCAATACCAAGACTTAAGACCAGGTCTAAAGTATGACTATGACAATGCGTGGGGCCAAAAACATTTTGAATGAAACCAATTGATTCCAAAATGACCGTAAATGCTGAGGTAAAAGGATCATCTGTATTTTCAAAATGCAGGTTAAAATCACCCAATATTAACACTTTGTCATGACTTACAGCTAAATGAGAAAGAAAATCTGCAAATTCATGAATAAAGCCAGCATATGGGCCAGGAGGTCTATAGACAGTTACAAGTAAAATAGGCTGAGAGGAGGGGCGGTTTCTACCAACCACTGCTGGCTGAGTGTTCATAACTAACACTTCAAATGAATCAAATGCATACTCTAATTTTGGAATTGACTGAAAGACAGATTTATAAATAACAGCAACCCCACCCCCTCTTCGACAGAGACGGGGGTTTTGGCTATATATGAACCCAGGTGGAGAGGATTCATTTAATGTAAAGTTCTCATCCACTTTCAGCCATGTTTCAGTTAAACATAGTATATCAAGAGAGCAGTCTGAGATTAATTCATTCACAAGATGTTACGAACCAAATACGGGCTGGACCCAAGTGCAACGACCAGGAGGCAGATTTCACAGCAAGGGGTTTTTATTAAGCTTTGGGGTAGTCCCAAAGCTGTACAGAAAGATAAGACACAGTAATATACAGGGTGAGAAAGTTCAATACGAACTGCTCCAAGCCGGAGCTGGACTTGAGTACAGGAGGTGAGTTCCAAGCCGGAACTGGACTGTACTGGACCGGAGGTCCACTCAGGAACTGGACCACGGAGTAGGCGGGTTTGTTCCAAACCGGAACTGGACTTTAAACTGGAGGTGCACGTAGCACCGGAACTGGACCGGAACTGGACCGGGAGGTCCAACTGGAACTGGGTAGCAGGAACAACAGGATTGTTCCAAACCGGAACTGGACTTTAACCGGGAGGTGCACGTAGCACCGGAACTGGACCGGAACTGGACCGGGAGGTCCAACTGGAACTGGGTAGCAGGAACAACAGGATTGTTCCAAACCGGAACTGGACTTTAAACTGGAGGTGCACGTAGCACCGGAACTGGACTGGAACTGGACCGGGAGGTCCAACTGGAACTGGACGGCAGGAACAACAGGATCTGTTCCAAGCCGGAACTGGACTTTAAACTGGAGGTGCACGTAGCACCGGAACTGGACTGGAACTGGACCGGGAGGTCCAACTGGAACTGGACAGCAGGAACAACAGGATTGTTCCAAGCCGGAACTGGACTTTAAACTGGAGGTGCACGAAGCACCGGAACTGGACTGGAACTGGACCGGGAGGTTCAGCTGGTACGGGACTGGATACTGAGGTAGGTAGCCGGCAGCGCCCGGCAGGGTGGAACTGTGTGGCGGGGCTCAGCTGGAGCCGGTGGAGGTAGCTGGTTTGCTGCGGAACCTGGGACCGTAACCGCGGCAAAGGGATTCGCCTTGGCCGGACAGGAACCACTGCAGGATAGCGAGGCAGACACCCCACTGCGGCCATGCTGCGAGCTGGAGTTGGAGGCACCGTAACACACAAACACACTGACTAACAGCTACAGACTGGTGCAGGCAGGAACAGCTGGTAGTTAGAGGGAGACAGGTTAGCAGCAAAGCATGCAGTAAATGATAGGGCAGAATAGTAACCAGACCGGAGGGTAGAACGACTGTAAGCTGACGGGTTAGGTTCGCAACCAAGCATACAGCACTCTCGTACAATAACCAGAAGACCAGGAACACACAACGTAGTTTAGACAACGAACTGGCCCCGACTAGCAGCCAGCCGGGGGTTTAAGTAGGGGAGTGAAATTGAAAACAAAGGCGAACACGTGAGGAATGTAACTGAGTGTGATTGACAATAAACCAGGTGCGGAAAGAAAGCCAAGAGCAGGGAAAGCGATAGGTGGAAACCAAAGTAGGAAACCGAGAAACAAACAGAAGGGAAACGCCCAGCCTGCAGCAAATGGGAAAACATGGACAGGGGAATCCAACATGACACGGAGGGAAAACAGGAAAACGCGGAGAAGGACAGGAGGGGAACGGAACGTTACACAAGAGCTGCCTTGGAATTAAGGGATCTTATATTTAATAAGCCAACTCTCATGGTAGTAATATCACTTGAGCTAATAGGATTGTGTTTTGTTTTAATCTTAATCAGATTATTAAAACAAACTTCACGGTTTTTGCCAGATTTGACATGGTTTTGTATACGTGGGACAGACACAGTTTCAATTTCTAAAGGGTGAACCCTAGCTGATGGTTCTGCAGTGGCGGACTCAATTCAACACAAGAGCAACATTAATACAATCTTGGAGTTTATTGAATACAAAGTACCAAAAAGAGCAAAGCACGATTCACTACTATAATGTACAACAAACTATGTGCAACCGTGAGAGTGTGTGTATTAGGGGTGTGCAGCGATGCCACTATCTGTATCTGTATCTGTTGGACCATCAAAATTATCTGTATCTGTATCCGGATGTTACATATAGGAAATGTCATATTTTCTAGTCTAAAATTAATTACTATTGCAATTTGAGTATTCACCCCCCTCCCTGTCTTTTTTTCTTTTCAAAACCTTTTATAAGAACTATATTCTGGACTTATTTAACCCCCTAACTGGGGGACACTGAACAATAATTTTGGATAAGGACTGGAAAAAATCTGAGGTACAATATATAATCAACTCAGAATGAAAAGGCAGTTTTATAAAAACATGAAACCATTCCATTATACATTTGAATGGAAACTATTTCCACAATAACAAACCTTTCTGCCTGTTGTGATTTCATATTGTACTTCTTTTTACTATATGAAGATGGAAACCCCCCACCCCCATACGTCAATGGTTTGCCCCTGTATTGCTCCTAGCTCACACAGCCTGTCCTCATTTTGTTTTTGCGGTTTGTGAAATGCGATGCAAAAGTCACAATGTTTAAACATATTACAGATTGTAGGTTGCACAAAGTGGGAGGTGAGGGTGTGTGTGTGTGTGCTTGTGTCATTTGTGTAACCGCAGTGACAGTGCAGTGCTTGTTGCAGACTGAGACCACTGGCATTAACGTTAGCCTTTGCGTTGAGCACTGAGGTTTGGCGTTAATGGCGTGACATTTGTACTTGCAGCAGAGCAAACTACAATCAGTGTAGCTAGCCAGCCACTCGCTTTCCCCCTGCATACGAGAAAATTAATGACAGACTGTCTGGTGGTGGAGAAATATCTATTTCATTCATTAAACTTTCAGCTTAGCTACTGTACATGTTAGCTTGCTCCAGCTTGAGCCAGCTCTCGGCTGCTGTGCTGATTAATGGGTGGAGAGAAAACAACATCAAAAGTGGATTTGCATGTAGGTACATATTCGCCACAATCGCTAGGGATGGGAATCATTTGATTTTATTGATACCGATGCCATTATCGATTCCGCTTATCGATCCGATTCTTTATCGATTCCTTAAATATTATTTGCTCCCAGGCTATTAAAAGACCAACTATTACTATTGGGTGGTCATCAAAAATGGATTCAATGACACAATATTTATAAAGTATAAAGCATTCGTTTTTTATTCATATTTCATAGTGATATCATGGAAAATATTTATCTGCTATATGTATGCCTGCACAAGTGGCAGAGCATCCAATAAAAATCAGAATTGTATAATTCTGTAAATTGAAATGGCATTATAAATGTCATTTGGCTTGATCAATACGAGTGCTTAAAAATATCAGACATGAAAGAAAATAAGAGACACCGGAAAATAATGAAAAAGGACGCGAGAAGAGAGGATAAATGATCAGTTTAACGTTATGTCAAAAAAGATGGCTAAAATATTGTTGTTTAACCGCTGCTCTGTGATTGGGATATTTAGTAAACTCCTCAAAAAAAGTTTGGAAACGTTATTTCGGTCGATTATTCCTCCCCTTTAATAAGACCAATTGGTATTGTATTTTATATCGCTGGAAAGCCTGATTAGTCACCTTTACAACGAGGTACAACTTGTAAGGATCATGCATTCGTGGAATGAGCAACACAGCTAACCGTGTGGGTAGCGGGCCAAAAAAAATGTGCCAAAATCCCCTGCAATATTCTTCTGTTGGTATTCACTCTTACAATACCAATTGGTATTACTAAAGGGGAGGAATAATCGACCGAAATAACGTTTCCAAACTTTTTTCGAGGAGTTTAGTTTCATTCTCTAACGAAGATCGCAAACTTTTACTTATGAGTTAGTTACGCTCCTAGGCGTGTTTCATAAAGCTGCACCGTAACGTGATGTTTCAACTGTCACCATTCTCCCCTATCTCATTTAGCCTATACATTTACATGGAAGAAAGATGAGATCTTTAACGTTACCCGAGGCAAGCTGGCTTCTTTTATTAACTGAAGATGACGAAGATTGAAGATTATCATTTAGCTAATTTAGGTTAGTTATTCGCTTTCCAAATCTAGGCTACTCATCTGTGCGTTGCCAAGCAGGCAATCGTTGTCAGATTAGTCTACCGCCAATCAAAACACTGTAGTTTTACACATGTAGTTGGTTATAGACTCCAGAGGGAAGTCCACACACTCCACAAATCTGTTATAGTTCTAAATAGTTGATCATTTCCGAAGACGGATCACAAAATGAAGCTTAGGCGAACACATTTTCTATTGATTTTTAAATGACAGTAGCAGTAGTATTAGTTTTTTAAAAATGACGTTTACATTTAATATTTTTAGACGGGGCGCCAAACTGCCTGCCATCATGCGCTGACTGAATGAAAAACGACGGCGCGCATGACGTGACGTTGTTTTGCTATGCGTAGCTGTCGGGAATACATGCTGGAATCGATAAGAGAATCGATAAGCTCGAAGGCGTACGATTCCGAGGAATCGGACAACTTGGAACCGGTTCCTAATGGGAACCGGTTTTCGATTCCCACCCCTAACAATCGCACTGTGGTAACTTAATTAAAATGAATATATTTAGCCTATATCGAGGATTCTGTGAATGCTTGTTTCTACCCAGATTGTTTAACATTCAACTCGGAATGAATCCACACTGTGGACTTCGTTCATGTAACATACGCTTGTCTATCAATAGCATACAGGAGACCTTCCTGATCTAGAGTAATACGTTAGCAAAATAATGCTGATTTTGATAGGGCATTTTTGTGTTAATCACTCCTGTTAGTGGCTATCTCAATGAAATAAATCTCTGGCAGATAGCTAGCTGTGCCGAATTAGTGGCTCTCTCTCGTTTTTTTTTTTTTTTTTTCCGAATATTAACGAGCAACGGGTAGAAAAAAATATGTGTTCCAACCCATTATTCGTGCTTTCCCGAATACGGTATTCGGCTCCGTGTGTGTGTGTGTGTGTGTGCGTGCGTGCGTGCGTGCGTGTGTGCGTGCATGCGTAAGCATGTGGTGGTTTTTGCAGAGCGGACAGGCCTAAACACCTGAAAGTATGTAACTGACTGGCTCCATGGCTGCCTGTCCCTCGTTGTTGAATAGCTAATTTTGTGGTAAAAAGTTGAAAAGCGAATGTGCAAAATTCGAATTCAAAGTAATTACGGTAAAATGTTTGCTGTTTAACCCTGCGTGAGTTTATGGTGGGAGGTCGCATTTCAGAGGTGGTAATATGGCAAGCCGTTTAATCATTTATTCGACTTCCAGAGCTAGCTACCTTTTTGTCCTAACTAGCTGCACATTTTCATAGAAGCCGGCCATATGACTTAGCTAGCTAACACAATTTCCTAGCTAGCTGCCGTTTGTGCCAGCTAGCTGCCCTCAGAACACAGCTAGTTGCCACTTTTGGCAGCTAGTTGCCAGAAAAACGCAGCTAGTTTAACTAGCTTGGTCCAAAGTGCAGCTAGTTAAGCTAGCTATGTTTTATTGGGTCAGTAGTTGAGCTAGCTCAATTTTACCACGCAGCTAGCTAAACTAGTTGGTCCTTTTTTGCCAACTAGCTGAACTAGTTAGTCCTTATGGCCAACTAGCTGGCCCTACATATAATATGCAAATATTCTTAAGGGGGCGGGCAGTGGGCGTGACCAAAGACGTCTATTTTAGACTGCTGGTGCTGTCAAATACAATTTAAAGTAATATAACAGAGACAACGATTTTTTCCAAGACTGTTTGCTGTTCAAAGTCTCTTTTAAAACATAGCCCATGTTATGTGACTGCTAATGAAAAGTGCCATTTTACGGCAGTAGATGGGATCCTCGTAATGTTTGTTAGTAGGTCTACTATTGGGGAAGAATTTGGCTTTCAAGAATCGTTCATTTTTGAGGTTGTCTCAACAACAATTAAACAGTTTGCAATTAAGTCCAGCTCCATATTTTTTGGATGCCATGTTGCCTAGTTAGGCTACTTTGCATCTGTAATACAATTCTCGGAAAAAGGTTTGATGAATTCCAATGATTATTTTAAACAAACTAGATTTTTATGAGAAGGACATTTACATCTGCTTCAACAAGCAATTGCGTTCATTTCAAGGACACAACAAAATATATGCACCAGAGGTCTGGGTTAAATTAAGCTATGTCAAAGCTGCTCCATGTCTTGGACGAATACCCTGTTAGAAAAAGGCTATGCAAAAAAAAAATAGACAATACAGATGAGTTTATCTCTAAACTTGGAAATCTTATAATCCAACAATGATCGTTGCTGTTGCCCTGCTTTTGCGTGTGAACGCTCATAGGTTTACTGTTCTGCCGTGTTGGGGTACTGTCAGTCCAGGATCACTCTCGTGGTTGTGTGCACCCCTCTCCACATCTTTTATGCTGCGATAGTAACCTATGCCCTGGGACCAAACTACATTATGGCCTCCACATTTGCAGTTAGGCTACTCTCCTAATTCTATAAATGCCTAACCAGGCTTCTCCTGTTTCTTTTCCCGTTTGTGGACAGCTCCAGTCATATCCCTGCCCTGGCTCAAGCCCACGCCTTGAGGCAACCTAGATGAGTCCCCAGATGTTTCACTCCGCCCCTCTGAATTGCATATTGTACATCTCTTCATTGGACTTTTTAGCGTAGGCTACTTGCTAGCTTGTTTAATATCTCAGACTTTTAACTGCTCAGCCCATTTGATTATTTGCTGTGATATGCCTATATCCCTCAATAACTTTTATTACCTTTTAATCCTTAAACCAGCCAGCCAGCGGAAAATGGGCTCCTCGGCCCTCTCTAGCCAGGTTCATCCCGAGATTTCTTCCCATCCAGGAATTTTTTTCTCACCACTGTTTGATGGGTATTTTTTTCCCCACTCTGGAGTTTTTTTTTATTTCAAATTTCTTTTTACCTAGTTTGCTTTTTGGGGGTTCAGGCCAATTTTCCTTCTGTTTCTCTGTACAGTCTTTGTGACAGTTCTTTGTATAAAGCACTATTGGCTACAAATAAAATGGAATTTAATTTATTATTAGGCTAATGTGCCGTTACTGCTAGGCTATAGGATTTAATTTACAATTTATGTTGTAACCTATAGGCTATTTATATTTTGTATATTACATTTTTTGTACTCTGTACATTTTAGTTAGGCCTATGTATACTGTTGCTTTTGCTTTTTATTGTATAACATGTATTATATGTAGCATGCATTCTTGTCCAATTTAATCTATGCTGTTAGCACCAATCCACCAGGTCATATTCCTGGTAGGCTAGTCTACTGTGAAGTTCTGGACAACAACAGTCGTTCTGGTTCTGACTGGATCAAACTTTAATTTTTCAAATTACACATTTAGGCTAGGCTATGTCACAAATGGCCATATCCCCACTTTGTAGGCTAGGCTACAGAGGTGTAAAATCCAGGTTCAGAAAATAAAAATCTCCCCAGTATTTTGTTCCAATCACCTTGATTTGCTAATTAGCACAATTCTTCAGCCAGGAGGTAGAACTAATTAGTGAAATCAGCTGGCTGAGTTCATGGGTGGAAGATGGCAGGACTTTTACTTTTACACATGGCAGGACTTTTACTTTCTGACCTCTGGATTTTACACCTCTGCTTGGCTACACCCTCCCCTCACAATCACATTCACTATTGTGTTGTCTTCTGAGTTTTATTATATCAGTGAACCGTGAGGAGGGGAGGCGGTTGAAACTTTACAAATCAGATTAAATCAGATTAAAGATTGTGGGAGGCCAGATTTCACCGCTTTCTGTGGGGCTTGCCGTTACCGTTAGCCGTTACATAGCAAGGCTGCTCGTTTTAAATCAAATCAAATTAACTCATCGCCGGCGGTGCATGCTGCTATGGTTGTTGTGACAGATATTATGTGCAATCAGAGGAAATAATTTAATAATTTGTAGCGGTTATTAATACATAATGTGACACACGACATTAGACTGACAAACGTTAGGTCTCGCAAGTTAGCTTCACGTTAACATTTTTTGCTGACAAATTCTGAGAAGCGCCCAGTGTCCTCCCTACACGGAAATGGAAAAACAGGTCAACGTTTTCATTCATAGGTGTTACGTTCCTATGCTGCCTTACGAGTGTGGCCCTTTAATAATCTGCAACTCATTTCATTCGGCTCACCTGGGTAGCAATTGGCAATTGAAGACACCTGTGCCTGATTACCAGGAGAGCATATACACTTGTGGCATTTCTCTTGTTGGGGTGATTCATCCTTTTCTTTGGTATGGGACTCTGTTTTGTTTGTACGTTTTGGAAGGAAGCTCTCCTTTTAAATATAGTGTTGCCTTTTGATATAAAGGAAGAAATAAGTTTAGTAAGGCTGCGGAAGACTTTCATTTGCCTTTTGGTATTTTGTTTTCCGGTTCAGAATTAAATAGCTTTGATACTAAAAGATTAGGTAAGTTAGTTTGAGCTTCCTCTAGTTTTACCTACCATTGTTGCTGCTGAGTTCCTGCAAAACTATGGATTTTTAAGAAGGCTTATTTGTGCAAGGCACACATTTTTGGTTAGACTCTTGGTAACCCCACGGTTATTGTAACGCGGGTGGGTTTCGGGTCGTAACAATTGGGGGCTTGTCCGGGATATGAATATTCATGAGTAGGCATGTCTAAAAGTATGATTCTTGCTTTGGGTGTGAGGTCCGATATTTGAATATTTATAAGGAGGTGTGGCTAATTTGTTTTCCATGTGGTCCTTAGTCCTCTAAAGTCCTTTTGCTGCTTTGGTTTGTTTTTTTTGTAGTAATTTATGTGCTCGGTTTATGTGCCATTTGGGGCTTGTTTTGTGTTGTCCATGGTCTGGACTTTGTTGCTTACACACATATCTCAGACACTCTGCTCTCAGGACTCTGGTGAGTCACACACACCACAGACACTCTGCTCTCAGGACTCTGGTGAGCCACACACACCACAGACACTCTGCTCTCAGGACTCTGGTGAGCCACACACACCACAGACACTCTGCTCTCAGGACTCTGGTGAGCCACACACACCACAGACACTCTGCTCTCAGGACTCTGGTGAGCCACACACACCACAGACACTCTGCTCTCAGGACTCTGGTGAGCCACACACACCACAGACACTCTGCTCTCAGGACTCTGGTGAGCCACACACACCACAGACACTCTGCTCTCAGGACTCTGGTGAGCCACACACACCACAGACACTCTGCTCTCAGGACTCTGGTGAGCCACACACACCACAGACACTCTGCTCTCAGGACACTCTGGTGAGCCACACACACCACAGACACTCTGCTCTCAGGACACTCTGGTGAGCCACACACACCACAGACACTCTGCTCTCAGGACACTCTGGTGAGCCACACACACCACAGACACTCTGCTCTCAGGACACTCTGGTGAGCCACACACACCACAGACACTCTGCTCTCAGGACTCTGGTGAGCCACACATATCTCAGACACTCTGCTCTCAGGACTCTGGTGAGCCACACACACCACAGACACTCTGCTCTCAGGACTCTGGTGAGCCACACACACCACAGACACTCTGCTCTCAGGACTCTGGTGAGCCACACACACCACAGACACTCTGCTCTCAGGACACTCTGGTGAGCCACACACACCACAGACACTCTGCTGTCAGGACACTCTGGTGAGCCACACACACCACAGACACTCTGCTCTCAGGACACTCTGGTGAGCCACACACCACAGATGCTCTTTAAGCCTGTGTCATTCTGTTGGTTTTTACCTCCCTCTGTGGTTTTCTTTAAGTAAATTGTTTGGTTTTCAATGTCTAATCTGCGGATGTCAAGTTTATTGGACGGATTAGTCATTGTTTATGTGTGGGGGTGTTACATTCCTATGCTGCCTTACGAGTGTGGCCCTTTAATTGTCTGCAACTCATTTAATTCGGCTCACCTGGGTAGCAATTGGCAATTGAAGACACCTGTGCCTGATTACCAGGAGAGCATATACACTTGTGGCATTTCTCTTGTTGGGGTGATTCATCCTTTTCTTTGGTATGGGACTCTGTTTTGTTTGTACGTTTTGGGAGGAAGCTCTCCTTTTAAATATAGTGTTGCCTTTTGATATAAAGTTAGAAATTAGTGAAGTTTAGTAAGGCTGTGGAAGACTTTCATTTGCCTTTTGGTATTTTGTTTTCCGGTTCAGAATTAAATAGCTTTGATACTAAAAGATTAGGTAAGTTAGTTTGAGCTTCCTCTAGTTTTACCTACCATTGTTGCTGCTGAGTTCCTGCAAAACTATGGATTTTTAAGAAGGCTTATTTGTGCAAGGCACACATTTTTGGTTAGACCCTTGGTAACCCCACGGTTATTGTAACGCGGGTGGGTTTCGGGTCGTAACAATAGGCCTATCCTATGCACTATACATCATTTATAAGAATTTATATAAATGCAACCAGAAAGAAGAAACATAAGCAATGTTTTCATTTACAAACGACAGTTTCACATCCCTTTCCACTATTCAGAACAGACGCCATTTTCTTCAGTAAAATCCGAAAGACACGCCCACTCTGTCCGCCCCCGATGAAAATTTGCATAGTATTTGTAGCTAGTTCAAATAGCTGGCCATAAGGACCAACTAGTTCATCTAGTTGACCATAAGGACCAACTAGTTCAGCTAACGTTAGCTGGCAAAAGGACCAACTAGTTTAGCTAGTTGCACTGTAAAATTGAGCTAGCTCACCTAGTTACCTATTAAAATGTAGCTAGCTTAACTAGGTGGCCTTTGGCAGGCAGAAGCCACCTAGTTCAGCTAGCTAAAATCCAACTGGAGCTCGCTCAACTAGGTGGCTTTTTGGGACAGCTAGTTGGCCATTTGCACAGCTAGTTAGGTCGCCTCGCCAACTAGCTTTGTATAAGACCTAACTACTTGGCCAGAAAAGGAGCTATGTCAACTAATTGTTTTCATTAGCGTCTTAATTAGCAACTCCAATTGCATAATTTATTTATTTTTTCCTCTCAATTGGATAAGTTAGTATTAAAAAATGAACAACAGCTAGGAGCATTAACGTCCCATTGCCAAGTTGTGCAAGTTATTAATTCTGCGGTTGAAGATTTTGAAACATATTAAAAGTAGCCTACCTATAAAATCTCTGCACATCCTGAAATAAATTAAGTGACCATCATTTCACCTGATTTATCTTTTACTTCTTTCAACTTGGTGGAAGTTCAACATAACCGCTGCATTAGTAATAAATAACTGTACTCATGTTTACTTCTTGATGCATGAAATAAAAAATGTTAGGGTGAATGCGGGGGCAGTGAATAGGCTTGTTTGCTCGAACATGCAGGACGGCAGTTGTGTCGGCTAATTGCACTGAATTGTCGGCAGGTGGGTTTCTCTTGTAAGTGATATGCCTCTATATTCTTACATGTGGAGTATTACTCATGGAAGGCATCTACATGTACATTTAGCAGTAGTGGTGATAGACAAATAAAACATGTTCATCTTACCAGTCTTCTCCCGGGCACCATAAATGTAGAGAATATGTACGAATCTGGTAGCAGTGAGAAAGATGATTAGTAATATGATTTCTGAATCAACAGAGTCCTCACGCGGACACTAAATATGTAGAGAATATCCTCGGACGGGGCGCCAATAAATGTAAGGAATATGCCTCTGTATATATAAACTCTTACATGGGATGCCAGAAATATAGGTAAAAACTATGGAATAATGAGGTTTACCCTTATTATTCTTAAATTAAAATTAAATCAGTCTCATTTGATTATTGTGGATTATAATTACTACTACTTCAATTTACCATCAAAGAAGGGTTGAAGGTATTACATTCTAATGATTAGGTTGACTCAGCCCTCGTGTTCATATGACATCAAAACAGACACCAGGTGTGTGTGTGTGTGTGTGTGTGTGTGTGTGTGTGTGTGTGTGTGTGTGTGTGTGTGTGTGTGTGTGTGTGTGTGTGTGTGTGTGTGTGTGTGTGTGTGTGTGTGTGTGTGTGTGTGTGTGTGTGTGTGCGCGCGCGTGCCACGTGTGCTCAGAGAACAAAGGAGTGGAGTAAACTGGCTATGTCCCAGCACGATGGTGGTTATTGATCTCAAATCTAACGTTACTATAAATAAGTTCACGCACTTCGGTCAGGAAATACTGTTAACCATCTACAGCAGGGGTCTCAAATTGCCTTGGGGCCACTACAGGTATTGTCATCTCATAAGAGGGCCACTTCAGCACGCAAGTACGACAAGAAAGTGCAATGTTTCTTAAATTTTACTTTTTTTTCAATCCCATACGTGTGTTTGACATACTTCACTGAAAAATACAATCAGCAGTTTCTACAAAATTGTATGTAAATTAACAGGTTTAACAGTTTTTTAACACAGCAAAATGATCTTCCCTTACTTTAATTGCATAACTTACTGAAACCTTACAATCAAATAACAAATGAAATCCTTGAACACATTGTATTGAACCTCTGCTCTATTTCTTACAAAACTGCACATTTTAGAGTGGCGTTGTATTGTAACCAGTCCAAGGAACACCTGTGCAGTAATCATTCTGTTTAATCCTCAAATCATTTCCCCAAATGTCAAACTATACTTTTAATTTTCCACTCATATTCATTCAAGACATAAATTAAAATAAGATTAACAAACAAAAAGAAACACATTCAAAGAATAGCTGCGGCTCATACACATTTGCATGTTTTAACAATTTGAACAGTTTTAACTTTTTTTTTTAACACAGCAAAATCATTTTCCCTTGCTTGAATTTATCTTGCATACCTTACTGAAACCTTTCAATCAAATTAGAAATACAGTCCTCAAACACATTTGTACCTCTGCTCTATTTCTTGCCAGACACTTGGCAGCGCTTCTGCTCACACAGATGAGCTACATTTGCCCTGATGGAGGTCACAGTGGAAACCCTGAGTACAGCTTCAAGAGGGGCATCAGTAAGCCTGGACCTGTACTTGCACTTATTAAAGTTCATAGTAGAGAAAAGTTTCTCACACACATATGTGCTCCCAAAGAGACACATTACCCGACTGAATACTTTGGACAGCTCTGGGAAGGATGGAGCTGCTTCTCTCAGAAAGTGTCCAGTCTTGTCTGCTTTTCCCTGTGCATCTCTGAATTTATTTTTCAGTTCACTGTTGCACTCTAAGTCAATAAGTTCCATTTGCAACACACTGGGGACACTCTCCACATCAGCTGAGAAGGGGTCTGCAAACAGCTGGAAAGTGTCACGATGTGCCTTAAAGTCAGCAAAACGCAGGTCAAATTCCTGCAGAAGGCTTTCAATAGCAGAAGCATATTCATCACCACTGAATGCTGCACCCTCCTCCACCAGAGATCTGCAGGTGTTGAAATGACTGAGGTTTTTTGCAGGAAGTTGAGTTTTCCACAGTTTCAGCTTTGTGGTGAAGGCTTTAACACTGTCATAAGCTGCTGTGATGAGCTGACCAGGACCGTGCAGCTTCAGGTTAAGGGCGTTCAGCTCCTGTGTGATGTCCACTAGGAATGCAAGGTCCATTACCCATTTTGGATCCTCTAGTTCAGGGACATCCATTCTGCCATCCTCCATGATCTTCATCTTCACCTCTGATCTTAACTCAAAAAATCTCTTCAGGACATTTCCCCTGCTGAGCCAGCGCACCTCAGTAAAATAAAGCACATCACCATATGCTGCCTCGATGTCTTCTAAAAAGGCTCTGAACTGGCGGTGCTGTAAACCCCTGGACCTGATGTAATTAATACATTTCACAACAACAGACATGACATGTTCATATTTGAGGCATTTTCTGCACAGCGACTGTTGGTGAATGATGCAGTGCAGAACAATAGCTGGATCTGCATGTTCCTCCTCTAACCTTCTCTGCAACAGCGCTACAAGTCCGTTTTTTTTACCTGTCATGGAGGGGGCTCCATCAGTGGTAATGCCGACCAGTCGCGTCCATGGCAACCCTGCGCGTTCAATCGCGTCACACAGCTGCTGAAAGATGTCCTTGGCTGTAGTCCGTCCGTGCATTGGACACAAACTTAGCAATTCTTCTGTCACTTCAAATTGTTCATTGATTCCCCTGATGAAGATGGCGAGCTGCGCAGTGTCCGTTTGATCTGTGCTTTCATCAAGCGCCACAGAGTATGCGGTGAAAGCACGAGCTTTAGTGCGCAACTGCTCGTAAATGTCACTTGACAACTCGCTAATCCGCTCTGCAACGGTGTTTCCCGACAGAGAAATATTGTTAAACGAGCTCTTCTTTTCTGGACACAGGATATCAGCAACTTGCAACATGCAGTCCTTCAAAAACTGTCCTTCGGTGAATGGCTTTCCTGCTTTGGCGATTAACTCACTCACCACATAACTGGCCTTAACTGCAGCATCAGCTTCCTTCGTGGCTTTATGGAAGAGATTTTGCTGAGATGTTAGCCCTCTCTGTAGCTGTGTGGCTCGTTGTGTCCTCTCTTCTCCCTGGTACCTCTCATACTGCTCTCCGTGTTTAGTCCAGTAATGGCGCTTAAGATTATATTCCTTCAAAACAGCGACTTTTTCTTTGCATATCAGACAGGTAGCATTTCCACTGAACTCCACGAAAAAATACTGCAATGTCCAGCTTTCTTGAAACTGTCTGTGTTCGTCATCCACCTTTTGTTTTGCTTTGGAAAAAGACATCTTCGCTGTTAGCATCAAGGTTAGCAGAACCACATCCCGCGCGCCTTATCAGATCGCCTGGTCATGCGCGGGCACGCTTGACCTTTGACATTACCTTTGCCCCGACTGAGTTTTTTTTTTTTAAATGGAACTGTGTTTTTATTTCAATTGTAAATGAAGAGGGTAATTTAAATTGGTATGAAACAACTACAAAAAATAGGTAAATGAAAAAATAATTTCACGGGCCAGATTACATTATATTTTTGACATCAGGCACGGGCCGGGGGGAGGGGCAGCGCGGGCCGCAAATGGCCCGCGGGCCGGGAGTTTGAGACCCCTGATCTACAGTAAGGTAAAATGAGATCATATCACACGAATGTTAGTCGGTGTTAGGATAGAGGAGCAAACCGTTAGGCCTGCTTTGGTTAGTTAACAGTACTAGCACATAAAACGATAGGCCAACCGGCTAGCTTACTAACCAGTGGAACAAGTTTATACGGCGATTATCACACAAAGTCGAGATACAATCAGATACACAAACCGATACACAATTCAGACTAAAATCCTAAGCTATGCCTGGGATGTTTGATCAGTCTTACTGACCAGTCAGTCTTACTTGATCAGTCTTACCGCGGTGAGTTGGCTTGATCACAGTTGGCTTGTCTGTGAGGTGGATGGCCTTTCTTGGTATCTCACAAACGTTATTCTAGAGTTTTGTTCAAATTGGATGAACGGTCAATGAGTTATGGCCATTTATTAGATAGGCCACGCCCAATCTCACATTGATTGGCTCACAGTTCCCGTAGTTATTGTCCGATATAGCTGGATTATAGGGAGCAAGTATAATTAGGTACACTAATGATATGTACCTAGTCTGGTCCAAATTGGTCAGGAAACAAAAAAGCCTTAGGGAAAAAACTATTTTGCATATTATGCAAATTAGCAGAAAATCCAATATGGCGAACTTCCATGATATTGTGCATGCAAGTACATGAGCTTCCAGGGAATACTCATAGCAAATTTGGTGTGAATTGGACAAAGGGTGTGGGAGATATTACATTAAAACTGTGAATAAATAGAAATAGTAATTATAGCACCACCATGAGGCTGATTGAGGTGAGATATTAAACACTTCATTTCATACATTTATTATGAGTGTGCCAAGTTTCAAGTCTCTAAGATGTACCATCGGGAAATTTAGCAAACATGCGGAGAAAATAAATAATAAAAATTATAAAACCAGTGGAAAACAATAGGGTTTTAGCCCTTTGAGCTCAAACCCTAATGATAAAACCAGTGGAAAACAATAGGGTTTTAGCCCTTTGAGCTCAAACCCTAATGATAAAACCAGTGGAAAACAATAGGGTTTTAGCCCTTTGAGCTCAAACCCTAATGATAAAACCAGTGGAAAACAATAGGGTTTTAGCCCTTTGAGCTCAAACCCTAATGATAAAACCAGTGGAAAACAATAGGGTTTTAGCCCTTTGAGCTCAAACCCTAATGATAAAACCAGTGGAAAACAATAGGGTTTTAGCCCTTTGAGCTCAAACCCTAATGATAAAACCAGTGGAAAACAATAGGGTTTTAGCCCTTCAGGCTCAAGCCCTAATAAAACCAGCAATAACTATAGGGTTCCAGCACTTTGTGCTTGGACCCCTAAATATAGCTGCAAGCAGCGACACACGGGGTCCAAGCAAAAGGTTGTAATTTTGTTGTAATCATGTTACATTGGTTTCCTTTTAAAATTGATTCTCGGAAGGTATATGTGAGACCCATGTAGCTGCATGACATGAGTGTCTAAACATGAATATGTATAAAAGGTCAAACTGTTTTCAGACCACCACCTTCAGTTAATTCTGGGTAAACTGAATAATAAGACCTTCATGAAATGTGCAATTTCTTAGTTCTTTCCTGGAGGTAAGAAGATACTGAAATAGTGCAACAATGAGGCTAAATGCAACAATTCAACAGCCAGATTCTTTCTCTCAATGTAGTCATCACCAAAGCTACATAGATCACTCATGTGGTTAGGCCAAAACTGGGGACAAAGGAAAATGCATAATAGCATTTCCAAAATGGCGGCCAATCCAAGATGGTGGCGATATATTTAGTACGCTTATACCATGGCTTGGCTAAATACTCGATTCTGATTGGCTGGAGGGTGGGCATTTATTTCGTTAAACCGCCCGGCAATGAAGTAGCGCTGGCAACATTTTAATTACCGTTCTAAATTAATACGCCGTCTACGTTATCTGCTGCCAGCGCCATTAAAGTCAACCCTTTTATGAATGGTATCTATAGCAACACCAACAGCTGATTAATAAAGCCGGCAAATAACGCTAAATTCGCCGATTTAAAATGTTTGTCTTCGCCAAATATCTTAGTTACAACAACTTTAATCTAGCAAAGACATTTTGTGGTTGGAGGTGCAGTATTTATTCAGTTTGGAAATACGAACGTAACATATAGTAGGGCTTTACTGCTAATGATGTCATGTAACGCTGACGTGAGCAACGCTGGTTGCGAATGCGAACAAGTTACTTCACAAAGCACGTTAATCTGTATATTAAAAAAAACATTTTATCCAGCGAAATGTCTTAGATATGACAAGTTACATCTAACAGTAACAAACTCTGTATCTACAGTAGGCTATTTTTTTCAGATGTTCCCATCTCATGATGCAGATCGTGAAATGCAATTTCCTTAGCCTGGGCTGTTTAAAATAGGCTGCGTGACCAAAGCATTTTTAAAAAGCAAGACGGAGAGAGGGAGGTAAATTGAGTTGCGGTTTCATGCAATTTTCTTAAATAATGTAACTAATGACAAAAATAACCCAAATTGGTGCTCATTTCATGGTATAAAGTTGAGAAGGAACTATTTGCTTCCATATAGAATCAATTGTTTTCAGAACTACCAACGAGAGGTTTTTGCATAACTACGGACAAAATAGAACTAGTAACGAGAAATAGAAGCAGCAACGAGATGTTTTCTGTTCAAATAGAACTACCAACGAGCAGTTTTGCATGACAACGGCAAACTACATGCCAAAATGGCCTCGGAAGGATATTTAAATTTCAGCTGATAAAGTAGATAAAAATCAATAAATATAAATGTAACTATATATAATAATTGTTGGTAACCATGGTATAAGCGCAATAATGACCTCGGAGCCGGGCATTACACAGTTTAAATTTACTACCTCCGCGTCGGGCATTTAAACTGTTAAATGCCCGGCTCCTCGGTCATTATTGCTTACATATGTGTTCCAGATGAGGAAATTGATCACTACAACAAGTTTTTATGAATTTCTAAATATTTTTAAAAAATATCATGCTTTACCGCAGCACCATTTGATTCTCTTAGGTCTCTTCTTTAGAGTTTGGCTCTGGATGTGAGTGCTAGTATAGCTACCAAATTTCATCAATTTCCTTCAATCCATTTTGGCGGTATTAGCATTTTTGTGTCCCACGTCAGTTTTTATTGGCTTAATGCAGTGATGCAGTTTGAAATATCCCCTTTACAGTAACTTTTAAGAGGACCTACAAATGAACAAATTAGTGGAAGTTCCATGTTGATTTGTCAAACAGTCTAGCAGGAGATGTCTTTTAAAGGTTTTTTAATAAATTTGGACATTATGACTCCTAAGAACTTGAGTTGTCCACGAGGAGAGACATCTTGGTAGGTAGGATGTAAGCATCTAGCTCACATTGGTATGTGTGAAAAGCATAACATGCACATCCTTTTTGTCGCAAATGAAAAAATAAAAAATAATTATTTGCCGAGGCGAGCCTCAAACCCGGGCCTCCTGCATCAGAGTCAGAGAAGCTAACCACAAGGCCATAACATAGCTCCACATGTACTGTTACCTGCAGTCGTAGCACTACCGGACTAACAATAAATAAAATACAGGTGGAAATAAATGGCTCTTACCCTGTAAATACGAAACATCATCCTGTCACAACATCAGTCCATTGTCAAACTAATTAGCTTTCTTAGCCATCTACACATCTGACCTACGCTACCTGTACATGAACATGACGTAAAATATGTAGTCAATGCCAAGTTAAACTAAATGTCTGTTAGCTGAATTAGGCTACGGGAGACTTTACTATCTCGATCTGCTCAAATCGATGTCCTGCAGCAAATATTCAGTCTGACCTACCTGTAGTGCATGAACATGACAAAACAATACGTAGCGTTAATGAATGTCATGTGAAACTGAACAACTGTTGGCTGAAATGCATTACCTATACACAACTACGTGTTTACTTGCTAGCTAGCTATCAAAATAACTTAAGCTAAGACAATTTAAATATAACCACAGAAGGGCTTGTATCACAAAGCAGGATTTAGTTACAGAGTTCGCCGGAACAGCCCTTTTTAGGCTACTTCAGTCAGTTACATGTTCCAGACTTGGGGGGTTCCGGATAGTACAGTTAGCTAACTGTTATTCAGCTAACTCCATAACGTTAATCCTGCATCGTAATGCAGACCACAGGCAAGTAAGATTGACAACGCAGTATCAAACCGTAAGCTATGATGTGAAACTTAGCTAGCTATAGCTAATATAATATGCAAAACACAGAGAAATATCACTGGTCAGTTAACTACGGTTAATGATACGCAAACAACTCAAATAGGCTAAATAGCTTTGAGGCTACAAGACAACATCACGTTACCAAGGCAACGTTAGTAAGGTGATGCCGTACACTTAACTTACCTTACCGCATTTGGAGAGAAATATCAGTAGGGCTAGGTACCGCATCTTCCTTCAGTCTAAGGTGATGTTGGCCAGCATACCCCAATTCAACCTGGGCATAGTTCTCATAACAGTCCCACAGAAAATGCTTGTTGCACACAAACATGCCATGTGAAAGCGGTGCTGGTCATTAATGCCAGAGCGCCAGACCGAAAATGCGCAGCCAGAGTAGGCTCGGGATCACTCGGGAAAGCATGTAATCCTCTGATGTTCTTGCAACCCATCGCTCGTTGCTTATAAATTGAAAATACTAGAATTGAAAAAATTTACGTACAGTTGCTAATATAACTAGCTGAATTGGAAAAAAGCTAATTGAAAGAGACTATAGGCTAACAGGAACAACAACTAACTT
Organism: Synaphobranchus kaupii; assembly: GCA_029718625.1. Lineage (NCBI taxonomy): Eukaryota > Metazoa > Chordata > Actinopteri > Anguilliformes > Synaphobranchidae > Synaphobranchus > Synaphobranchus kaupii. The sequence continues at coordinate 26,340,992 of CM056382.1, read as the reverse complement.
AACAATAACGATTGTTAAATAGACATGGCCATGGCTTCTCAGGAATGTATTTAATTGGGGGCGGTAACAATGACGTAAGGCATAATATTGTTCTCTTCCATCTGAGGCAATGCCTAGATATTAACTCAAAAAATGTGTTTTAGTGTTTCCTACCCCATTAACCTCTTGCTGCCAAACGCCCCCTAGCAGTAACGCGGGCGTTATGGAAGTTATTAAATTATACATTTCACTAATAATATATAATAAACTGTTCACCTCAATATTTTGATTAAATATCCTTAAGATATATCCATTCCTTCTGGGAAAGTGGTTTTTAAGCCCAAAATGTTGAGTTAAAACTTTGTAAATAACGTTGGAAACTCCGACCTAATTCCCAAACAAATTATTTTTTCCCAAAAAAATCATTATACCTTTAGGCTTCAAGAAAAAATACTTTAAAACTTTCATACGGCTGTACATGATTTTTTTCAGTTTTTCAGTTTGTTATTGTTCACTGTGAATAAATAGAAATTGTAATTATAGCGCCACCTAGAGGCTGATTGAGGTGAGATATTAAACACTCTTCATTTCATACATTTATTATGAGTGTGCCAAGTTTCAAGTCTCTAAGACGTACCATCTCACGGAAAATTTAGCAAACACGCGGGGAGAAAAAAAAATATTCCAGCCAATAGCCAAGACTCTTATCTTTCAGACAAGCCCTCATTCAACACAAAGCCTTCAGAAGTCACGTAGATAGAGCTCCGCGTAAGAGGAGGAGGCGTCGTTCTGTGGTCCAGGCGTAATGTTCGTACCAACATGGGGCAGAGTGTTTTTAGCTTGTAGCAGCTAGCTACATCCCGTTTAGCAAAGTATGATTCATTAGGTAACGGCGGCTGTTCATCTTTTTACTTTACAGTCTCTTTCATACAGTTTTTGGTTAGTTATGTCTAGGTTATTCAGGCGTTTCTCTGTGCAGCAGGTCCTAGCCCGAAGATGTTTTTGCGATGTTGTCTCAGTGACGCTGAGTGGTAAGCAAACATATTTTTTTGCCGGTATACCAGTGCAAATTCACTTATGTATAAAACGAATCCCTCTGAATTAAATGAATATAGCTAACATTACTATATTGTAACAATGGCAAGCTAGCCAGCAAAATTACACATAGCAGCTGGCTATCTATTTGTGTCTGAGACGAGCAGTTTCGAGTTTCTTTTGAATGAAATGGCGTCTGACGTGTTTGTTTAGAAGTTATTGTTCCACATTAGTAAATTGTTCTGTATGCAGTACAGCAGGCTGTGCAGGTAAACGAATAAGCAAATTATGCATGACGTAACATGAGGGAGAGATAACATGAGGATGAGTTTGTTGTTGATTATTATGCAGGGTTTTATTTTATCTAGGAAACTGGTGGACATTTGATCTCGTTTGCATAAGGTCCGTTTACCTGGACTCATTTCTGGCTAAGGGGGCTCTGGTGGAATACAAGATTCACTGTGCTGCTACATGGGTTTGGAGACTTTTTGGGGACCACGGGTAGGCTAGTTAGTTGTGTAATATGACACACACCAAAGACACATCTAAAAATGAACTTTTATTGGCAGATATCAAATTTTATTGTAAAACTTAAAAAAAGGAATCATATTGAGACTTTTCTGGAACCTTGCCATTTTGCACAACTTTGGAAACCGAAATGGTTCACCTGAAAAAAAGCTCTGTAGAATTTGAATGGTTTGATATATTGACACCATATATTTAGCAGAGATAGGCAGCATATTGAGGAATCACAAAGAGGAGTTATTTCCTCCATAGCACTTGTAGCTCATCAGGAAAAAATCAGAAATTTGAATGTAGGTACCCGTTTTTTTTGTTTTTTCACAATTTCTGTACATAAATTGTTGTAATTAAGTAGCAAAAAGTGTCTGTATATGAATTATGACTGCTTAGTCATAACAGTGCAGTTCTCTGTTTTAATAAAAGCTATGAACCATATTTGTAGTCTTTACAGTTTTTTAGATAAACAGCTTTGTTGGTCACTAGTAAAAACAGGCGAGAATTGGTATATTTGCCTGACCACACACATGGAAGCCAATATTGTATCCACTAGGCCAAAGCAGGTTAACAGAAATGTGGTGGCCAAATAAGACTTTTGTGTTGCGGTATCAGATTGTGTTGGCATACTGACTTAATAATTCAAACAGTTAACGGGTAATTTTGTGAAATCTTTTAGCCTTTCCAATAAAAAATAACTTGTTTTATGTTAAAAGAACATTCTTAGCATGATGTGCATATTGTGTGCCTCAAAGAAAATGTTGGGAACAGGGAATGGGTACAGGTGGGGATCGTACCACCAACCTACTACACGGTAGTACAATGCCTTAACCACTAAGCTACATGAACTTTCACAGTTGGTATGGTAGGTTAGACGGCCTGTTAAGCATAGATAGTGTACTTGGCGGATGGCATACCTGCCATCCCAACATTTGTATTTCTATAGTGCCACCACGCGGATTAATTGGGTTAAAACTGCAGGGCTCAAGTCTTGATCTAACTCAATTAACCCACCAAGTTTCAGAACTTTATATCGAACGATTTCAGAATTACTATCATTTTTGTGATAAACCAAGCCTAATGCAAAATTAATTGGCTTCTCATTCGGCCATGTTTTGACAAAAAAGTAATGCATGTATGAAGGGATGTGGGATGAGTCCCTCGAACAGGTTTGGTGCAAAATTCTGTAGGAGGAGTAGCATTTTAAGTGTTTTAGAAAAAATGCTAATTAGCGGAAAATCGAAGATGGCAGACTTCACGGTTCCATGAGGCAAATTTGTGGGGCATGAGCAGTGGGACATGTACATCACATTTTGTGACTCTAGATAAAACGGGGCGTATGCAGTGGGCGTGTCAATTATTTTTTGTGAATTTTTAAATATGTTATTATATTTGGATCTATATAGCACCACCATGTGGCTCGATTGGGTTGAAACTGCAGAGGTCAAGTCCTCATGTTACTCTTAATAGATTTACCAGGTTTCATAACTTTCTGTCAAATGATTTTGGAATTATGAGCATTTTTGTGATAAGTCACGCCCATTGAAAATTAATTGGCTCGTCATTTGGCTCTCTTTTAAAATATCAAAATTCTGTATAAAAATTTTATGAAGCATAGTCTAAGGGGTGTGTCTACCAGGTTTCATTTAAATTGATCGAATTTTGTAGGAGGAGTAGCATTTTAAGTGTTTTACAAGAAATGCTAATTAGCGGAAAATCCAATATGGGTGACTTGATGGTTCCTTGAGGAAAATTTGTTCAGTATGAGCAGAGGGACCCGTCTACAACATTTTGTGACTCTAGATAAAATGGGGCGTCGTCAGTGGGCGTGCTAATGATTTTTAGTGAATTTTTAAATATTTTCTTATATTTGGATCTCTATAACACTACCACATGCCTCGATTGGGTTGAAACTGGAGACGTCAAGTCCAGATGTTACTCTTAACAGAATTCCCAAGTTTCGTACCTTTCTGTCAAATAGTTTTGGAATTATTTGCATTTTTGTGATAAGCCACGCCCATTGAAAATTAATTGGCTCGTCATTTGGCCATCTTTTAAAATATCAAAATTCTGTATATAAATTTTATGAAGCATGGTCTAATGAGTGTGTGTACCAGGTTTCATGTCAGTCATCTGCTGCGCACGGAATCTATATTAATTCAATGAAATTAACATTTGTTTAACGAGATGTGGCGCTTTTTTCAGTTTTCCGTTATTTTAAACAACCACACCATGACTTTAGCCAATGCTGTTCGTGAAAAACAACTTAACATCCATAATTATTACATTGCAAGTTCACATTTGAAGTTCCATCCATATTAACTTTCCCTTGTCTGATTCATGTTATCAGATAGATATAGAAAAGACGTAAGTGTTAACATGATGGAAAGCCGCACCGCATTTGCACGTAATCGAATGCAATGAGGTATAGGCAGATGCTGCGCTTCACTTCACTTTTCTATTAGGTCATCTATTTGTTTTCATAAGCGTCTTAACGATTACTTCTTTCAACTTGTTGGAAGTTCAACATAACCGCTGCATTAGTAATAAATAACTGTACTCACGGGTACTTCTTGACATAACAAAATGGAGAATGCAAGGGCAGTGAATAGGCATGTGTTGTTTGCTCGAACATGGATGGCAGTTGTGTCGGCTAATTGCACTGAATTGTCCGCAGGTGGGTTTTAGCCCTTCGGGCTCAAACCCTAATTAGACAATAATGCAGGCTACATATAGTCCAATACATGATTTTATACAATAAAAAGCAAAAGCAACAGCACACATAGGCCTAACTAAAATGTCGCCTCCAGAATGCAAAAAATGTAAAATACAAAATATCAATAGCTAGGCTATAGGTTAGGCTACAACATAGACTAAATTGTAAATGAACATATAGCCTATAGCCTAGCAGTAACAGCACATTAGCCTAATAATAATTTTTAATTAAATTACATTTTATTTGTAGCCAATAGCTTTATACAGAGAACTGTCAGACTGTAGCCTACAGAGAAACAGAAGGAACATTGCGCAAAAAACAGGCCTGAACCCCCAAAAAGCAGACGAGGTAAAATAAATAAATAAATAAATAAATAAAAACTCCAGAATGGGGAAAAAATAGTGGCGAGAAAAAAATTCCCCCATGGGAAATCTCGGTAGGAACCTGGCTAGAGAGCGCTGGGGAGCCCATCTTCCACTGGCTGGCTGGTTTAAGGATCAAAAGGAATGGATGGTAACAAAGGTTATTGAGGGATATAGGCATATCACCGCAAATAATCAAATGGGCTGAGCAGTTTAAAGTCTGAGATATTAAACTAGCTGGCAAGTAGCCTACGCTAGTAAGTCCAATGAAGAGATAGCCTACAATATGCAATTCAGAGGGGCGGAGCGAAACATCTGCAGGGACTCTAGATTGTGTCAAGGCGTGTGCTTGAGCCAGGGGAGGACTGGAGCGGTCCGTAAACTGAGGGAAGGGTTAAGCCCTGCAGGAAAAGAAACTGGTTAGGCACTTATAGAATTAGGAGAGTAACTGCAAATGTGGAGGCCATAATGTAGTATGGAAAGTCCCAGGGCATAGGCTACTATAGCAGCTAAAAGATGTGGAGGGGTGCACACAACCACGAGAGTGATGGACTGACAGTAGCCTACCCCAACACGGCATTGAACAGTAAACTATGGCAACGTTCATATTACAAGCAAATGTGACCCAAATCCAATTTTTTGGCTGTCATGTGACACAGATCTGATTTTTTCAGAGCAGTGTGGACACAAAAATCCGATTTTTCCCATTCAGATGGGCCACTTTCATATGTTGTCCTAAATCCGATACCCGATCACTGGCCATGCGACCACAGTCTGTACAGTTAGATTGGAATTCATGTAACTTTTTACATAATTTTTGATATAGCTGTGCATTAGAACGTAGCGCACGGCCTAGTTAACTCACTATTGTTCACAGTAGGTTATGAACATATGATTCATATATTAGCTAATCATATGTTGTCATTTTAGATAAGAGGTAAATGTACAAAGCAGTGGATTTTTTTTGGCACAAATGATACACCATAACTTTCGGAAGTAGGCTACGTTTTTATATCATTTGTGGACAGCTGCGTTAACTGTATTATTCATGGTTTTCTCATGTAACTGCTTACCGAGTATTAATGGTTGTTAGTCCAATAACGTGTCAATAGTTTAATGATTCTAAAGGTGTGCAGTGATATTAGCCTATAGGTAACTTTACACAGTAAGGTGAACAGATGTGTCGTGTGATAGCTTTTTTATATTGTGTATTTTAACACGGCTGGAACGCTGTATTGACCAATCTGCATCCCGGAACTATCTGTTTTATAAATGTTATATTGACTGGTCTCACTCGCCAAATGGCCGAGGGCTCTCTTTCCTTAAAGGGTAACAAAACACGCTGGTTTAACTAGACCCCGCCCCCTTTTTAAATTTGAAAAATGCTTAAATCTGGGCGTGATAAGGTAATAATATAGGGGCTGAGCTCCAGATATCAAACCACGTACCAGCAAATTTTTTTCACTAGTAGCCAAAAGCCCATTTCTGCTCTGGACAGCACTCACGGCAGCTGCTTTGTTCCACTCTCTCTCTCACTATCTCTCTCACTCACACAAACAAACACGCTATCTCCAGCTACTGCCCAAGCCCCAAGAAGCAAGACGCTGCCGAGGCAGAAGCAATGGTGGAGAATGCGGCACTCGTCACTGTGAGGAATACGTCACAGGAGGAAATTTCTGGCCAATCAGAGATTGAACATGCAGTACCTAACGTTTTACCACGAGAGACACTTTTGAGCCAGATTCTTAAAGTTTATGCTTTTTTGTGCTGACTACAGTCATTTTTCAAGATTTGGACCAGGATCAATCAGTAATACTTAGAAAAAACCAAATGTATCGGTTCTCATCTAAAATAAGTTGTTTTACATGGAGTAAGAACGCTGTCATCCTGGAAGAAAGAGACCACTCCCATCAGGATAGAAATGTTTCATCATAGGATAAAGGCGATTACTTATAAAAACTATGTGTAGCACAGGCCAATTTTCAATTTACCTGAAGTAAAGCACCAGAGTCATGTTTATCAAAAATAGATAATTATTACAAGTTTCGATTACAAAAAGTACAACGAGCACTAAGGGTAAAGGATGTAAAGCTAAATTATCTAATGGGTAACTGGATGCAACATTTAAGTTAATTCTATCAGTTTAGTTTAAAGGCTACCACACAAGGTGCACTCTAGCACTGCAACTGTTAACACTTGTGATCAGGCGCTACAATGTTAAATACAGGTAAAGATCACACACGAAGTGAATTCAAGGGAATGCAAAACAAAAAAAAACGTGACAAGGCCCTCTGCGGACGAAAAAAGAGAAAGTGTTTGTGCCACCGCTCCAGAGAAGAGTCGCACAAGTTAGTTTTCAGTTCGTGGGGTTTTTATTTGTTTCCCCCCACAATCGGCTCTTTAAGCCTTTTTTTCCCCCGTGTGCTTCTCGCACAAAGCACACACATACAACACCACACCAATCTCCCTCTCTTCTCCAGGTCCAACTTTCTTTTCCTCACGGAAGTCTCCTTTTATCCTCCCAGGCTCACTGTCGAACAATCAAGGCAATTGGTTAAATGATTCACTCCACAACAATCATACGTCACCAATTGCCTGAATTCCGACAGCTGTGCCAGTTCCACAAACCACCTGAGTTCACTCTCTCTCTTGCCGGCAGCGCCTAAAACCACGCCCCCCTACCACATACCCCCACCGCCCGACTTAGCCCGGGAAGCCATCCGGCCGATGACCGGAATGGGTCGGGGACAGGTCGCAATCGCTGCGGTTTTGTCCACGAGAGGCCGCACCTGTCCACTTCCCAAGTGGTACTCCAAATACCGTACCTCCGCTCGGCCAATTGCACACTTCTTTGGGTTAGCCGTGAGCCCGGCCTGTCTCAGGGATTCGAGCACCGCCCCCGACATGCCGCACATGCTGAGCCCAGCTGCTGCTGTGGATGACGATGTCATCCAGATAGGCTGAAGCGAAAGCAGCATGTGGACGCAGCACCCTGTCCATCAGACGTTTAAATGTGGCAGGGGCCCCGAATAACCCAAACGGAAGTGTCCGGAATTGGTATAACCCGTCCGGAGCGGAGAAAGACGTTTTTTCCTTGGACTCTGGAGACAAGGGAATTTGCCAGTAGCCCTTGGTTAGATCCAGTGTCGAGAAAAAGCGAGCTGTGCTGAGCCGATCCAAGAGCTCGTCGACCTGAGGCATTGGATAGGCATCAAATCGTGACACTTCATTCACCTTATGATAGTCTACACAGAACCGAATAGATCCATCAGGCTTACCCACTAGCATGATGGGACTATTCCACGCACTGTAAAGCTGATGATACACGGGCAATATTTTCAGGCAATATTGCTAGCAATTTTCCTATTGACAAATCAATATCTGAACAAGTTTGATCGAGGCAAGCAATATTTTGCTACCATCCAATCACAGATGAGATTTTGGGTCACATGACACCTGAGTCTTCCAAAAATAAATTTCAACAATGGCTGCCAAGTGGTGCGAGGAAACCGAAGGGATGCTGATCTCTTATAACTTTATTTATTTATTACTCAGGTAAGTTATATTGATGTATTAGTGTAATATTGAAATAAAGACCAACTTTTCATAAGTTATGGTATTCTTGACTTTTGATTGTAAATAATTGGTATTATTACTCACTCACCGCCGTACTGACGAACCGAGTGACTTTTAACTAGCTAGCTAGCTAACTTTACTCAGCAGACGTAATCAGACCACCTGCTTTACTGGTGAATACATCCATGAATGCTTCTGTAAAATTTAGAGATACGGTCGATTGAATTACATTGGCGGAAAGCTGTGGTTCTTGCCGTTCCGGGCACATATATACCTTTGTGGTGAGATGACGGTAAAGGTTTGAAACAGAGGTTAAAAACAGGATCCGCAAAAAATCTTTTTTCAGTTATTGCCTCATTGCCCATTGCTACAGTGGCCCATACCCATTGCCCATTGCTGGCAATATTGTACAATATTGCTGGCAATATTGCCTGAAAATATTGCCCGTGTATCATCAGCTTTAGACTCCTCTATTACCCCCAATTCCAGCATTGCCTTTATTTCTGCCTGAACTCATTTATTTTTATGTTCCGTCAGTCTATAGGGCCGTGAACGCACTGTCACGCCCGGGGTTGTCTCAATGTGGTGGTTTATGAGGTTAGTGCGACCTGGTAGAGGGGAAAACACATCCGCAAACCGCTTTTACAACAAGGCAAGATTCTGATTCGGTAAGAGATGGCTATCTGAAAGGGGTGAGTTTTGATTGGTAGAATTTGGTACCTCTGGCCCCAGCTCATCTCTTTCCTGATCTACCGTAACTAGGGAGACAGGTACCACCTCTTTCCATGCTTTTAATAAATTGAAATGATAAATCTGTTTCGCCCCCTCTCAATCAGATCGATCCACCTCATAATAAACTTCCCCCACTCGTCGTGTGACCACAAAGGGTCCTCGCCACTTAGCGAGTAATTTTGTGCTGGAAGTCGGGAGCAATACCAGGATTTTATCTCCCGTTGAAAATTGCCGTAGCTTAGTTCCTTTATTGTAGTGCCTCTGCTGACGTTCCTGAGCCTCGAGCAAATTCTCCCGTGACAATCTACCCAGTGTGTGGAGTTTTGCTCGCAGGTCCATAACGTATTGAATTTCGTTTTTACTGGGACTTGGACCCTCCTCCCAGCTTTCTTTAACCCCTTTGCGTAGAACGTGACGCCGGCGGAAGCTTTTTGCTCAACTGAGGCATTCGTTGCTACTGCAGCCAAACTATTAGTGGAAATCACAAACTCCGTGTTTTAAATCTATTGGTAGACGGTTTGTGACGATTTCTGCCGAATACTGAGTTTCTAAGTGTCACTATTTCCCCGTAGCAAGTCCATTTAACAAGCAACCCCTACCTAATATAATACCTACCCATGCGTGACATAGTCGACAATAGCGTCTATGTTTGAGTTCATAAATATATTTATTCATCATATAAAATTAGAATAACGTCATAGCAATGAGATAATCCCAACAATAGCCTGATCGTATACCAGAAAAGCTGTGAAAAGCCCTGCTCACTCAAATGCAAAATAAACTGTGAAAGTACTGTCTCATTCTACCAGGTATTCTACTAGCAATATACAGTACCAGTCAAAAGTTTGGACACACCTACTCATAGAAGGTTTTTTTCCATTATTTTTACTGTTTTCCACATTTTGGAATAGTAAAGACATCAAAACTATGAGATAACACAAATTAAATTATGCAAAAACCAAAAAAGTGTTAAACAAATAAAAAAAAGTCTTATATTTTAGATGGATAACTTGAATGGTTTCTTCTCCTGACTTATTTTTCCATAGAGTTCAATAGGAAAATTTGTCAGGAGAAACAACCCTTAAAGTGATCCATCCATATCTACTGCATATCTGGCAGCAGAGTGATGGTTTGAGGCTCGTTTGATACCTCAGACCCTTGTTGACTTACAGCCATTTAGCCAACCATGGGTTCCATACTATTCCCGTGTGATTTACAGCTTAATCTAGTCCCACCCCCCAATTCCCATGAGATCCATTCAAATGCAGAGAGGTTATAGTATTGCTTCTAAGAGTACCTGGAAATAAGATATCAGGAGTCTTTTGATATCCTTTTATACATAATCATGATGGCATCACCTGTTTACCTGTGGAATCCTTGTTTGACCAGTTCTTTTTCACAGAATGAATGAATTCTCTAATTAAACTCCACACTGCTATTATTTTGAACACGCCCCTTTCAATGAATGAGTCAATTACTCAGAACAAGCAGCGAGCATGTCATGACAGTTGGGTCTGTTGTTTTTCTATTACACTACTACATCTACAAGTAAATTATTTGCCATGCAGAAATATCACTACTACTAATAACAGTGGTTCATCAGGTTACTGATGTTGTACTGCTATTTTTTTGAACACCACTGTACGTCGTATTCAGTGGAAAGGCGGCTTAACGTTGCCTGCGGGAAATCTTTTGGTACTGGACCATGTAGCTAGGTTTAGTTTAGTTTTCTGTAGTGTAATGGATGTATAAGGCATGTTTATTCGCTTCGTAGTAGCCTAGCTTGTACCTGCTTCCTGACTAGCAGCTGACTGACGTTTCTCTGGCAAAACTAACATTGGCTAACAAGCTTAATTGAACAACGCATATCTCCCAGGAATCTTAGCCAGAAAGAATACTACCAAGAAAGTAGCCCACCAGAGATTATTCATCTTATTAGGGGACCGTGCAGCGAAGCTGCAGGTACCCTATTGTTTTTGTTCAGATTTTTATTTCATTTTATTTTTTTCTCCCCTTTCACCTAAAATTCCCGTGAGCTGGTTTGTCCTAGAATCGCCACACTTGGCAAGCTTGTTGGGATTCCCAAACTCTTGAATCCTCTATATTATGATGCAGATTGAACACCTGGTGGCGCTGTAGTGCCCGTGACAAAATTTTAACATTGGCACGCCCACTGCCGACTCCCCGTTTCACCTAGAGTCACAAAATTTGGTATGCATGTCCATTTGCTCATTCTGAACAAATTTGCCTCAAGGACCCATAAAGTCCGCCATATTGGATTTTTTGCTAATTAGCATTTTTTGTAAAACGCTTAAAATGCTACTCCTCCTTCAAAATTTGACCAATTGAGATGAAACGGCCGAATGACGAGCCAATGAAATTTCACTGGGCGTGGCTTATCACAAAAATGCTAATAATTCCAAAACGATTTAACAGAAAGCTATGAAACTTGGTAGGTCTGTTAAGAGTGCCATTAGGACTAGACATATACAGTTTTATTCCAATCTATCCATGTGGTGGCGCTATAGAGTTCTAAATATAAAGAAATATAAAAAAATTCACTAAAAATCACAGTTCCTTTGCAGAGATGTATAACTTGCTACAGTGAAAAAGAGCCGGATTTGGATCATAGAACTTACTACTAGAACTACTAATGTGGTGGGCACCATCTTGAATTTGCCGACATTTTGGCTTTAATGTACTCATTTAGTACTTCTTTGAGTTTTTCCTTAACCGCTTAGCTGATTAGCATGAAACTTGGCAAGTAGTTAGAAGTTGTCATCATACAAGCTCACACCGAATTTCGTGGCGATAGGCCAGTTGGCGGCGCTGTAGTGCACGTGTAAATGTAGTGACATTGACACGCCCACTGCCGACGCCCCGTTTGACCTAGAGTCACAAAATGTGGTGTACAGGTCCCTCTGCTCATGTCGAACAAATTTACCTCAAGGATCCATGAAGTCAGCCATATTTGATTTTCCGCTAATTAGCATTTTTTGTAAAACACTTAAAATGCTACTCCTCCTACAAAATGTGGCCAATTTACATGAAACGAGGTACACGAACTCCTTAGACCATGCTTCATAAATGTTATATACAGACTTTTGATATTTTAAAAGATGGCTGAATGACGAGCCAATTAATTTTCAATGGGCGTGAGTTATCACAAAAATGCTGATAATTCCAAAATCATTTGACAGAAAGTTATGAAACCTGGTAGATATATTAAGAGTAACATGAGGAATTGACCTCTACAGTTTCAACCCAATCGAGCCACGTGGTGGCGCTATATAGATCCAAATATAAGAAAATATTTAAAAATTCACAAAAAATCATTGACACGCCCACTGCATACGCCCCGTTTTATCTAGAGTCAGAAAATGTGGGATAGAGGTGCTCATACTGAACAAATTTGCCTCAAGGAACCATCAAGTTAGCCCTATTGGATTTTCCGCTAATTAGCATTACTTGTAAAACACTTAAAATACTACTCCTCCTATAAAATGTGACCAATTTACATGAAACCTGGTAAACACACTCCGTACACCATGCTTCATAAAACATATATATACAGAATTTTGATATTTTAAAAGATGGCCGAATGACGAGCCAATAAATATCCAGTGGGCGTGACTTATCACAAAAATGCTAATAATTCCAAAACCAATTCACAGAAAATTATGAAACTTGGATGGTGTTTTAAGAGTAACATCTGGACCTGTCCGCTCCAGTTTCAACCCAATCGAGCCATGTGGTGGCGCTATAGAGATCCAAATATAAGAAAATATTTAAAAATTCACTAAAAATCATTGACACGCCCACTGCCGAAGCCCCGTTTGATCTACAGTCACAAACGTTGGTGGCTACATCCCGCTACTCCTGCCCAACACATTTGCCTCAAGAAACCATGAAGTCTGCCATCTTAGATTTTCCGCTAATTAGCATTTTTTGTAAAACACTTAAAATGCTACTCCTCCTACAGAATTTGACCAATTTGCACCAAACCTGTTCAAGGGACTCAAACCGCTTCCCTACATACACGCCTTACTTTACTAAGGTGTATGTCAAAAATTGGCCAAATGAGAAGGCAATGGATTTTGCATTGGGCGTGGCTTATTGCACAAATGCAAGTACTTCTAAAACCGTTTTATATAAAGTTCTGAAACTTGGTGGGTTGATTGAGAGTTAGATCAAGACTTGAGCCCTGCAGTTTTAACCCCATCAATCTGCGTGGTGGCACTAAAAAATTCAAATGTTGGGATGGCAGGTATGCCATCCGCCAAGTACACTATCTCTGTTTAACAGGCCGTCTACCTACTATACCAACTGTGAAAGTTCCAGTAGCTTAGTGGTTAAGGCATTTGACTGCCGTGTAGTAGGTTGGTGGTTCGATCCCCACCTGTTCCCAAGCTTTTTTTGAGGCACACAATGTGCACGTCATTGTAAAAATGTTCATTTTATTGCAACGGCTTCACTATATTACCTGTTATCTGTTTGAATTATGCAGTCAATAAGCCAAAACAATCTGATACCGCAACACACAAGTCTTATTTGGCCTTCCCATTTCTGTTAACCTGCTTTGGCCTAGTGGATACAGTATTGGCTTTCCATGTATGTGGTCAGCGGTTCAATTCCGGCTTGGTACCAATGGCTTGGTTAATGTTTGGCAAAACTATTGTGCAAATTCTATGCTTCTTTTAATGTTGTTTTCACATTAAGAAACACCTTTTTATTGCAAAAGTTAAGAAATTTAACAGTATTAACTGTTCACTGTTTCACTTGTACTTAAAAGACTTAATACACAAGCCCTTACTGGATCGGGTTAAGATACCATCAGCAATGGCAAAAGCCCTGATTAGAAACAAATATTTGTATTTTGGGTCAACCCTGTCTAGAGTTGTCTACCATTTTGCAGTTTCTATGTTTGACAAATGCCGCTAATGCCGCACGGCCCCCAGAAATCGCTGCTTGCAGCTATATTTATTATTATTATTATAATTAAAAGTGTTGTCTGCAGAGTAGCGTAGACTAGAGTCATGAGCTGGAGGCAATTGTAATTTTTTTAAGTGAATAACCAAGAAACAGATATGTTTGGGGAATTGGAGGTTTATAAATTCGATCTCTTAAGGTATTGCAGCTTATAGTAGGCTATCATAAATTCTTAATGTATTATTGTAAATTCTTAAATTTCCTAGTAGTTAATTTTATGGTGACATTGTGCTATGTGTGAAAGGATAAAGCAAACAGAGCTGAAGTGAAGAAATGAATGAGACATCATAAAAAAATGTTGGCCGAGGAGAGCGTTGAAGGTTCGGTTTCCACAGTGAGTCAGACATGACCGCAAGAGCACAGCAGGCTCCACACAGAAATTTTTTTGTCGCCATTTGTGTGAGATTAAAACATGTAGCCAATGGCATAGTTATTTATAGATTTTTTTTTTTTACATTAATGCAACAACGCGATGTTAACTAGATGATATTCTGTGTTAAAACTTTTTTCTTTGCTTGACAAATACCTGTTCCCATAACATTAGCTAGCCTATTGCATAACTGCCGTGGTGTCCAGTGACTGAATTGTTTAACTAACAGGCTACAAGTGAACAGTCAATATTGTAAACATGTCTTTGCCTCTGCAATAAAAAAACATTATTGTATGAGAAAACCAGAACATGTGCACACTGTTTTAGTCCAAAATGAAATTACACTTTAGTACCAGGCAGGGATCGAACCCAGGTCCCTCGCATACTACGGCTTGACGCTAACCTAGAAGACCAAATGGGTACAGTCACGTGATATAGGCTATAGGCCATTTGTCAGTGTCCATCTGACTTTCACCATTTCGCTGTAGTACAAGTGAAATACAAGTGAAACATTGGACAGTTAATACTGGAAACGTCTTTTGCCTTTGCAATAAAAATACGTTTGATAATGTGAAAATAACAGTGTAATAAATGAAACGTATTTAACAGTTGCGCATTTTTTTTGTCGAAAATAAACTTGTGCCCTTTTGGGCTCAAACCCCCAATCCGCTGTGTGAGAGGCAGCAACTGTAATCAGTAAGCCACAGTAGTTTCAGAAGAAGAAGAAGCAGAAGGAGAAAAACCACCAAAATAACCCAAGTTTGGGGCTTTATTGTGTGGATGTGTGAAGTTGTATCTGAATGCTGTGTGGTTACATGAGGTCAGAACATACAGAATTTAATGTTTTTAAGGGCCGAGAGTCTGTTGTCATTGTGGTTACTTCTGTAGGAAACCCTGAAAAGTGCCAAACTCTCGGTGCTGTATAGGTATGGGGCATGCCATAGCTGCCATCCCAAACATTCAGTATCAGTATGTTGGCCGATACAAAAGCATTTCATGATAACAAATGCAATGGCAAGCTTGGAACTCATTACCAAATATGTTAACTCAAGAAAACAATAAAGTTAGTTTTAAGAAATTATTGAAACATCAGTTCTCGTCTCAAGGAATGAACTGGATTTATTAATTGGAATTCATTTTGTACATGAAATGGGGAGACTATAAGAATAGAAACAGGCCATGGCTTTTCAAAAAGAGAAGAAAAAAAATGAGCTTGATCTTAAATAGTCTGGTGAACAACAATTAAAATATTAGATCTGGTTGTATGTGTGCTTACCTTTGTCCTTGATAAAAAGCTGTCTTTTGTTGCATTTATAGTTGTGTATTTGAGATTTGTCTTTTTTTAAAAGTAATTAATGTTGGCATCTGTATCTTATGTTATATGTTTTGGTTCTATGAATAACTTGAATGTATCTGTGTGGACTGCAGGAAGAGTAGCTACTGTCCTTACTGTAGCTAATGGAGATCTAAATAAATAAACATAAAATAAACATTAAACTTCAAAGTTCAATAGGCATTGTTTCATGCTATCCAAGATTGAGCTGGAACTCAAGGGTACCGCTTCATGGTACACAGTATCGACAAGAATAACTTTTAAAGTAATTGATTTTTCTTGCAGAACAAATTGTCCACTCCGGTACCATCTGTTGACCATTTTCACCTTATGTTGGTCAGGAGCCTGCTGCATGTAGGCCTACTTCTGACGAGGATTATCCCCACCAGATGAATCCTGGTGGGGATGCATGCATTTTTAAAATGCATGTAATTTAGGATTGTTAACTGTGGAATGTTTTCACTCAAAAACGCATCAATCACATCTTGGATCTTTCCAGTGCTCAATTCAGTTCCCCCTCATGGTTTACTTACACTGCAATTGTTATTTCTTTCTTGTTTTTTGTTCCTGTATGTATTTGTTGTAAACTGAGTAAAATAAATGGACTCCATCAGTGTGCTGTGTTTGCCTTTTCACATGTGAAAATCACAATTTAACGTGAATTTAACATTTTCACATGTGATTGGCTATTTTCACATATTAATTAAAATAGTCACATGTGAAAATAAAATAGGTCACATGTGAACTGGACATTTTCACATGTGATTGGCTATTTTCACATCAGAAAATAAGTCACTTGGGGCTCTATCTTGGCGCTTGGTCTAAGCGCATGGCGTAAAGTCCATTTAGGGCATGTCCAAGTCCACTTTTGCTATTTTAACGGTGTGTTTTTTGGGTGCTAAGCACGGTGCAACATGCAAATGGGCTGAACCTAGTCTCTTCATTAATTATAGGTATGTCTTGGGCGTGACATGCAATAAACCAATCAAAATGTCATATACCATTCCCTTTAAAAGCCTGCTTTTCCACCTTGGCGGATTGCTTATATCAGGGGTGTCCAATCTTATCTGGAAAGGGCCGGTGTGGGTGCAGGTTTTTGTTTTAGCCCAGCACTACAACACCTGATTCAACTAATTAACTAATCGTGCTCTTCAATCAAGACCTTGATAAGTAGAATCAGGTGTCATTGTGCTGGGCTAGAACAAAAGCCTGCACCCACACCGGCCCTTTTCGGGTAAGATTGGACACCCCTGGCTTATATGATGGCGAAACAGACATGCTTGTGTGTGTTTAGTGCGATCAGGGAATAGGCTATATGGATCAATAGTATGATCAATATTATTCGGACTAACCATTAGCCCAGGGATGGGCAACTCCAGGCCTTGTGGGCCGGTGTGTATGCAGGTTTTTGCTGCCACCAATTACCAATTATTTTATTAGCTCAATCATTTATCTGATATTTTAGCTAGGCTACATTCCGCGATATTAACAGTGGCTGATGAATGTTCCTGTGCCTGTATGCATGTATTGTAGCATTTTATTGTGGTCTAATTTCTGAGTGAAACAGTGTTGGTGTATAAGACTGATTAGCTGATTGAGGTGGCAGCAAAAACCTGCATACACACTGGCCCACGAGGCCTGGAGTTGCCCATCCCTGCATTAGCCTATGAGTTCCCGACAGGGCTGTTATTTTACAAAATATATGCGGTTAAAAGGATCAGGTTTATTAAACCAGGAGGACCTGCAACAGCTGAGAATAAGCTATCAATGGCTTCAGTCTCACCTTAGAAAACGCCAAATCAGCCTGCTTGTTCAACGAATTGAATGCAATGAAAGTGTCAAACATCAATTCCATGAGGCTGTTCTCATGGAGTTCTCGAAGTTCAAGCTTCATCCGAAGTTCATTAGGCTACCTGCATAGTAATATTGATTAATGTAGGGACAACAGGAACGACAATTCCATACAGTCCACAGGAGGCTCCTCCTCCACGTTGGAAGTGACGTAGGACGTTGTACCAGTTGTGATTTCTGCACTGTAACGTGATACTGCACAGCGGAATGCGCGACTAGCAATAAAGTTTATAAAAGGGGCAACACGGGCGCTCCTTCCCGCAGTTCTTCCGCCAGTTTCTTCCGGTCCAGTTGTCCGCTCAATGTTGTCTCGTCTCAAGGCCCCGTGCAGCCTGCACACCCGGGGAAAAGCCCTCGCTCCACAAGGAAGCACGGTCGTCCATGACACCGATCCAACTGAGCGAGGCGGGCTTATCTACCCCCGGCTATCGGCCACGGAGGACCGGAGACGAGACGCAAGGAGACAACGCGAGCGCCCGGTGGTCAAGAAGAACCACCAAGCGGACCACACAGCCCCTGATCCTGCAGCATAGCACCGCCGGCGAGTCCCCAAAGAGGCAAGCGGTCTGCAGTAGATTCAGGCAGCGTAGTTCGGGAGAAATAATGTGACCGGTTCCATTATCCACCCCTACGAACTGCAACCTTGACGACGAAAGAAACCAGTTGCAGGGACCCAAGATGAGGCGGCCGGTTCCCCTATCTATCGCAACCCTACGAACTGCAACCAAAGGATTGGGCGACCGGCTTTCCCCTTTCATTGTGAATCTGTCTTTAAACACTAACCAGTCGTAATATTAACACTGCACGCTGATCTCAACACACGCATCGATAAGCTTACGGCTATCCCTTATGTGTATGGTATGGTTCATGCGCCACCATTAGCTAGCTCCAGCGAAGGCTAGTTTCAAACCTCCCTCCATTTAAGTTTGTCCGAGGCAACCCCCCACACGCAGTTGAACATGGAAACCCCACGTGCGCCCAACGCGCCACACACAAACACACACACACACACAATTTGTTGTACATTATAGTAATGAATCGTGTTTTGCTCTGTTTGGTACTTTGTATTCAATAAACTATTACATTTTCCAAGATTGTCTGTATTAATGATGCTCTTGTGTTGAACTGAGTCAGCCAATGCTAATCGCAGGGATTCCCCAAAATGCCTTCACCTTCTAGCTGGATCATTTATATTAATTCGGTATCAACTGAGTACATAATATTGTGATTTTGCTAAGACAATTATTAATGTGTAATTTTATTGGTAATTCATTTAATTATTAATTCAAGTTACCCATTTTTAGTTAGTATATTCTCTTTTGAGAATAATATATACATTTTATGAGACTGATTTATTATTCAAAAACCATGCCACCAGTTGTATAAGGACAGTAGTGGCGTACTCCAGCACATAAGTGATGCCCCGTGTATAAATATAGAGGTATGTCCCCTACATTTTTGGTGCCCCATGTGAGGATTTAAATGAATATTCCCTACATTTTTGATGCGCCGTGTGAGGATAGTCAAGACTGAAACGGCCTGGTTTAATAAACCTGGTTCTACTGACTAAAGGACGTAAAGGGGGTATTAATTAAATACATGTTTACTTCCTCTGCCCTTATAACTACATTTCAACTGGTTTTTCCCAGTGAGATCGATTAGTATGGCTGACTCTTATTCATACTTGTGTAATATTAATGCTATAAATCTCTGGAACAATTTTGGAATTCAAATTCTAATCACTGGAATGTGTAGAACAATTCCAAGTCCCACCACGGGTGGCGCCAAATCCATTGAGCCTGCTACAGAGCAGATGTAAGCCAATTGTGCTTATGAAAAGTGCATTGTGGTTGTGTGAATCTATTTAAAATCATACCTAGCTAACAAGCTAGTGCAAGATCAATGCTTGGATAACCATCACTTTTATATTAACACCTATACACATTAATAGTGTTACTAATCCTGATTAATAAGTTGCCACTACTGCTGCCCCAGTCTATGTCCTACAGCCAATAGAAACCAAAAGTTTCTCCTGCATTGCAGAGGCATTCGAATACCGTGTTAATTCAACCATCTGTTTAATTAAGCAATGGCCCTGCAAAGCCCAGTAATCTTCAAAGCCATTGGAGAACATTAAGCTTGTTACTGCCTAGCTGCTACTACCATGTGTTTCAGCTAGCTCCCATTCTTAAACATAAAGTTCTCTACCGCCTAGCTGTCACTACCACGTATTACAGCTTGCGTGAATTTGGAACCATGAAGCTATCTGCCGCCTAGCTGTCACTACCCAGTATTGCAGCTTGCTTGAAATTGTAAATGTATAAAGCTTTGTACCGTCTAGCTGCTTTTACTTCCCTAACTCAGCTTGCGTCTAGTCTGGGTGATCGACCCAGACAATATATTTCCTCCCTGACTCTAGACCACCCTTTTGTATTGCAACACAACCAAAAAGGGGTAACAATTATCCGCAAACAGACGTCCCAAGACAGGAACGTCTGGCAAAGTCATGCATCTCTCATAATTCTGCACACTCACGTGAGCAAAAGGAATGGGGGGGTGCATGATGGGTAACCCAGGATCGCTGACAACAGTAGCATCCTAAAACGCATGCTTTCCACAACTTTTAATGAACATTTATAACACTCACTGGCCTACTAACTTTCTGTTGCTCACTAACCCTGATCAATAGACGTGCATTCATTGGTGTTTTGTTTGGTGCTACTGTCTTATCTATTGATACTGTCATATTTTGTTTGTTTGGACTTCGTCTGTATAACTATTATGACATTCTTTCTTTGTGAAGTTTAGTTTGTACCAACGCTATGCCCAGAATGTGTACAACCAGTATGAATATTCTCAAAATGTTAACATATAATATGAACTGCCCAGATGTTACATGCCTATATGAACTGTTAAAATAGCTATTTAGACTGTGGACTTTGCTGACCTCATGTGGTCTCAGGGATTACACCAGAAGTGGAACCCTGACAGCAAAAGGGGGATATGTAGGGACAACAGGAACTACAATTCCATACAGTCCACAGGAGGCTCCTTCTCCACGTTGGAAGTGACGTAGGACGTTGTACCAGTTGTGATTTCCGCACTGTAATGTAATGTAACATAAATACCGTTATTTTGCCTTAATGATGACACTAAATAAAGCTGTCAGGTTGGCAGCCCATATGTTCACGCATATTTCCCTTTGTTTTATAATGTCCTGTTTATGGAAATGTGACCAACCTGTTTTACTCGTAGCGTAATGCTTTAAAACAATCCACTTTCCCAGGAAGACCGTGAAACGTGCGACTTACAGCAGGGGAAACAGAACATGCAGCGCACATGCAGAGAATGGCATTAAAATTAATTGTGAATTAATTGTGTAACATGCTGCAAATTTGTTTTCGTTTCTAATTAGACTCTTAGTTCTCTTTAAAATCGTTTCGTTCAGTTATGGAATAACAGGTGAAATCAGCTGGGTTTTAATAAGCTAAGAGTAGGCTATGGAAACCTGGTTACTGTAATTTAAAAAATAAAGGACAAAAGAATTCTAAGGTTCAAATTCAGTTAAAGGGTTAGTTCGGAATTTTGGACCTAATGTCTCATTTACGACTTACCCATGATGTTGTTGATTGATGGAGACCATTTTCAGCTGATTCCATGCTGTCCTTCTTTTGGAGATACACACGTTGCTAATGCTAGCGCAACTCTATGGTAACCGGTTGCATCCACTACCAAACGCACTTAAACACTCCACAGTGCACCCAAAGCGAATAAAATACGACGACAGTCTATCGAGGTTAATTTGAGTGTTTATACCATCATTTTTGAAGTCAAACTATTGTTGAATCCTTTATTTTGTGCTGACATATATTCTCTGTGGAAGTACGGCGGCGGTGGCCATTGCAACTTGTTGCTCTTCTTTGTTGTTGTAGTCGACCAGTGCCGGCACTACATTCGTAGATAATGTAAAATATCGCTCCGCCGCCGTACTTCTCCGTATATTCTACTTCCACAGAGAATATAGGTCAGCACAAAGTAAAGGATTCAACGATAGTTTGACTTCAAAAATTATGGTATAAACATATAACGTATTTTATTTGATTTGGGTGCACTGTGGAGTGTTTAAGTGCGTTTGGTAGTGGATGCTACCGGTTACCATAGAGCTGCGCTAGCATTAGCAACGTGTGTATGCCCACAAGAAGGACAGCATGGAATCAGCTGAAAATGGTCTCCATCAATCAACAACATCATGGGTAAGTCATAAATGAGACATTATGTCCAAAATGCCGAACTAACCCTTTAACGTGGTGACATTTATCTCCGTTGTTTAACTGTAGGCTATGGAAAAAACCTTATGCACAGCGAATCCGCTGTAGCTTAGGCTATTTGAAAAACAATAAATGCAATATTCACTGGACAAGGTTTTGAACTTTTTTCAGTCAAAACCATTCTATTTACTTACAGGCTGTGGGCTTAGAGAGCTGTATTGTAATGACATCTGAAGCACATTTTCAGAACTCAAATGTCCGTCTATTGCAGTGCGCGAGTTTTCCATTGAATGACAATTCGCGCATTAGGTGTAAATGACAATTCGCGCATTAGGCTTGATATAGGTGTTATCAGCAAATGGAAAGCCATTTTTAATGGATAGCCATTGTCCCGTAACAGAAGATTGTCCCCCCCAGAAGATTACAGGAATTATTGGCAAATATAGGCTAAGTCATAGATTGATCCAGGATAATTGCGATACATAGCCTACATGTAACCTTAAACGTACCATCGCCTGATGATGATGTTGATGGAGTGGGCTGAAAGCAATTTAATTTGGCATTCCCCTTCGCTGAGGGAAAGGTAGCTATGTGGTCTTTGACCTATGGACCCTTTTATTATTATGCATTTTTTTATATAGCCTACACAATAATAATATTTCACATTGTTATCTTGATATTTTTAGTCATGCTTATGCGCGCCCATGTGTGTAACAGACAGGATGGTACGCGCGTTGTGCACACGCCTATGTAGACGCACTTATATGCGCCGTTAAAATAACATGACAAAACAACTGTAAGCAACTGCAACATGACTTTAGACCAGGTTTGTGGTGGTTTTAGCGCAAGCGCTTTCTGCTGGCTCAAGATAGCAATACTCCAAATAATAAAAAAATAAATAATTTTTAAATAAAAATAATCTTGGCATTCCTCATTTTAAGACCAACACGCCCAGTTCACTTGTAATGGGCGCAAAAATACACTGTATTTAAAAGACGTGAACGCAAGGCGTTATAATGAACCATGCGCCGGGTGTAAGATAGCAAAGACACTTGCGTTTGGGTTAGTGCTGCGTAGCGCCGGGTGTAAGATAGGGCCCTGGAAGTCATGTGAAATTTGCATATTCACAGGTGAATTACATACGTTCTGGTTTTTTCACGTGAACTACAATTTCCATATGTGAAGACAAAACATTTTTTTGTATTTTTCACACATGGGTGTTAAATAATCACATGTGGAAAAACAAAAATGAAAAACACAAGTGATTTTTACATGTGATTATTTTGTAAGGAAGGAGGGAGTACGGAACTAGGAATAAGATGCTAATGCAAGTTTGGGTCATATACCCTAGATATATGTCCTGAGACATTCTATACAGTGGGTTGAAAAAGTATTCAGCCCCTCTTATATTTTGTTGTGTATGAAAAGTTGATAAAAATTTAGTCATCAGGCTTTTTTGCTGATATTCAACATAGAAACTCTACAATGTCAATGTGAAAATCAATGTGTTCCAAATTATTTACAAATATAAAACAGAAAACAATCAATTCCTTAAGTTTTCAGCCCCCTTGCTTCATTGTACTTTAACAGCCATACGGGCAAAACTCTGTTCAAAATTACATATCATAAAGTGCCCAGGCATCATGTTTAGATTATACTTAAGGTTAAACAATATTTTCTTTTAAAATGTGTGTTAATATTGTCTTCCTTGGTAACAAAGCCAAGACCAAGTCCCTTCAATACATTTAATGGGATTCATGGGATTTTAGGAAGTACAATGGACTTTACATCGCAATGCTCAAACAGAGTTTATCTGATATTGTTCATTCATGGATGACATTTGAGACCATTCCCCGGGGATTCAAAGAAAATCATCACTGTATGCGAAAATGTAGAAGGTGCAAATTCAATAACTTTTTCCTGTCTGGTTTCACTATGAAAAACAATAAATGGATAATGGATAAATCTGAAGGGAGAAAGTTATTGAATTTGCACCTACTACATTTTCGCATAAAGTCATGGAGAGGTGATGATTTATGTTTTCTTTGAACCCCCAGGGACTGGTCTGGGCGCTTTATGGTGCAATTTTGAACAAAGTTTTGCCTGTATGGCTGTTAAAATACAATGAAGCAAGGGGGCTGAATGCAGAATTGATTGTTTTTGGTTTTATATTTATAAATAATTTGGAACAAATTGTACATTTGACTTTTCACATTGACATTGTAGAGTTTTTTTGTATTGAATACCAGCAAAAAAGCCTGATTAAATAATTTTTTTATCAAATGTTCGTACCCAGCAAAATATGAAAAAGTCTAAGGGGGCTGAATACTTTTTCTCTTTAGTGCCTCCTTATCCATTCTGTCCCTTCATCCACTCTCATCTCATCTGTGTTGTTTCAGCAGGATAAGACTTTCTTTCTCCTGGCTCTGGATGCCTTCAGCAGTGCAGTGAAGCTAAGCCACAGTTATGCGGATGCTTACCACCAACATGGCATCTGTCGCATGCACCTTAAGCAGCCCAAGAGCCTTCAGGATTTCAACCGTGCTCTCTCTCTTCACCCCACCCACTTCCAGGTAGTCACTTAGTTGCCATGCCATTGTCTTTAGAGCTGAGGGTTTACCCCCACCAAGAGTTAGATTTCACCCTTGGTATTCAAAGCATTTTTATATCACTTTGCCAGCTTGTGCAGATCACATGCCCAAAGGCAGAGGAGTCACTACTGAACAATGAGGCAGGGAAATAGTGAAATCCTTCCTCCATGTACTACAGTACTGCCAATTATGGCTCACAGCCACTGGCACAAACGTGGTTTTATGGGAGTCATGGGGTAGATGTAGCCAAGGGTCATTTTCATGAATGACAGCTGGAGACTGCTCTTGTGTCCCGGTATGAAACGTTTTACAGTTGTCTATTCAATGAGTGAACTGGTGTTGGCATATACAGCTGATTAGCTAATTGAGCCATCTAAGAATGAGTTGCTTACCCCAATCTAGAGTTTTCCTGACCATGTAATCTGGAAAGCATTTAAGCTGTATCTCAGTATCCACAATACATCACTGTAGGCCTCTTTAGGCAGTAATCAGGGGTAAGCAAAGGAACCAGGACAGTTATACAACTAAGGACCAACTAAAGTTGGTAGAAGGGTCTCAAAACTAAGGATTTTCAGTCTTATCCAAAAAGGCTGTAGACCATGAATGCCTGTAGATAACTCATTAATTTAATCAGGTGTCTTAGTTCGGCAATGGAACAACAGCTTGCTCCAACTCCAGCCCTTCCCAGATAAGATTGAAAAGACCTGTTGTAATGATTAATTTGAGATTAATGTACTGTACAATTAAGCACTTAAATGGCTTCAGAAAGCTCTGTATTGACCTACAGTTAAAAAAAGAAGTGATGAAAAACTCATGGCATAATTCAACCGCGATACTACATGAAACTGCCATAATGTGATGAGTACTTACAATTTGTCTCACAATGTATTGAAAAACTATAGTTACCAGAAATTTACATAAGTAGTACCTTGAAAAGCAAAAAAGTGCTTTGTTGATGGAACGAGGCATTGGCATGGTGAAACCTGTTCTTGTACTGTCATTTTAAGGACAGTGTGAAGCTGAATCTGTTTTTGTATTCTGCACTCAATTAAAGTAATTTATTTTTCTTTGTCATAAGGCCTATCTTAGCCGGGCAGCCCTCTTCGGAGCTGAGAGGCGTTATGCCAACGCCATTCTCAACTGCAACGAAGCCATTGAGATCCAGCCGTACAGTGTGCGAGCATACCTGTACCGAGCGGTGTTCAAATTCCACAATAAGGTGAGACATCAAATATTATTATAGGTCAATTAATAGAGATCTAGGGCAACATTGAGCATGGCCCCAATTTTGATAGAAAAGAATAATGAAAACAAATTATCAATACGATTATTCCCATACCCTTCTGAGCAATCAATGAACCAAACTTCTGAAATACAGCTGTTGTGGAAGTGAGGTGTAACACCCCAGACCCAAGCGCAGACCAGGATTAGGCAAAAACGTTGTTTATTTCAGTCCAAGGTCAAAAAGCCAGGTAATCAGATTCCAGACGAGACAAAAATCAAAATCAAAAAAAGTCCAAAAGATCAAAACCAGGAAATCAGGTAGGCGACGGTACAAAGGGAGCAGGCAGAGGCGTAGTAAAAAAACGAAAGCAAAGTTCAAATAATCCAGAAAAGCAGAAAGGCAAACAAAACAAAATCGGCAGGCAAAAACTCGGAATCAAACAGAAGGGTGTCTCGGAAATCACAAATAAACACAGGCTTAGAAAGGCGTAGGCACTGGGAATATCGATCAACGTTCTGACAAAGAACAAGTGAAACTGAAGGGCATATACTGTAGGTAGGGAACACTCAACTCAAGGGAAATCAGGTGGGAGTGGGAGGAGTAACAGGGAAGACTCACAGGTGCAGACAATGATACAATGAGGGGAATAATGATAGAATAATGAGGGAACAAGGAAGACTCGGACTGGACTAAGCATGCAAACAAATAGACAAGACATGGCCGGGAGTGTTGAAGACACGTGCACACGTTAAGAGAGTCAGTGGATAGCGGAAGTAAGATATCAGTTAGTAAAGAGGAAGCGTAAAGTAGATAATCGAAAGATAGAATTGCAGGAAACGAGTGACAGCTAAAGCAAAGAACGTTAGTAATTAGTGGGTTAGTAAAAGACCTAAACTAAGCTGTTAGTAGTTGTTAGTGTTAATTAGTAATATAAACAATAAGTGGGACAACTAGTTTAGTCAGGGGAAATACAGAGAGGAACGAAAACACCCGAAGGCTCTCGAAAAGTGAGACGAAGACCGGGGAGTGACATAAATGCAAATATGTGGACATAAATTGGAATATGGAAACTAAATGTAATAAGGAAAACAAATACGAGAGTAACTACACTAATAATAATAAACATGAGCACAGAATAATACACAAATACGATAATAATGAAAAATAATAAACAAGGAACAGAAATAACAAATACAAACAGACAAAACTCAGAATCCTAACATGAGGATTATGTAAAAATGTGTGTATTTCCTGAATCCAGCAGCTCCAACACTCAGTGCCCATGTTAAAATGTCCAGCACTCTTGAATACTGAACACAAGCGGTATCGCATGCTAAAATCCCTCACTTGACCCCTACATTTAATTATTACATTACATTACATTACAAGCATTTAGCAGACGCTCTTATCCAGAGCGACATACACAACTTTTTAGCATTTTTTTACTTTTTTTTTTACATATCCATTTATACAGCTGGATATATACTGAAGCGATTCAGGTTAAGTACCTTGCTCAAGGGTACAACGGCAGTGTCCTACCTGGGAATCAAACCTGCAACCTTTTGGTTACAAGGCCAGTTCCTTAGCCATTATACTACACTGCCGCCCAGCTGATTATATATTGATTATTTATTATATATTTATAATATTTATATATATATATATATATATATATATATATATATATATATATATATAATATATATATTTATATATATTTATTATAAATTATATATTTAATGTACTTAATTTAATCATTATAATGTAAAATAACAATCATCAATTAAATCACCAAATTCGCTGATAGTAACTTGTTGGAATCAACCAACAAGTCAAAACAAAGTCTAAATCAGGTTTTAAGATAAAATTATTTTATTAACCCCTTTGCGCAGATGGCAAATTTTTTCAATTCTCACCTATTTAGGGGGTGCTCTGTTTAAGGCTTTATAACTCCAGGTGTGAGCATCACAGAAACTTGGTAAATGGCCTAAATGAAACAAGACAGGTGTACCATTTACAATACAAACTTAGATTTGTTTATTTTCATAATTTAAGTCAAAATAAAGTGCCACAAATGCAAAGAAACTTTGGGCGGAAACAAATTGTTTTTCTTTAGTTTGCAACAAAATACTGAGAACTACATAAGTGAAACAGGTAAATCTATACATTTCCTGGGTTGTAAGGGTTGTTTCTCCTGACTTTTTTCCCCATAGAGTTCTATAGGAAAATGAGTCCGGAGAAATAACCCTTGCAGTGATCCATCCACATCTACTCCATATCTGGCAACAGAGTGATGGTTTGGGGCTCGTTTGATAGCTCAGACCCTTGATAACTTACAGCCATTTAGCCAGCCATGTGTTCCATACTGTACCAGTGTAATTTACAGCTGAATCTAGTCTCACCCCCCAATTTCCATAGAGATCCATTCAAATGCAGAGAGGTTATAGTATCGCTTGTAACAGTACCTGAAAATAAGATATCGACAGTTTTTTGATGTTGATGGTCACAGACTTCAGGAAGTAACAGCATGTAAAGGATATGCGACCAAATATGAAATATGATACTTTAAAAATACGTTAAAGCAAAGGGTATGAATACTTATGTAAATGAGAAATTTTAGTTTTTTATTTTTAATAAATTTGCAAAAACTTTTTTCACATTGTCATTATGGGGTGTTGTGTGTAGAATTTTGAGGGAAAAAATGAATTGAATCAATTTTGGAATAAGGCTGTAACAGAACAAAATGTGGAAAAAGTGAAGCGCTGTGAATACTTTCCGGATGCACTGTATATTATACCTCTTTGGAAAGCTTAGAATGTGTTCTTTCTGGATATTAAGGCTGTCAGTCAATTACAATTAGTTTCAAGATATTATCCCAATTTTAATTGCGTACTGTTCTGCAGACTCATTTTTTAGTTTTATCCCGTGTTGAAACTTACACTGTACACCATTATAGCCGGAAAAGGCTATAGTAACTACATAATCTTAGAAAGTATGTATCTGGCTTTAATAATGCAAGTAAGATTATGACTTCATTTCATAGTTTATGAGAGATTTTCATAGCAGAAGGAAATTATGTGCTGATGACAGAAATTCACTCTAATAAGTGAGCAGCAAAATAACAGTTTAATTTACCTATTTCCAGGACCTTATGTCTTTTTTATTGTTGCTGTCATAGTATAAAATTTTTTGGTGGTTAACTGGAACCAACTCCTAAATATATTTAAATGTCCAGTATCTTCAACCTGATTCGCTCTCATGTAGATCACACTGTAGAGTGGTCGATATACTTTTATGAAATATGGAAGAACGGTGGCACGTAGGAACTTCATATTTTGCCCGATAATAGCCTAACTAGCACTGATGAAGATGATATGCAGTGTTCTGACATGGTACAGTAGGATGTTTGTGATGTAGACCCCAAGATCTATGCCACTAGGGGGCCTGAACAAAGGGGTTAAAGTGATCTTTTGTTGTTGAAAGCAGGGCTAAGCATCATGATATTAACATAAAAAGATTCATGGTTTTAGCCTCTATTTACAGACACCAAATGTGAGTAGGTTAGCAGGCAATTTCGCTTGACACTGAAAACCTCTACAAAAAGAGAGACAGACAGAGAAAGAAACAGGCAGTAATTTAATAACTTATCCAACACCTCTTAGTCACTTGTTAATTTGTATCACACCACATTCTTTTCATTAGAATCACTGAAGATACATGGATGTGACAGTGGTCATATATGGATGTGACCGTGGTCATTTTCATGTTCTCTGTACCTAACCAACAAGCTGGGCAAAACCTGTACTTAAAACATGCCACATGAGACAAGCTGAAAGGATGGAGGCCAGTGGAATGCCAAGGACAGAAATATTCAAGGGTGTCCATTTTAGTGCCAACTGGTCAGCAGACTACATACAAAAGGAAATTTAATTCTGTAATGCTGCTTTTATGCTGAGTGCAAGTAGCCATAATCTTTTTTTTTTGTCTTGCCTGTCTGTTTTGAGTGCTTATCGTGTGCTTGTTTTGTGAATGCCTAGCGCCTTCAGTAATTAATTCGCTGTTTCACCCCAAATAGGTTGCCCTCCCATTTTTTGATCTGTTATTGCACAAAGTCATGATAAAAATAGCTAACTAATAGATAACTAATAGAATCAGAATAGAATCTTGCACTACCATCCATAATTACTCAATGAAGTAAAAACAGTTTAGAAGATATAATTTCTAAGACACCATATTTATTTTGCCCACTGCAAGCACCATCTCTGTTAGCCGGGGTCAAGGATGGGCTGGTTGCATCGGTGCTGGTGATGGTGGTGGCGGAACTAGGCTTAAGCTTGAAACTAGGTGTAAAATATCTGGTCAACTTTGGGATTTTTGTTAATAGATTTTTTTGTAAAAAAATAAAAAAAAATTGAAATAGGGGAGGGGGGGATTGGTGTGGGGCCCCCTGGAACTCCTGGCCCCGGCCTCAGCCCCGTAAGCCTGTGCGTTAATACGATAGTGCACATCGATCAGTCAATTAACTGTAAAGTATATACTTTTTGGTGTTAAAACATGCAGATCTTAAGAAATTACTAAATCAGAATTCCGTTTTTTTATTTTATATATTGTAAACTATATGATTACATAATTCAACCAGCTTTTGTCAGGTACACTTTATATGAAGTGTTTTTCCCTCAAGCCTTCAGGAAACATGTATAGCCCTTTCATACCAGCAGAAATGCGGTCAGAGGATTGACCTTACTACTAAGGCAAGTATTAAGGCAAGTCATGTGTTATGCCACACTTGAGAGTGGCTAAGAGCATATGTCACATTATCCTTCATAAATAATTGCATTTGCCTAGAACATATTTATAAATATGTAATTACAGCTTATTAAAGGTGCTACAAATGATTAATGGAGGCTTTAGGACATGTACAAGACACTGTGGCCATTTAATTGATATCATTTGCATGTAGAAATTGAAATATTCATTCAGGAACTGAAACAGCACTCATTGTTGATCAGTGGAAGATTTATTATGGGAACTTTGGATGAAGATGTTGGGAATGACACTGTTTGATTCCCTGCTATTGGGATGTGTTTTAATGGAAAACACCTGTCACCACACACAAGTGACAGCTTATTGCAAACTGATTTTTACATTACGTGGAAAGTTATTTGAATTTTTCTGAGGGGAACAAATGCATTTTAATGGCAGGGTAATCAGCAAATGTACGTAAATCAGCTTGAATATGATATTCACTGTTTTATTGCTTCCCATGTAATGTAACACTCCCCCATTGCCATTATTGGGATGGCAGGTATGCCATATGCCAAGTTACGGTTTGGTGGGGCATGCCCCATACCTATACATGACCAAGAGTGTATCGCCACCTCTGTTACGATCCAAATACGGGACGAACCCAAGTGCAACGACCAGGAGGCAGATTAAATGGAAAGAATATTTATTAAGCGTTGGGGTAGTCCCAAAGCTGTACAGAAGGGAAACACAGTATCACACAGGAACACAGGAAGTCCGATACGGACTGCTCCAAGGCGGAGCTGGACTTTAACCCAGGAGCGTGTTCCAAGCCGGAACTGGACTGTACTGGACCGGGAGGTCCACTCAGGGACAGAGTCTCTGGAACGGCAAACTTGTTCCAAGCCGGAACTGGACTTTTACTGGCGGTGTACTTCACACCGGGACTGGACTGGAACTGGACCGGGAGGTCCACTCAGGAACTGGATTACTGGAACGGCAAACTTGTTCCAAGCCGGAACTGGACTTTTACAGGCGGTGAACTTCACACCGGGACTGGACTGGAACTGGACCGGGAGGTCCACTCAGGAACTGGATTACTGGAACGGCAAACTTGTTCCAAGCCGGAACTGGACTTTTACAGGCGGTGAACTTCACACCGGGACTGGACTGGAACTGGACCGGGAGGTCCACTCAGGAACTGGATTTACTGGAACGGCAAACTTGTTCCAAGCCGAAACTGGACTTTTACGGGCGGTGAACTTCACACCGGGACTGGACTGGAACTGGACCGGACGGTCCACTCAGGAACTGGACAGAAAACAGAAGGTGAGTTTAGAATTGGAACTGGACCGGAGCTGGACCGGGAGGTCCAACGAGTACTGGACTGAACACAATGGTAGGTAGCCGGCAGAACCCGGCTGGGTAGAGCTGTGTGGCGGAGCTCAGGTAGGTCCGGTTGGAGCAGCTGGATTCCTGAGGAACCTGGGACCGTAACCGCAGCAATGGAGGTAGCCACGGCCGGACAGGAACCACTGCAGGATTACGAAGCTGTACACCCAACTGCGGACGCAACTCGAGCTGGAGTTGGAGGTACCGTAACATACACAGGGATTTACAACAGCTACAGACTGGTAGAAGCTGGAACAGCTGGTGGTTAGAGGGAGACAGGTTAGAGGCATGCAAACAGCAAAACGTTAGGGCTGGATAGATACCAAACTGGAGGACAGGAATACTGAAAGCTGTAAGGAATTAACCCACAACCAAGCGCTCAGAAACACGGGACCAGAAACGAGGAGACCATACAACGAACGAGGTAAGTGAACGAACTGGCCCCGACTAGCAACCAGACGGGGGTTTAAATAGGGCAGTGAAATTGGAATCAATAAAGCACATGTGCGGAAAGTAACCGGGAGTGATTGCTAATAACACAGGTGAGGAATGCATGCAACGAGAGGGGAAAGCGATAGGCGGAAACTAAAGTGGGAAACCAAAAGAACGAAACAGAGGGGAAACGCCCAGCCTGCAGCAGAGGGGAAAACACGGACAAGGGAATCCAACATGACACGGAAGGAAAAGGGGAAAACACGGAAAAAGGACAGGAAGGGAACGGAACGTTACAACTTCTTTCATAAGCCACCAGGTCCCAGTAAGGTGCTGAATAGTTCCAACGTGCATCATATAGAAAATAACCATGAAGATTCGTTGTTTAAAATTGCCATAATCCATGGCAGTAGATTATACATTGGTGGCAGTAAAATAAACGAAAGCAAAAGCTAGCTCTGCATGGCTTGCTTGGCTTGCAACTTGCATACTGCGGTATTGCGGTTGAAAACTGTATGCTGCCTCACCTGCTGAAACGCTAATTAGGTAACACCCCTAACCTTTTATTTACTGTTCCCTTCTGGAAAGAGTGCAGTGACCGGTATGCACACTAGAGGTAGGTATTTCAAGGTAAGTATGTTATTCAATGGTGTCAAACTATTACACAACCAACTAATAAAGCATAACTAGATTAACAATTCCTAAAGAAATTGTAGGTGTGGTTGCTTTGTAGTGGTATCAATTGCTGGAAATGGTATATAAAGATGGTAATTATGGTATAGTGTGAGGTGGTAAATAAAAGGTGGAAATAGTATGTAGTGGTAATGCGGTATTGACGGATCTAAAGAAGGTGAAAGTGTAAAAATATGGTGATGTTTTTTGTGGTAAGTAGTCTAAAGCAGTGATTCTCAACTGGTGGGTCGCGACCCAAAAGTGGGTCACGGACCCGTTTTCAGTGGGTCGCGGGCCTTTGCCTGGGCAAAAAAAAATAAAAAATGTTAAGAAAAAAATCCTGTGCTTTTATTTTGAAGGGGATTTTTTATGCAGCGGAGTGCCGTCTATTCACACTCCTTAACAGTAGGTGGCGATAATGCCCTGTAATGCTAATTGACACCCGCCATTTCACAGTATAGAAGAAGACCCTCAATATTTCCCTCTCTAGCATCGCCACCTGCTGGTCGTTTTGGTTTATCATTAAACTTGTTTTTTTGTGTTGGCATACTGTGATATTCTGTACTATCTCAGGTTCAAACTGCACCATCTTTTCATTAAATAAATTTGAGAAGTTGAAAATTTTCCTCGATTTGGGTCGCGGCTTGTCATTAAGGGGTGATGGTGGGTCCCGAAGCCAGACCAGTTGAGAACCATTGGTCTAAAGAACCTGGAAGTGATACAAAGAAGGAATTGTATAACTTCCAGGAACAGGTAACGTCAGATCATCGGGATAGTATTGTTAGGTCATAACAGTGTTGTAGAGGAAGCCATTGTGATGTCATAAGCAGTGTAATATGTTACAGCATCCACATTCTATTGCATCGGTTTTCAAAATGTGCCCATTGACTCCCATTAATTGTTTTGCCGATAAAAGGTCAATTATCTGAAAAAGTGTATTTGGTATAAAAGGTAAAAAGTAATAGCAACCTGGAGGGTGTATAGCGGTATAATATGAGGTAGGAATGGTGTTGATGGTGGGAATGGTGTAGGAGGTTCTCAAAAAGTGGCGGAATAATAAGTATGGTTTCACAATCACACCTAATAATCAATATAAATAATAATAAATAATATGCCACCTAAATAACTCAAAGCTTAAGTCTCCAACAACCAGCCCCTAATTGGGCTACACAATTACCTAAACTTATAATAAGGAGCCTCTAATTCTCCATAGTCCTTATCGATGTCAAGGTAAATATTCACATTTAGAAGGTACATCATAACTATTTAATTTTGGTCCACATAATTCCATAATGTCCATAGTCTTCATTTTTGGGTCAGAGGTTCAAGGACTTGACCCACCGCTGGGGCTCAACCTTACCATTGGCCTTTTCAATGAGAAGCTTCCAACAGCAAACAAAGCTTGCTGATGGGTCTTTGCAGCACATTAGTCTTCGTTTTTACCAAAACGCTCCTAACCAGACCTTGAGCATCTGGTTGAATTTTGATGATACTTCCCATCAACTATGAATTTCTAGAACCTGTGTCATCCACAATTAGCACCAGGTCCCCAGGAGATAAGTTCCTTCTGGTTTGTGTCCATTTGCTCCTTTCCTGCATTATGGGAAAATATTCCCTTGTCCAACGTTTCCAGAAAAGGTCCGCAATGTACTGTACTTGTTTCCATCTTCCACGTGAGTACAGATCATCTTTCTGGAAAACTCCTGGTGGCATGATTTGTTGGCACTTCAACTGAAGTACGTGGTTGGGGGTAATCGGTAATCGGTTCTAGGTCATTTGGATCATTTGACACCGAGGTTATGGGTCTATCGTTCATAATCGCTTCTACTTCACACATTGCTGTTAGTAGGCTTTCATCAAATAATGCCTGCTCTTTGACCACTGAATGCAGAATCTTCTTGACTGATTTTATTAGTCTTTCCAAACACCGCCAAAGTGTGCTTCAGATGGGGGGATTGATGATCCATTCAACTCTGATATTTGTCAATGTATTTTGAATCTTGCTGTGATTCAGATGAGTCTTCTCTAGCTCTTTTTGTGCACCAATAAAATAGGTCTGGTCTGCCTTGGTCGGATCTGATGGTGGTTACTGGGCCCCTCCTGAATATAAATCTCCTCAGAGCATTGATACATGAATCTGTATCAAGGGAGCTTGCGATTTCAAGACAGCGCATATTACCAGGCAGGTATAAATAACTCCATATCTTTTTACATGTGCACGACCTCTTTTGGAAAGTATATCGGCCGGTATCAGCAAACCCTTCAGTATTACATTTTAAATTTTCAGTGAATAAATGATACTATGAGGTATTGCTTTTGTTCACAATATACTGTGTGTTTATTTTGAAAAGTGACACACATTTAAAATTTTGAAATGCTCAAGACAGCTTCGGTGTATGGTGAAAGGTCAACAGGCCTGTAATGGAGAGCTCTGCGTAGCTGGGTGGGGCACTCCATGTTCCCTATGGACAAACACAACAAACAGACACAGGTAGAAGAGGGAGATAAACAGAAAGAAAATGAGAGGCCAGTTAGTTATGCAGGTGGCAATGAATTCAGTCAAGTGATTTTTAGCAGGCAAAAGTTTTAAAATCAGAAATACATAGGTAATGTATTTTTTTTCCAGGTAAAGCAATACTTTTAATAAGCATATTTAAATGATTCCTGTGGATGTCTAATTTTAATTTGTTTAAGTACAGAAATGACATTATATACATTTGATGGTAGCAAAAATTCTGAAAGCACTGAACATTTTTGGGAGGACAAACATTTATTGATAAGGAATAAGATGTTCACATACTTAAAGAAATGGCACCAGTATGCCCTGGGGATGAACTGAAGAATTGATGAACTGATGCATCTGTAGATCTTCTTCCTTTTGCCAGGCAGAGGCAGAAAATGAGAGGGCAGTTAGCTATGAATGTGGTGATGAATTCAGAGAAGATATCACATTGTAAATGGTAAATTAATCAACATCTCTTGTCATCTATTGTGAAATAAGCCAGTCATTCTGAGAGCAAAAATAAAGCATTTGCTCCTTTGACCAACAGTCGGGCCGTTCATCTTGATACACATTGTTGTTGTTAACATCGGGATTAGCTGCGGTAGGTGCAACCACTGGCTGTTTTGCTGATGCTACATCAACAGGTTCTGGGCTGCTAGGAGTGGTGCCTTGTAGAAGCAGCTCCCGACCTTCATTGAGTACTGGCTCTGGTTGGGTAGGATTTGACACACTGTTGTGTCTTTGCTCTGTTGTTTCGCGTGACTCGGAACGTGCTCTCTTGCTCTTCTGTAGCCAAGCTAACATAATGGTGGCGGCGACGGACAGAAAAATTCACTGGACCGCGGAGAAGTTATGCGCGCGGCAACTTAGTGCACCCTGGGTAATGAAGTCTAGGGGCTCCCAACAAAAGGCTGTTGTAGTACATGCCGATTCATAGCGAAACTTCATTACCCAGGTTGCACTAAGTGACGCAAGTCTGGGACCTAGGCGATAGAAAGGGTTAATTATAATGAGCCCTAATATAATAAATAGTACCGGGAAGTTCCGGTACTGCGTACTGGTGAGTACCGGCCCACTTCAAGCACTGCTTGAGACGTGAGTTCTTGGGGAGAATTACTGGATTTTTTTGCTCTGTAGACATAACCATTTTGTTAAGTCGTCCTCCCACCTTGAAGAGTCCATCTTCCATGTTGGGGCTTAATCTTGCAATAGAGCTTCTGGCTTTTATTTGATTCCTAGACTGAAGATCTTTTTTTCTTCCTTGAAATACTGTTCTTGTACATATTGTACGATTGATTGTTCTGACTTTTTTACTGAAAGATTTTGTCTTGAGGTTTTTGCATTGGAGTCCTATGTCAAGAACCACAGTGGTTGAAATATTCTTCTTCAACCACTGTCTTTCAACCTTATCTTTAGGATTTCCTTCAGTTTCAACATCCATGCAACAGCTCTCTTCAAATTGTTCCATCTTGAATAGAACTCATTGAACCTAGTTGTAGGACACTTTTCCTCTTTCAGAGCAACAGCATTGACACAAGTGACCTTCTTGACCTCTGGGTCATCTGAACCAATAGAGTGGGGATACTTCAAAGGTTTAGGCCACTCTTTCTCTTCATTTGCAAGGAATTCTAGGCCATGCAGCCAACGCTTTGTATTCAGAAAGGTGTTGGCATCAAAACCCTGTGTGTGTCGTCTGCAGGGTTGTCCTTTGAATTCACGCATCTCCATTGGCTTGGTTTAGATAGATGGCTGCTGGCTTTACCCTTATGGAAAAATAATATACTGCAGTATATTGTAAATACATCAAAATTATCATCACAATATATTTAAAATATACTGGAGTATATTACATTTCCATAAGAGTAGGCATCTGCTGATTTGAAAATTGGACAGCTGATTGAGTTCAATAAGCCACTTCTGCCATGGCTTAAACAGAGGCTCTGGAATGGCCTCATCCCTTCTGCAGCTTGTCTCACTGAGCTCTTGTCGAATCTGTTTAGCTTTTAACTCTATAAACTTCACCCCTAGTGGTTGAGACGTATCCGTCTCAATTACAGTATTCATGTTCGTCTGAAATGATAAACTACAGCTTTAAGAAAACCCCGTAAATTTTGACTCAGTATTTTTTAAAAGGGTAGCCTCTTGCGAAAACCTCAGCTTCTCCAGTTACATTGCAGTGCAATAAATTAGGAGGGCGCTATTAATAGCTCAAAGCACTTACGACCCTCCTCTGGCTACAGCCACAGACTGTAAAATGCATAAAATGCACCGTTTATACACGCTAAGAAAATCATGTTCACGTATAGAAACAATAATTTTGTTTTGAAACGTTGTACAAATGAGCATTCGTCGTTTTCCCTTGCTTACTGTACTATATACAGTACCTGATGCACTTTCGGTTTAGAAGACACCTCATTTTGTTCTCCAAAATCTCTTGTTTAAATATGTTTAAGAAACCAAGTACTTACCAGTATATTCAGCTACAGCTGTTTTCTGATGAACCCTGAAGAGTATATCTTGTTATATTTTGCCAAAGTCCCGTACAGTCGACATTTCCACAGCGACCACCCGTCGGACTTAGGGCTGAAATACTTTGCTGTTCTTGTGTAAATACACACACGCTTTCGTACGTTCTTTTTTAAACGTATTTAAATACATTAGGCGACGTATGTTATGGTTATTATATATATATATACTGTATGTGACTATTCTGAAATAAATGTATTCTGTAGCAAATTTCTGAATGATACAGCTTCTTCTTCAGTTTGAACTTAAAACCATGGATGTGCAGGGAATATTTTAGATATTGACATTTAAATAAATCTAGTAGAAACCAGGTGGAAATTGCCCCTGAAGGGCCAAAGTAAATAGAGTTAACACAAATGGAGCAAGGAAGCCAAGTGGGTCATATACAGAACTTACAAGTGAGAGGATACCTCTTCTTGTCAGTGGTCTGCTCCTGTCATTGATCTTAAAATTGAATGTATCCTTCTCAATATTCCACTGGATTCCGAGTGCTCGCTCCACTGGTAACTTTTCTCTATCCAGATCCAATTCTTGTACTAGCTTACCTTCAGAAAGTGATGCTAAGACTGTCCTGCTGTTGTGACCCACTTTGGCAGTTTGAATCCAACTTTAGCACAGGCGTCTTTCAGATCTTTGGTCAAGGTAAGTGCTTGCTTTTCTGTAGGTACAGACAGTCATCCACATAAAAATTGTGTCTGATGGTATTGATGACTTCTCTGCTAAAGTTATATTGATTGTCCTTTGCAGTCCTTTGCAGTGCATAATTGGCACAACTTGGTGAAGATATAGCACCAAGAGGTGGACCTTCATTCTGTATTCTTCTTTCCTTCTGGCCACCATTATAATCTTAGGAGGTCGATATAGTCAGGATGGACTCTGACCTGTTGGAACATGCCTTGAATATCTGCCATAAGTGCAACAGGTTCTTGACGGAATCGCAATAGAATACCAATGAGGGTGTTTGCTATATCTGGACCTTGGAGTAGTTCTTTGTTTAGAAAAACATTCTGGAATGGTGAGGTACAGTCAAACACCACACGTATAGTTCCTTTGCGTTTGTGATGCACTCCGTGATGTGGTATGTACCAAACCTTGCATCATCTCTTTGAAGCTGTTCTTGGGGCACTTTCTCTGCATATGCTTTCTCCAACATGTCCTCCATGAAACTATTATACTTTTTATCATTGGCTCATCGTTCTTCAGCTTTTTGTGGAGGCCTATAGCATGCTGCACTACCAACTGTTGGTTGTTGGGCATAACCATGTCTTCATTACGAAAAGGTAAAGGCATGTAATAGTGACCATCTTTAAATTATATGTTATTGGATACAATATGCATGAAACTTTTGTCCTCCTCAGACATTTATCTTTTTTCTTCATAATGCCTTTCATTGAAGTCTTGGTCAAACTGTTTTACAAGCAGTTCTTCTAGGTTAGCAACTGAAATTATATTTGATGTCAGTCTTGGTCAGCCTGCTTCATCAGTAACGGTGCTGTTAAGTGGACCATTTACCACCCATCCCAAGAGTGTTCGTACAGCATATGGTCCATTATCTTGGCTGTTCACTATCTACCAGGGCTCCATAGCTTTTGGATTATTGATCCCAATCAGAAGCTCGATATCAACATCAATCTGCATCAACTCCACATCCTTCAGGTAGGGCCACTTTCTCAGATCATTAGTAATGAATATGTTCTCTGTGGATACAGGAATTGTGCTCTGTGTGTACACCTTGGATAATGAGAAATGTACTGCCTCTAATGTCACCAACGTCCAAATCACTTACCTCATAGGTAGTGACAGGCTTCTCTTGTGCCATAGTTTTTAGAAGTATTTCTGTTTTTCTTCCTTTAGGGTTCAGCTTTTCCAAAGGTTTTCTGTGCAAAAGGTTGCCGAACTGCCTGGGTCTAGAAAGGCATAGGCTTTGACAGTTTCACTTCCCTTTGCTATCTTCACCTGTACTGGTACAATGGCCTAGAATGTACAAGTGTACACTCCTTTCCGGCCCCGCTATATTCACCAGACTCTAGAGCACCATACCCAAGTGAGATGAGAGCACTGCTAACTAATGTTTCCTTTTGACAGCTTTTACCTCGATGTGAGCTGTTCTGAGGTTTTGCAGCAATGTGAATTAACTTCTCCTTTTGCACGTCTGCAGTGAATGCTCACCTGTACAGAATAGACAAGGTATTGTGAAGGCATAACATTTGTCTGGGTGATTTAATTGGCTTTGAATGGTTTAAGAGTTAAGGCTGATATAGTTGTGACTGCTGTAGCTAAGCTGGTTCTGCTGTTCCTCATCCTGGTTTGAGCTGACAATTTGAGATCTGCAGGTATGGATTTCTGTGGTCTCCTGCCTAATGCAGAATCTTGGAGATTGCCAAACAGCAGATCTGAGGCCATTTTTGCTTGCCTCTCCAGAAAGGCCACAAGATCTTTAAACTTTGCTCTCTGATTGCTTCATTCAAAAATATCATGATCTGCTGATCTCCATCTCTCCCTCATCTTATATGGCAGTTTTGAAAGTATGAGTCTGAGATTAGAAGAATTAAGTTAAGCGCATCCATGTACTCAAGCTCTTGCATAACATTACAGCATCCTCTCAGGTAGATAGTTGTCAAACTGATAATACATAATTCAGAATGGCTTTATTTATTAAATTAGAATTAATTTAATTAACCAATTTAAATTAAATTACAATACAATGTTTGGGGACCATTGTTCAGGGATCACCTTCAGTTGCCCTGTTTGCGGCTCAGCACTCTGAATCCTGAACCCAAGTAACTATAGATCACCCTTTATCAATCTTAACAGGCAGCGCTGGACTGGTAATCTGGCATACTGGGCATTTTCCCGGTGGGCTGACGCACCTTGGGGCCGATATAATTTAATTTATAATTTTTAATAAGAAAAAATGACCGGCCCATAAAGCAGGGACAGCGGCCCATTGGTTCATTTTCTATACTGACACTGGGCTGGCCCAATCACATCTCTTACTAGGCCACACCCCTCCCCCTCTGTCATATCTGTTTCTCATGTCAAATTGTCAATATGTCGTGGCTCAGAGCCAAAAATCTGTGGATGGATGAGGGCGTCAAAATGGATAAACAAAAGCGCAAGGCGGGTGCGGAGAAGTTGCGGGCCAAAAATGTTTTTAATCTAGAGGCGGATGCCGCCAAATGTGCAAAAATAACAGACATGTTTGCTGCAGGGGCTGCAGTAGCTTCAACATCTCCAGTACCCAACATTGTGCAGCAACAGGTGGAACTTGAAGGAGGAGAGGTGGCTGGCCATGGCCACTGCCAGGCAGAGGAGCAGGCGTGTGACAGGGAAGTTGAGGAGGGACAGAGTGAGCATGACAGGGCCGAGGGACAGAGTGAGCAGGAGGAGAGTGTAGTTGAAGCGGTAAGCATGGTAGCTTCATGATTAACAGGGACTCGCAGGGAGGGAGCAGGTGTGTGCGCTATGTGTGCGCCATGTGATGATAACGATGATGATGATTAATTTAACTAATGTCGATGGTAATAAGACAACATAATCGTAACGCTATCATAAAGTGAGACCGTCACCTACTGCTGGTGGCCACTCAGACAGTCAATGTCAAAAAACACAGCATGAGCTATTTGGCATTGTTTTTGTAGCTAGCATAGTTCCCTAATGCAGTCGCAACTTTGGCTGACTATTCTGACGTTAACTAGCTAACGTTATTTTGTCAGCATTGCGTTGGCTAAGCCCACGTTGCTGTGAGTGACCTAGGTCCATATCGTATCATCATAATCTTATTAAAATTATTAGGCTAAGGGTTCCCTTGATAAAGATGCGCGAAAAGGCTGTATAATATACAACACCTGTAGCTCTACTGTGCTAAAATGTATGCCTGCTGATGTATTAGCCTACGGGGGGGGGGGGGGGGGGGGGGGGAAACGTTTTCATTTCCAACAACAGGCAACAAAGTTGTCCTATGTTTATTTTCAGCCAGGTATGGTGGTAACTATTAGGATATATATGGTATGGATTACTGTTATTACTATCTGTGGGGTAGCTCTCCACACAGGGGCGGATTGGGACTATGAATCTAACCGGGAGTTTCAAAACCATGGCGGCCCAGCAACATTATTATTATTATTATTATTATTATTATTATTATTATTATGATTGTATAGGCCCTACATGTCGTATTAAGTTATTGTGCTGCTGTTGTTGTTGTTGTTGTTGTTACACGATGACGAGAGCGTGCATGTAGGCCTAGTTGTACTCGCAATCAGACACACCCACGGTGGCATGAAAACGATACTTGCAATAACGGCCATGGTTTACTTTTGCTACTTGCAATAATAACTGCCACGGCGGGCACGAAAAATCACATTGAGCTGAATGATCCACTTCCAACAACACAAAACTAAACACACATATAGCATACTTTTGCAATTTGCAATAATAAATGCCACGGCGGGCACAAAAACACAAGTGTGTCCTACCTTATTACACTGTCAGCAGGCGTCGCAGGAGGTCGCTTCTCTCAGATAGCTTGTCGTTTACATGCACAGCAATATCCGATTACTGGAAACAATCATCTTACGCCAGTATTTAACTTATTGCGTTCACATGAACATAAGTAATGTGATTACTCCAAAAGCCGCGTTTACATGATTCTCTCCATAATCAGCTCTGTGGAAAACGTAGCTACTAACTGCTTCCTGTTGTAAGGACAAAAATTATCCGCCCGTCAAAAATTTACGTTAGGCTATTATTATTATTATAGCTAGCTAGTAATTATTATAGCTACTTATTTATAAGTAGTGGTTGATTGCTAGTAGTGGTTTATTTATATTATTGTACTAGCTAGCTTTACCGATCTCTAAATCTGGCGAATTTCCCGAAAATTTCAGTTATTTAATGTGCTAGCCACAAACTAGCTAGTAGCCTACAAACACAAGCACGTAACACTGAACAATATATTTTCACCGGTGAAATGCAAATTTAATAATACAATTCTGGAAGTGAGATGCTGAAGGAACCCCAGGCATAGCAAATGTTGACGGGTGGAATCATTTTGACGTTACACCGCCTCTTCTGCCTGACATGCGTAGTTTTGAAAAGCCGAAAGAAACCGGAGAAAGGTGTTTACATGCTCCAAAAAATCGAAAGTTTGGCCAAAAAACCAGGGGTGTTAATCGGGTTTCGAAAACACGGATTATGACCTTACATTATCGGATAAAGGTGTTTACATGACCATTTCAGTAACCAGAGTATTGCCATAACCGGGTTCAGATCGGAGTATTAGTGTGCATGTAAACGTACTAGCCTACCGGCCCACGCACAGCACCGGCCCACCGGGAAAACTCCCGGTGCTCCCGATGGCCAATCCGCCCCTGTCTCCACATACAGTAAGTTCAAATTGTTTGGTGCTGCTGTCAATTGAGCATGTACCTTCATGTGGCAGGCGCATTAACTGTAGGTCAGACTCCCCGAACAAACCAGCACACCATTTAATTGCCCTATCACATACAAAGAGCTATTACTCCTCTCTGAACATTTATATAAAACAAAAAGGTGATCTATTAACTGTGTAAACCTTTATATTTACACTGTGTAAACCAATATTCATCATCAATATTTGGATATTTCGAAATCTGTATGAACTGAATAAGAATAAGATGGAACAGCTGCATGCATTAATTGAATTAACAACTATTTGCTCATTACCAGTATGGTATTGTTTAAATTGTACAGCTATTTGCACATCTTTGTCAGGGAATTCCAACAATTCTGGACCTGAACATATAATCATGTTGGGGAATAGTACAGTAGGTACGCATATTTAAGGTACCGCAAGGATGGTGTACTGGTGGGTGGTGTCCGACTGATTGTGGTGGGCCAGTCTGGGCCAAAAATGCCAGGGCCGATTTTTTGTCCGAGTCCAGCCCTGTTAACAGGTGATATGCGGTGAGGGAATTCACCCTCGGCACAAATAGAATTCAGATGCCTCTATATGACTTTGTTAGTGGATCATTCCGTCAGCGTGAGAGAGGAATCAGGAACAAGCATTTCTTTTAAGTAATAGGGTTTACTAGAAACTGATGCGGGAATTCCTGGAACTCTAACAGTCATGTTCTAGGGGTATTCAACACAATATAACAATACAACAGATACAGGGATGGGGCTATAAACCAGTGGGATATATTGAAATCACAAATTGTAAGGGCGGCGTGACGTGTGAGGTAGGAGGAGCCAAAAGCAGCAAGGGGGATTCATTAAGCCCTAAGGCCACTAAGAAGGGAAACCCCGTAGTTAAGGGAGGGGGACACGACAATGAACAAACCTACCAACGCTACTAACCGGCTCACTGTCACACGCCAATAAGTAGAAGCGCAACGACAGGATTCTCAGTAGCCAGAAATAATAAGCGCCCAGTCTCGGTAACGAGACGCATAAGAACGGGCGAGTAGTGTAATGGCACAAGTAAAACATACAGCCAACAAACACTGCAAACTAATACGAATTAGTATATGAGGAGGTGAAAGGAACGGAGATCTAACGTTCCAAGGCTACCCTCAGAGACTCGCAGTCAAACGCAAATATTTCAACAAAATCGCCCAAGCTCCATATCAGGAGAGAAATACCCGAGGAGACGAACAGAACTACAGTTCCAAACAAAATCGTCCCGCAGGTAAAAAGGACGAAACAGGACAGCTGCTCCGGACATTTACCAGCTAAAAGACTAACGCGAATTTGATAGAGAATAAACGCCCTGCCTCTTGGTAAAGAGGAATGTAACGAGGAGGCGAAGGAACAGGGATAACGTTCCATAGCTACTTTCATAGGCTCGCAGTCACATGCAAAGACCAGGAAGCGGGGACAGGAAAGAACCAGGGGGGAGGAGTCCTAATAACTACCTCCACATAGGCAAATACGCCAAGGGGGAGGAGTCCGGATAACTACATCCACATAGGCAAGTACGCCAGGGGGGAAGAG
Organism: Synaphobranchus kaupii; assembly: GCA_029718625.1. Lineage (NCBI taxonomy): Eukaryota > Metazoa > Chordata > Actinopteri > Anguilliformes > Synaphobranchidae > Synaphobranchus > Synaphobranchus kaupii. The sequence continues at coordinate 26,296,206 of CM056382.1, read as the reverse complement.
TCTTAATAACTACATCCACATAGGCAAATACGCCAGGGGGGAGGAGTCCGGATAACTACATCCACATAGGCAAGTCCCGCATTACTCCAGAAAACGTAAAGGGGTAAACGCCCGATCTCCCAGGAGAGAGAAACATTTTACAGGCGAGCCGACGGAGCACCGTCGTCCGATAACTTTACTATCAACAATGACTAATGCAAGCTTAGTAGAAAATAAACGCCCTAGCCTCTCAGTAAAGGGAAATGTAACGAGGCGAAGGAACAGAGAGCTAACATTCCAAGGCTACTTTCAGAGACTTGCAGTCACACACAAACATGTCCACAACATCGCCCAGTCCTCCCTATAGGAAGACGTACCGACTGACGAAACAGAACTACGGTTCCGAACTAAAATCGCCAAAAGCTCCATGTACGGAGACAGGTACCCGAAGGACGAACAGGACAGGTGCACCGGTCATTTACCGGCTAAAAGACTAACGCGAGCTTCAATAGAAAATACACTCCCTGCCTCTCAGAATAAATAAAGCCCTGCTTGTCAGTACGATAAAAACGCCCGGTCTCTTAGTAAGAAATGACTATACAAATACATCCACAAACAAACAAAGACTCCTCTCGCTTTCACGGAAGAAAGCAGACAGAGAGAGAGGAGGGAGAGACAGAGAAGGCAAAAGGTCTAGGCAACAGAAACAAGGAAAGACCAGGAAGCGGAGACAAACAAAAGCCAGGGGGGAAAAGTCCTAATATATCCACAAAGGCAAGTCCCGCATTACTCCAATAAAACACTCTGGAGCAGAAATGGTCTCCTAAAAAAACCTAGACCGAATCATACTGGCAAGCAATCCAAGAGCAAAATAATACCACACACAAAACAGCACAAATAATGCCAGACAATACACCACAATACAAATCAACAATATCGAAGCCCAGAACGAAGGGAACTTGGGCTTATATAGCTCACCGGCAAACACGCACACCTGTGAACGCTGACGAGACTTCTCCGCGAAAAGACGAGACTGAGCCAAAACTCCACTAACAGAGCAGCGCCCACGTGTGGCGACCGAGGAACACGACCGCAAGGCAAAAAGGGTCATAAACCATGACACAAATCTACTACGGTCATTAACACCACACTAAACACGAAATAACAGTACGATCCTAACGTTTCACTGTTATGGAGTGCGGAGGTAAGTCTTTACTTTCTCCTCATTAGGTCCAATTTGAGGTGGGTATTTAGCTGGAGAAGTCTCGCCCTTGGTTGGATGAAGATGAAGGAAATAATCCTGTCTTGTATTCTGTTTATCCTTTTATTGAGCACTGGCCAGTGGGAGGTCCTTTCTCCTACGCAGAGGATTCAGGAGCTCCCCGAACACAAAGAGTGGCTTATATACTTTCATAACCCCTCCTCTTCCTAACTAATAAACCAATGAGTTAAGGTGACACCCTTCCATCATAATTTATTTTAGCCAATAGATGAAAAGGCAAAATTAATCTTGTTAGATAATCAGTTCCTACCCTACGCTTCCGGGCACGCATGGTCCACTAAATAAAGTTATTTTGCATGCCTCTGCTAAAGTAGGATCGGACCATGTCTTGTTATTCATATTTCCCATTTTTATCTGGGTCACCATGATCTATCTTATCTTTGTTTAGGTACATCTCATCACACAGTCTACGCAGAGGGGTTGCTCAACCTACACATGATCTGTGTCATGCGTCACAGCCCATTGCCTAGCCTGCGTATGGTCTGTCTTATCTTTTGTTATCAAACCACCTGGGAGACAGAAAATCTCTCTCTCCCTTCACTTTCTACTCACTCTAAGTGCCCCCCCCCCCCCCCCCCCGCACTCATATTTAATTTAGATTTTGCATATGTGTCTTTTGAGCCTGAAAACATCTTACTTCTACAGGAGCTACAGTAAGACAAAAGTACTGATGTTACTACTACTTACACATTACTATATATCTAGGCTACTAAACGCCATACAAGAACAATCAATCGTAGGTCATGCGGTAAGATGTAATATAGGAACATGTTGGTATTATTAGGAAATGGTGTGACTCGACTGGTAGTGGGTAACAGAGGAATGGTGGGATTACTTACAAATTGAGTGCGAGCCAGGAAAAAGGTGAAGAAAAGAGGAAGGATCTCCAAGGCCCAGTTGATGCACGACGCACGATAATGCAGGTTCTGAGCGGAATGGAAAACTCTGAGGTCCAATAGCTCGGTTATTCAGTCTTTTAGCGTTTTTTCAGGTGTAGGTCGCAGGAACTCGCCAAAAGATGCAGAGCCCAGGTGAAGGAATAGAAGAAAAAAAGAAAAAGAGGTGGGTGCTCCTGAGGTCGCCCACCTAAAATACCTGACTGGCTAGAGGAGAGGTCTATGCTGCTATTGGTTGCTTGGAGTACCCGCCTTCACCTCCTTGCCCCAGTGCCCATCCGGGGCGGGTCACACTAATTTTAACAAATTAGTATGTGAATGTGATCAGGTTAGATAACTCTCAAACTCTACAAAATACACTGATATATTTTGTCTCTTGATTTTCGTTATGAATTTTGGGAGCTAACCGTACCAAATATGATTACTTTAGGTTTAGTTTAGGGGGAGATGGTTGATTACTCATTAGCAGTGTGGGTTGGCAACCTCAGACGCGCTGCTGCGGGATAATAAGGACTTGGACACGGCTTTAATTTGTTCGGCTCCTCTAGGCATCAGAAACTGCATTATTGGTGATATCGAATATGAGGCTACTTTCTCCATTCATGGGCATGAATGGAGTTAACTTGAAATACCCGCTAGACGTCAGTAGTGTTCTACGCAGGATATAGGAGTGCAGATTGATTCTTTGGGCGCCATGCTGGTGCGATCAGAGGCTATCAGATAGCGGGGGTTCACACCTCGCTCGTGTTTGCGATGCGCAATCGTCTGGGGTTATGCTATGAGGTTGTTAACCCCCCCTCCCATTGTTATCTAATGCTTTGATCCCCGGGGCCTGGAGATCCAGAAGGGAAGTGAAAGATAGCATTGGAATGTTACACAGACATAGGGGTATGCTTGGGGTTTTCTGCAGACACAAAGATTTTCCTACTCAGAAAGAGGACTGGGAAAAGAAAAACAGAATGATAATTGTCCTACAGAGTGTATGCGAGTAAGGCTTGGTTATCCTCTGATCTGATATTTGGCCAATCCAGGGCTTTATCCATATAGGCATTTGTGATTTGTATCTCATCACCGAAATGTTCCTTAAGCAACTGCTTTGCCATAGAGTAACCACTGCTTGATTCCATGTACAGGCATCAACAGACTAGGTCTCTGGGCTGTCCAGATGTATATTGCTCGAGATAGTAGAGCCTGTCTTGGTTGTCCTGTGTTCTCCTCTCAATCCCATGCTCAAATGTTTTCATGAAGGATTTGAAATTAAGAGGATCTCCATTAAAAACAGGAATCTCCTTAGTGGGGAGTAGAGCAAGATTTTGTGGTCTAATGAGTATTTATGCCAGTTCGCCTTGTGTTTGCCTGACACTGGAGAGAGTATGGTTATCTGCCCTTTCTTCACCGACAATGGATGGAGCTTTTAAAGGGTAACAAAGCACTAACACCACTTATTTTAGATATATTTGTTTTTTTCTAAGTGTTACCGATTGATCTTGGTCCAAATCTTGAGATTTTACTGCAGTCAGCGCAAAACAGCATAAACCCAAAGGATCTGGCTCAAAAGTGTCTCTAGTGGTAAAACGTTAGGTACTGCATGTCCAGTCTGTCATTGGCCAGAAACTTCATCCAGCTGACGTATTCCTCCCAGTGACGAAATTGAAACCTGTACAGCTACGCCCTGAAGTTTTGGAGCGAGGGCGGGCTACGCCCCAGCTATAAAAGCAAATCTCAGAGGTTGATCTCTCTGTTTTCTATAGAGTTCGGTGGTTGATCTGCGTGGACGGAGAGGAGATAGGAGAGAGAGTGAGCAAGCGATATATATAGCTAGCTTACAGTTTAGATTTTTTGAATATTCTAGTAAGTTATAGTAATCTATTTTTGGTATATGTTTTTATAGTTACCTTGATAGTCCCTTGTTTTTTGATAGTTTGTTTTTCAGTTTAGCTTAGCAAGTAGCTAGATAGTTTATTAAAAAAAAAAATATATATATATACTTTATAAAAAATAAATATACAAAGCATAGTTGAGCCAGGAGTTGTATTATATGCATGCTACACGTTTACCTTTGCAACGTCCCTACAACAACAGACATTCTGTCTTGGAGAGAGTTCAGTGCAGTGACCACATGTGCACCCATTGAAATGGAAACCAATAGTGTTGATATCTTGCAGGTAATGTTAGTGTGATTGCTTACAGCCTGTGTAAAATGAGTAGCCTCCATGGCATGGGTAACTATTTGTACAGCGTATGATTTGTTATTTGCTGGCCACATCATTATAAGCCCAAACGAGCCGCTGCCTACCACTCCAAAACATTGCTTCTGCCTCAGCTACTTGGGGCTCGGCAGCAGCTGCAGCTAGCGTGTTTGTTTGTGTGTGTATGAGTGAGAAAGGTAGCGAGAGAGAGTTAAACAAAGCAGCCACTGGGAGTGCTGTCCAGAGTAGAAATTAGCTTTTGGCTACTAGTGAAAAAAATAGCTGGGGCATGGTTTGATACCTGGAGCTCAGCCCCTATATTATTTAGCCGAGACAGTCTTTGCTGAAAAACGGAGATAACGGATGTGGCCCTGAGATTCCCCCATCCGGTTCCGCTTTTCAGATTTTCGCCTCCGCTTTGTTGCTCTATTTCCCTCCATGCCCTGGTTTAACAAAAAGCCAAAGACAGTATTACTAAGAAAAATGTATATATCTGGACAGATCTTTGAAGAAGTAATTAAAGAGACGTGCATCATTCACAAAATTGCGTCTTTGACGCCAATACAGTCCCTTTGCATAAAAAATAAAATTCACGAAAGAGACGGTTTCAAATTTCAAGGGGGGCGGGGTCTAGCAAAACCAGCGTGTTTTGTTACCCTTTAATTCTGTTGGTCTCTCCTCCTTTACAGTGACACCATGAAACATCATTCGTTGCGCTAACACAATCCTCTGTAAAGGCGTTTTAGGAATGGGTCCATATTCGATTGGTGATGGTGTGTGTTCAGTGTTTGAAGAATCTTCACATTTCTTTTGTCCATTGTTGAAGTATGCCTTCATGTAATTTCCTTGTCACTGAATTGATTTGAGAAGACTAATAACTAATAACTTCATAATTCATTTAATTAAATTAATTTTGAGAGTACATGCTACTAGTTTACCTTTGCATGTCCCTTTAAGATTTTTTCATATTTCCTCCTCTGCCGGGAGTGCTTTATTATTTCTTTTATCCATCATGTACACTTTACAACGTTTTAGATTGCATTAGTGCGCTTGACTATTTAAATACATTGTCTTTATTTTACGTTCGATGCATTCTGAGACAGCGCACGGTGCGATATGTGCATTGATAATTAAACATTTCTTGTTAGGGTTTGAGCCCGAAGGGAGCACTATACCACATTTTGTGACTCTAGATAAAACGGGGCGTATGCAGTGGGTGTGTCAATTATTTTTAGTGAATTTTTAAATATTTTCTTATATTTGGATTTATATAGCGCCACCACGTGGTTCGATTTGGTTGAAACTGCCGAGGTCAAGTCCGTATATTACTCGTAATAGACCTACCAGGTTTCATAACTTTCTGTCGAAAGATTTTGGAATTATTTGCATTTTTGTGATAAATCACGGCCATTCAAAATTCATTAGCTCCTCATTCGGCCATCTTTTAAAATATCAAATTTATGAATATAACTTTTATGAAGCATGATCTAAGTGGTCCGTGTACCTGGTTTCATGAAAATTGGCAAAATTTTGTAGGAGGAGTAGCATTTTAAGTGTTTTACAAAGAATGCGAATTAGCGGAAAATCCAATATGGCTGACTTCATGTATCTTTGAGGCAAATTTGTTCATCATGAGCAGAGAGACCAGTACACCACATTTTGTGACTCTAGGTCAGACGGGGCATCGTCAGTGGGCGTGTCAATGTCACAATATTTTCACGTGCACTACAGCGCCACCAACTGGCCTATCACCACCAAATTTGGTTAGCCCTTGTGAGATGACAACTTCTAACTATATGCCAAGTTTCATGAGAATCAGCCAAGCGGTTAAGGAACAACACAAAGAAGTAATAAATTAGTACATTTAAGCCAAAATATTGGCAAATTCAAGATGGCGCCCACCAAATTAGTAAAGATGCATAATCCAAATCCGGGTCTTTGTCACTGTAGCAAGTTATACATCTCTGCAAAGGAACAGTGATTTTTAGTGAATTTTTAAATATTTGTTTATATTCGGAACTCTATAGCGCCACCACGTGGAGCAATTGGGTTAAAACTGTAGACTTCAAGTTGTGATGTTACTTTTAACAGACCTACCAAGTTTCATGACTATCTGTCAAATCTTTTTGGAATTATTAGCATTTTTGTGATAAGCCACGCCCAGTGAAAATTAATTGGCTCGTCATTCGGCCATTTTTTAAAATATCAAAATTCTGAATATAGCTTTTAGGAGGCATGGTCTGCGGAGTGGGTATACCAAGTTTCATCTCAATTAGTCAAATTTTGTAGGAGAAGTAGCATTTTAAGAGTTTTACAAAAAATGCTAATTAGCAAAAAATCCAATATGGCGGACTTTATGGGTCCTTGAGGCAAATTTATTTGGAATGAGCAAAGGTACCTGTATACCAAATTTTGTGACTCTAGGTGAAACGGAGCGTTGGCAGTGGGCGTGTCAATGTCAAAATATTGTCATGTGCACTACAGTGCCACCAGGTGTTCAATCTACGTCATAATATAGAGGATCCAAGAGTTTGCCAATCCCAACAAGCGTGCCAAGTTTGGTGATTCTAGGCCAAACCAGCTCATGGGAATTTTAGGTGAAAGGGGAGGAAAAAAAAAAATATATAGCTGCAAGCAGCGATTCCCGGGGACCGAGCGGCATTAGCAGCATTTGTCAAACACAGAAACCGCAAAATAGTAGACAACTCGAGACAGGGTTGACCCAAAATACAAATATTTGTTTCCAATCAGGGCTTTTGCCATTGTTGATGGTATCTTAACCCGATCCAGTAAGGGCTTGCGTATTAAGTCGTTTAAGTACAAGTGAAACAGTGAACAGTTAATACTGTTGAATTTCTTAACTTTTGCAATAAAAAGGTGTTTCTTAATGTGAAAACAACATTAAAAGAAGCATAGCATTTGCACAATAGTTTTGCCAAACATTAACTTAGCCATTGGTGCCAAGCTGGAATTGAACCACTGACCACACACATGGAAAGCCAAGATTGTATCCACTAGGCCAAAGCAGGTTAAAAGAAAAGCAGAGGCCAAATAAGACTTTTGTGTTGCGGTATCAGATTGTGTTGGCATACTGACTTAATAAGTCAAACAGTTAACAGGTAATATTGTGAAATTTCTTAGCCTTTGCAATAAAAATAACTTTTTTTATGTTAAAAGAACATTCTTAGCATGACGTACACATTGTGTGCCTCAAAAAAAATTATGGGATCAGGTGGGGATCAAACCACCAACCTACTACATGGCAGTCCAATGCCTTAACCATTAAGCTACAGGAACTTTCACAGTTGATATGGTAGGTAGACGGCCTGTTAAGCATAGATAGTGTACTTGGCGGATGGCATACCTGCCATCCCAACATTTGTATTTCTATAGCGCCACCACGTGGATTGATTGGGTTAAAACTACAGGGCTCAAGTCTTGATCTAACTCTCAATCAACCAACCAAGTTTCAGAACCTTATATCAAATGGTTTTAGAAGTACTAGCATTTATGTGATAAGCCACACCCAATGAAAAATTCATTGGCTTCTCATTCGGCCAATTTTTGACATAGGCCTTAGTAAAGTAATGCATGTATGTAGGGATGTGGGTTGAGTCCCTCAAACAGGTTTGGTGCAAATTGGTCTAATTCTGTAGGAGGAGTAGCATTAAAATTTTTTGTTTTACAAAAAATGCTAATTAGCGGAAAATCGAAGATGGCAGACTTCTTGGTTTCATGAGGAAAATTTGTTGGGCATGAGTAGCGGGACGTATACACCAAATTTTGTGACTGTAGATCAAACGGGGCGTCGGCAGTGGGCGTGTCAATGTTTTTTGTGAATTTTAAAATATTTTCTTATATTTGGATCTCTATAGCGCCACCACGTAGCTCCATTGGGTTGAAACTGGAGAGCTCAGGTCCTGATGTTACTCTTAAAAGATATCCCAAGTTTCATAACTTTCTGAGAAATGTTTTTGGAATTCTTAGCATTTTTGTGATGAGCCATGCCCACTGGAAATTTATTGGCTCGTCATTCGGCCTTCTTTTAAAATATCAAAATTCTGTATATAAATTTTATGAAGCATGGTCTAAGCGTAAAATCCAATATGGGTGACTTGATGGTTCCTTGAGGCAAAGTTGTTCAGTATGAGCAGAAGGGCCTCTATACCACATTTTATGACTCTAGATAAAACGGGGCGTATGCAGTGGGTGTGTCAATGTCAAAATTTTGTCACGTGCACTACAGCGCCACCAGGTGTTCAATCTGCGTCATCATATAAAGGATCCAAGAGTTTGGGAATCCCAACAAGCGTGCCAAGTTTGGTGATTCTAGGACAAACCAGCTCATGGGAATTTTAGGTGAAAGGGGAGAAGAAAAAAAAAAAAAAGTCTGAACAAATACAATAGGGTACCAGCAGCTATGCTGCTCGGTCCCCTAAAAAGAATCCTAACAATTATAATAGGCGACCAGCAGCTACGCTACACAGTTTGTGGCACATACAGTTTCATTGACCACATTCTCTTGAGATGGTAAGATGAAGAAACACAGGGCCAAGTTGCATTAAATAATTTAGGAAAGTTTGGATAGCATTGCTTTGGAATAGAGCTAGTTTATTTAGTGTGAGCTACGATAGGCAATATTGTTAGTTGTAACTTGGCCACATTTTGATATCAAGACTTTTAAAGGCAGGCCTAGTTTTTGCAAGTTGGAATTAAGAACTTATAGACAGGGCTATGTAGGCTATGCATGAGTAACTTGTCTTTTTTTTACATCATAGACGTTTTTGGTCTGATATCACTTATTTTTTATAGCTAACTAATGATGAATAATGCATAAAGATAAACATGGAGAGAGACATGCATTCCAAAGAAATGTATACAGACATTTGCGTAACCATAACGCCCTCTATTGACAAGAATGAGAACAGTTATCCTATTACAGACAGCACACAATTACATTAAAAGAGTTTGTAGATGAGCAGTATTTAATGTGTAATGAAATACAATGAACAGCACCACCTGAGCTATGGATCATGAAGAAGCATGTAAATTAATGAACCAAGTCTATATGGAGACATGCATGCACAATGGGCTAGACGCAAACACATTCTAGCTGAAAGACATACAGCCTAAATAGCTAGTACAGCCTAAATAGTTTGGCTATTCAACACTGGATTGCCGGATGCGTAACTCCAACCTTCCATGTGTGGGCTACGAGCTAGCGAGCGAGCTAGTGAGTTCATAAGCACAACAGAGTTAGGCTATTCAACACTGGATTGCCGGACTCCAACCTTCCAGTAGTTTTTTTTCCGATAGTGTAGAACGTTACCTGCGGAAAATGTTTTGGTACCGGACAGCTAGGTTTAGTTTAGTTTTCTGTAGTGCAATGAATGTAGGCTATAATGCTTGTTGATTCGCTTCGTAGTAGCCTAGCTTGTATCTGCTTCCTGACGAGAAGCAGACTGACGTTTCTGTGACAACAGTAACGTTGGCGAACAAGCTTAATTTGACAACGCATATTTCCCAGGAATCTTAGCCAGAAAGAAAAGAATAGATACTACTAAGAAAGTACATACCAGAGATTATTCTTCTTCTTATTATTATTATAATAATTAAAAGTGTTTGCAGTAAGCTACATTATCAGCAGAGTAGCGTAGACTAGAGCCACATTCGGAGGCTATTGTGTTTTTTTTTTTTTAAAGTGACTAACCATGAATCAGATATGTTTGGGGAATTGGCGGTTTATAAATCCGATCTCTTAAAGGCTTGCAGCTTAAAAGAGGCTATCATCAATTATTAATGTAGGCTATTATCGTAAATTCTTAATTTTCCTAGTAGTTAATTTTATGCTGACATTGTGTTATGTTTGAAAAGGATAAAGTGAACAGAGCTGAAGTGAAGAAATTAATGAATAAAGAAATGTTGGCCAAGGCAAGGGGACGTTGAGGTTCGGTTTCCACAGTCAGTCAGTCATGACCGCAAGAGCAGAGCGTAACACCCTCCCCAAACCAGACAAGAGTGAGCGTCCGGTTTGGGGAGGGTGTGATATAGTACAAGTGAAATACAAGTGAAACATTGAACAGTTAATATTGGAAACCTCTTTTGCCTTTGCAATAAAAATACGTTAATGTGTTAATGTGAAAATAATAACAGTCTAAGAAATGAAAAGTACTTAACAGTTGCACATTGTTTTTGTGGAAAATAAGCATGTGCCCTGCTGAGCTCGAACCCACAATCCACTGTGTGAGAGACTGCAGTTCTAACCACTAGGCCACAGTAGCTTCTTGGAAAGCATGAAGCCATTAGCTACATTAACATTAAAAAACATTATTATGAAGCGTTTTTATTGGACGATAAGCTTAATGAGCAGGTATACGGACCATACCCTCAAATAATAATTCTCCCCATTGGATAACATCACGATGGAAGCAGGCAGTTTGGCAGGAAAAATCGGAGGAAAAAGAAGAAGAAGAAGAAGAAGAAGAAGGAGAAAAACTGCAAAATAACCCAAGTTTGGGGCTTTATTGTGTGGATGTGTGAAGTTGTATCTGAATGCTGTGTGGTTACATGAGATCAGAACATACAGAAGTTAATGTTTTTAAGGGTTGATTCTATGGTCATTGTGGTTACTTCTGTAGGAAACCCTGAAAAGTGCCAAACTCTCGGTGCTGTATAGGTATGGGGCATGCCCCACCAAGCCGTAACTTGGCGGATGGCATACCTGCCATCCTAATTTAGAAATTTTTTTGCCTACTTAACAACTTTCTCGTTCCAGCCTACTCAATAGTAGGCTATGGAAGGATGGTGATTCGGGTGGTTTGCAACATGACCCCAGCGTGACGTCCGTAGCCAATCCTGTAGCTCGGAAATACAAGTAAGGGTCATAAAACCATAAAACAGAGAAGACTGAAGAATTCCAGTCTGTCTCCCCCCCTTCTCCTCTTCCTTCTTCGTGTCAGCAACACAGCTGCACAAGAGGCAGTACCCCATTTTTGTCTTCCCCTTTTTCTTTGTAGCTACACAGCTACAAAGGTGGATCTCCATTCTCTTTCTCCATTGCACCAGCAACACCGCTGCAGCGGCATCAGAAAGGCCGCGGAGAGACACGCAAGGAACGGGTTAGCTTGTCTAACGGCATCTAACCATCCAATGTGAACTGAGCTAACACCTCAGGCCGATGGTTAGCTTCCGAACCACGGACAAAGACGCAAACCATGCGATAACTAGACGCCCTGGCCATCCACCTCACGGACAAGCCAGCTGTAATCAACTCACCGCGGACGGATCAAACATCCCAGGCATAGTTTAGGATTTTAGACTGAATTGTGTTTTGATGATTTGATTGATCTCGACTTTGTGCGATAATAATAGCTATAAACACTCCTTTGTTCTCTGAGCACACGTGGCATGCACACACACACACACACACACACACACACACACCTACACACGCAATTCACACATGTGCATACCCACACAAAAGCTCCAATACACACACAACATGATATGTCTATTTAGTAGAATGTGATATTCCTGTTTTTCCTTGTATAATAAATCTATTTTTGTTAAACCTGGTGTTTGTTTTGATGTCGTATGAACACGAGAGCTGAGTCAAACCTAATCATTAGAACGTAATACCTTCAACCCTTATGAATTATTAGTTATTAGTGCTTTGATGGTAAATTGAAGTAGTAATTATAATCCATAATAATAAAATGAGACTGATTTAATTTTAACATAACTTAAGAATAATAAGGGTAAACCTCATTATTCCAGTTATTGCCTATATTTTTGGCATCCCATGTAAGAGTTTTATATATAGAGGCATATTCCTTACATTTATGGTGCCCTGGTGTGAGGATTTATAAATATTCTCTACATTTATTGGCGCCTCGCCCGAGGATATTCCCTACATAATTAGTGCCCGGGTGAAGACTGGTAAGACGGACATGTTTTATTTGTCTATCACCATTACTGCTAAATGTATATGTAAACACGTTGCATGAGTAATACTCCACATGTAAAAAATATAGAGGCATATTACTTACAATGGCATCTTAGTAGCTTTGCTGAAAGACAATTTTTCAACTGTTGCTTTGAATAGTGTACCTTTACACTAGATGGATGATACATAAAATAAATTAGAGGATAAAATAGAGATTTCATTAGGAAAAAAATAGGAAATTCAAAAATGGGAGACTAAGTAAGTAAATTACTGAGATATTACAGTGTAATAATGCACTTTATTTTTTAATAGAACAATTTATTATTGCTTCAAATTAAAGGGAGAGGTTTTAGTCTCACCATGGTCTGTGTTTTGGTCATTCTGCTGTTGTCCGGAATAACGACTGCCTCCCATCGCAACCTACAGCATTCTGATGTACCTGGTCTACCAACACAAAAGTTAGCCACTCGAGTAAATGGACTACATTCACAAAGATTCCCATAGACATACATTGTTTTTCAATGTTCTTCTGATTTGTGGAGAATGTGTATCATTGCACAGCTGCATGTCATATTGCTTTTATATTCTTAAATGTCATATATACTTGACTTTCTTTAGGCTTTTAACCAATTGCCGCTTGCGGCTACATTTTTGTTTGTAAGTGCGTCTCCTCATTACATCTAGCCAAGTTCATTCATTCAGTTTTTTGTACTCACGAACTTCCCGCTCGTTCTTAGCATGGAATCCGACAAGGGACTTTGCTCCAAACAATTCCATCCATGATCCAGGCAAAGTTTTCAACTTGTATCGGCCACTTCTTTCATGAGTCACCGGGTCCCAGTAAGGTGCTGAATAGTTCCAATGCGCATCATATAGAAAATAACCACGAGATTATAAAATTAAGGGCCAAATCCACAAAGAACGGATTGCTCCTGTCAATTAGCTCAAAGTTAATACAGAGATTGCAAAAGCAATCCTCATTAGTTTACCACGGTATCCACAAAAGATTTTGCTCCAATGATATGCCCGGGCAAACACGCCCACAAATTTGCCACCTGTCTGCACTTTGCACTGATGATTGCAATTAGCCATGTGGCAGCCTATATATTGGCTTGTGCCAAGAACACAATATCAACGACAATGGCAGAGAGAAAGCGCAAATTAAAATTTTCTGAAACCGAGTTGCATGTCCTCACCAACGAGGTGCAGAGACATGCAGCTAAATTGCAGTCGCGGAATCTCACCCCAAGTGAGAGAAATCATATTTGGGAGTCAGTTGCAGAAAGGGTTAGTGCTGTCGGTCAGTGCAAACACATGGCCGACGACTGTAAGAGAAGGTGGGTGGATCTCAAAAGGAGGACCAAAGAAAAAGTTGCTTTTAATAGCAGACAGGCCGCTGCAACGGGAGGGGGACCGCCGATCGAAGACCCATTGACCGAAATCGAAGAGGAAGTTCAGCAGACCCTCCAGAAAGAACAAGTGCATGGCCTGGATGGAATAGATACAGCCGAGCCTATGCCACAAGACATTGAAGGTATGTAGCCTAGGCTGTGAACTACATGCTAGAAATCATAAATAGGCCTACACGTTTCTGTATGCTGTATGTTTCATATCGTAAACCGGGGTTAGCGTATTATTATAATAATAATAATATTTCTAATATGTGCCACCCCTTTTTAGACTGTCTGATGTCTGGCCCATCCTGCACCGGCGCCGCCTCAAACCAAGACGACTCCCCATCTCGCCTCACCCCATCCACCCCGGAGCCCCGTGAAACACCTGTCATTCCACCCCCCTCAGTTCCCATCAACTACGCTGATATTGACAGGCTTCTTTACCTGGAGCAGCAGAAACAAACCACTGCACAAATGCAATATGCCTCCACTCTCAGTGAGATAGAGTCCGAAATAAGAGGTGCTGCTAGCAGCTCACAACAGGTTGTCAGTGATCTGGCAGGTCTTAACATCAACATTTCATCCTGGAGAAGCCAAATGCAGGCCAATCACATCGAGCTGCTAGGAGCCTTGGGGAGGATTGCTGATGCCCTTGAGGCAAAGAACGAGCCAAGCGCCAGCCGAGTCATGAGCGACATGCTCCGACGGCAGCTGAGGGAGAGGAAGGGGAAATGATAGGCTGGAGTTTGTGTTGACCAATAGTTAATAAAGAGCCTAATGGTCATTCTCTTGTTTTTCCATTTATTGTCCGACAATGATGCACTTATTCAAGCAAATGTCATTCACTGTTTTTCATTTCCCTGTGTTCTCGTTTGTAGTCATGTAGACTATTGCCTAAAGTAGGCCTACTTTCAATTTAGGCCTATTGATTTGTCTGGGGTCCCAACACAGCAGTGAATGCGTCCTGTAGTCTACAAAATAAATGATTTTGTAGTCTACAAAATAAATGTAGGCCTATGTTTTGCCTTTTGAGCCGAGCCTATTATGATTTGCGGAGAGAGACCTCGCAAATCACATGAGAATGCACTAAGAGAATGTAACAAAAGACCAAAACTAAGTTGATGCAGAAACATTCAGTAGCCTAACTTTTATTTGGCACCAAAACAGGTCAACGGCATTTCTCAAGCAGGTTTAGATAAGCTTAATTAATTTACTCGGCTTTAGGTCTAGCCTACTGCAGATGAGGGTAACCTCGGTGTTCATCGAGTCTAAACGGTTGAAATAAAATAAAAAAATAGATTTAGCCTGAGAGCCAATTTCCCAAACAAGAATGTTCACATCACTTGAAATAATTTCTGATTATGTTCAGTCGTACATCCCTGCCCCGCTCAGGTCGCACTTCACCCAGTGGGGCATTAGGCTCCTCTTCATCGGAGTCGGAATCCCCCTCGCCCTCGGCCTCCTGCTCCCCGAGACGCACCCCGGCTCTTATGGCTATATTGTGGAGGATACAGCACACAACAACCACCTTGCACACCTTGCATGGACTGTACAGCAGTGCACCACCGCTGCGATCCAGGCATCTGAAGCGGCTTTTCAGAATTCCAAAGATGCGCTCGATAATGCCCCGAGTCCAGATATATGCCCGGTTGTAGGCTGCTTCCCCTTCAGTCATGGGATTACGCACAGGAGTCACGATCCAGGGTTGCAGCTGATAGCCGCTATCACCTAATTGAAAAAGAAAAACATTTTAAATATTTTGAACACATTTGCAGTAGCCTAGCTATTAGGCCTACATTATTGCAGTAGAATGAAAACATATACTTAGGCCTACCCACTAGCCAACGGCCATCCATGTCCTGCATCTGTCTGTGAACAGCGCTGTTCCTGAAGATAAAGCTATCGTGGACTGACCCTGGGAATTTGGCAACCACATTCGTAATTATCCCATGTGCATCGCAAATAGCCTGGACGTTGACAGAATGTGTGTGTTTTCGATTTCTGAAAACATTCTCCGTTTCAGATGGTGGAACCAGAGGGACGTGGGTGCAGTCAATAGCACCCACAACATTTGGGAAGCCGGCAACCTGGTAGAAATCTTGTTTGGTCTCCTGGATGTCTTGTTGGTTTTGGGGAAACCTAATATGCCTCCCCACTCTTCGGATTATGGCAGGTACCACCTCCCACATGGCCCTGCAGACTGAAGACTGTGTTTCCCAGAAACACCTGCAATTGGTGTCTGGAAGGAGCCCGACGCAAGTACCTGTAGTGTGGACAGTAGCTTCACAATCCCAGGTACTGCGTGGCTTCTTTGGGTGATCGGCTCAATGTCGTCCTTGATCTCATCCAGAAGGGCAATAATTGCGTGTCCTGGCAACCTGTATCTCCGAACGATATCATTATCGCTGAGGTCAAATAGGGATATTCTCCTCCGAAATACGCGTTCTTGCGCACGCTGGGTGTTACGGTGTCTCCGTCTGGCTACAATTACTGCTGCCATGATCCCTGGAAAGCCTGGCATGTCAGCCCCTTATATGTGCTACATCTGATTGCAAAAAGTGTTTCAGGCTTTTCTCCATATTTCAGGACACAGATTGGTTCTTAATGAAAATGACAGACCACATTTTTTTTTCAGAAATATCAGCCTGTTATGTCTCGCCCTTAAATCCCCTTATGGACGGAATTTACTTTCAAAAGAAAAAATAAATAGTGGTTTTGTGTTATATTATTCAATGCACATTCATATCAGGCCGTTTCTGAAAAGAGTCGGTTTGTCGCTAATTCGCGACAAAATAGGCCTTAAGAGGTTTATCATCCAATTCCTCCGGTTAATACCTGCTTTTCAAAAGCGGTATTTGCACCTCTCTAACTGTGTGTGGCAATTAGCTCATGGTGTTTGTGGATTACACGCAAGGCTTCCTTGGGGCAATTTTGCAGGCAAGTACCTAATTTACATACATTTAAATGAGAGGGGTGCAGCCGTGGAGCTATTTGCTCGTTGGTGTAGTTTTCTATACCTTTCAGCCTTTGCATGTGCTTTGTGGATTGGATGCAATTTTTTTGACTCATTTGCACAGGGTTTGCCCGGGCAAACGCTGTGCAATCCTTTTGTGGATTTGGCCCTAAGTGTCTTTATTGTCATAATCCATGGCAGTAGATTATACATTGGTGGTAGTAAAATAAATGAAAGCAAAAGCTAGCATGGTTTGTAACTTGCATATTGCGGTATTGCGGTTGAAAACTGTATGCTGCCTCACCTGCTGGAACGCTAATTAGGTAATGAAATTATTTGCAATATAGCACAAAAAGCTAAATGTGAACATGGGACATTTATTCTACATGGCATGCATAGCTATTTTCTGACATGACTTGGCTTAAGAGGGTAAATAATCCATGAAAAACATGAAAAGTGCAATTAAGAAAAATTAACAGCTTGTTAAAATTATCGGTTCGCAATTGTGGTTGGAACGAAAACCAGCATACACAGGGCTGTCCCAGGACCGAGTTTGAGAACCACTGACATAATGTAACTTGGCCCTGTTTTTTTCAACATTTTTGTTGAGCTCTTGTATACCTCACTGTCTTGCCCAATCACTGCTATGCTCCCATATGTATTGTACTCCGATTGTTCTCTTTAATGCAAAATTTTGTAAAGCTGTAATGTGTCCTCTGCTACCTTGAAAGGCTCATATCAAGGCTCACCCCAATGAAGGCACAGAGTGCTGAAATGGTGGTTGCATTTTGTTAAACAAAAGTAAGGAGCAAAAATGTGAAATCTTCTTTTCAAATGTTTATTCCCTGTTCTTAATTACACCTTTTGCCAATAAGGATGGTTAGTAAATCCAATGCAAGTTTTAACTGTCTGAAATGCACACAATTCTTTCATAAAGACCTCAGAGTCTTTTCGACAGTTTACTCTTTTGACTTCAGGTTGTGTTGTTGCAGGGGTTCAAAGGTGCCGTGCAGGACCTGACCACAGCGATCAACATTGATCGCACTTGCTCCTTAGCATTTTACAACCGTGGAGTGTGCCATCAGCAGTTGAAGGAATATGAACTGGTGAGGATTGTTCTCTGCTCAATGTACTCAGCCCAAACCTGTCATAAGTAACAATGTTGTGCTTTACCGAGCTAGCTATAGTGTTATTTAATTTACATTGAATCTAGCTAAATATAGAAATCTATATGAGACTCTCTTTGCCATGACTACAGCATCTTTCCCCACTGGTTAACATTCGATCCAGCTTTTTCCCCAACCTAATAATATAATATGGGAGAAAAGATAATACATGTTTTATTGGAAGTAATGGGAGCAGTTAATTGTCTAGTCGTATTTATATAATATTTTGGCATATATGCTAAGTTTATTGTTTTTAGTGTTTCTGGCACTGTTGTCTTGGGGATGAGTATTTTAAGGTAAGATTTTGGTATGTTTTTACCAAATTTATGAAAAGAATTGACACACTGGAAGATTTTTGTTTTAATACCTTTGGAGGAATCACTATTGTCTATTATTGGACTTGCCAATTATTCCATGTATGTTTACAAGACAACACATTCAGTTTGCAGAACACTAAAAGGCAGCCGTCATAAGTTCCCTCAGAAGCTGAACACTGGCTGATAGTCCACAGCAGTGGGACACTGTTGGCATTGCCCTGCCAGGAGTAGGTTGGTTTTGATCAGCCAAGGCTCATGGGGTTACCGCAGCCCTAGTTCCTCCCAAGGATCCCCCCCCCCCCCCCCCCCCGTATCCAAATCCAGAAAAAATAAAATTTGATAATATGACGTCGGCCATCAGCTAGGCTACTGATGAATCATAGCCTATCCTTCTATAAAACTAGAGACACAGGGCAACAGTGGGTTATAGATTTTTTGAAGGATAAACACAGCCAAAGTTATTGCAATGTTTGGTGACTGTTTGAAAATAGGATATTATTGGAGTTTCATGTCTGCAGCATGCAAACGTTATTTCTCAACATTATCTCGCGTCATACCATGTTGCACAGGCGAAACGAAAACCTGGTTATTCTTGCTCACGAGAAAGCCATTGGACTACTTCGGCTCTTGATATGGATGAAAGTAGGTGTTTTTTGTGGAATTTCCTTATTCCACTTTTGAAATGGCCTACCTGCCCGAAGTCCAGATGTGGCTCATGTTGCATAGCACGTTATGGGGTAGGCTATAGCCATGCAGGCTAGCGAGTAGATTATTATAATTTTTTTATTAAAAGCACAAACGTAATAGGTAATCGTACAGTTGAAGTCGGAAATTTACATACACTTAGGTTGAAGTCATTAAAACAAATTTTTTAACCACTACACAGATTTCATGTTAGCAAACTATAGTGTTGGCAAGTCAGTTAGGACATCTACTTTGTGCATGACACAAGTATTTTTTCCAACAATTGTTTACAGACAGATTGTTTCACTTTTAATTCACTATATCACAATTCCAGTGGGTCAGAAGTTTACATACACTACATCAAAAGACTCTTGATATCTTATTTTCTGGTACTCTTACAAGCAATACTATAACGTCTCTGCATTTGAATGGATCTCTATGGGAATTGGGGGGTGGGACTAGATTTAGCTGTAAATTACACTGGAACAGTATGGAAACACATGGTTGGCTAAATGGCTCTAAGTAAGCAAGAGTCTGACGTATCAAACAAGCCTTAAATCATCACTCTGCTGCCAGAAATACAGTAGATATGGATGGATAACTTGAAGGGTTTCTTCTCCTGACTTATTTTTCCAATAGGAAAATTTGTCAGGAGAAACAGAAGTGTAAACTTCTGACCCACTGGAATTGTGATATAGTGAATTAAAAGTGAAATAATCTGTCGGTAAACAATTGTTGGAAAAATTACTTGTGTCATGCACAAAGTAGATGTCCTAACTGACTTGCCAACACTATAGTTTGCTAACATGAAATCTGTGGAGTGGTTAAAGATTTGTTTTAATGACTTCAACCTAAGTGTATGTAAACTTCCGACTTCAACTGTACATTACCTTCATTAGACAAGAGAGTGAAAATACAAATGAAAATGATGAGCTGGTTACAGTATCTTTGTTTCATATGTAAATATAAACTAGCACAAAGAGACTGAAATTAATATAACGCGCATCATTAATATACTTGTTGTTTCCATATAAGATTAGATAATGATTTGGTATCATTGGGCATAAATAAAGTTGTCCTCCTATAAGATGGGGGGTGGGGGGCACCTTCTCACAAACAGGATACAGGTAAATCCTACTACAATTCTTCGCAAGCTTTGCTAAATCAAAATGAGTAATGTGGAAATTAATGCACCTGTCAATCAAAGTGAAACGGAGAATGAACTTGGTAAAAGACCGGTTAAACTCACGGTGAAGGCATTGGAAGCAAAAATAATATCACATCAAAAGGAAAGGAATTCCAGGGTAAAGAAACTCTACAAACTAATAAAGGAAGTTGAGCAACTGATGCTTTCACAACAAAAAAGTGTCTGAGGTGCAGACCAAGTATGAAACGTTTTTAAAACTGAGTGTGGAAACAACAGAGTTGCATGAATCATTGAAACCATTAATACCTGAGGATTAAATGTCTAAACACAATGAATGGTTTGAAACCCGAATGCACAGCAACAAAGAAATACAAAAAATGGAAGAGTGGTTATATATAACAATATAAACATCATGATGTGGTCAATGACAATGCTGCGCCACACATAACTGTGGTCATTGATGATATTGGTCCAGGTGACAGCGTTTCTAATGTTGGTGGTAAAACATGCTCATCAGCTGGCTGCTCCAGCCATAGGTCTTCAAGGTCATCAACCTCCTCTGCATGCCTCAAAGCAGAGGCTGAAAGGGCTGCTCTCCTTGCTATGGCAGCTGCCCTCAAAGAAAAACATGAGCTGGAGGCTCAGGAGGAGCAAATCAGACAAAAAAAAGAATTGCTTGAATTGCAAAGTCAAATTGCTGCCCGTAGAGCAAAATTTACTGTGCTTACATACAGAGGTTATGATGTACAGAGCTCCAGAGCTTATTTAGATGGAATGAATTAATATCTGGAAAGTTCAAAATGCAGCGTGCTGGTTTAGTGCAAACCAATATGGACCAAGGCAATCTTCTCACCATCATGCAAAGGCAAAATTACATAATGGCTCTACTAGTGCAGCAGCAGTCTTCATTATCATTACCCCCTAGGGATAGACCAACTTTTGATGGAGACACTCTTGAGTACAGCATATTCATCACAGCATTTGAGCATGGAGTGGAGGAAAAGGCTGCTCGCAGTGTAGAGATTGCTTGTATTTTTTGGAGCAGTACACCAAAGGACAACCTAGGGAGCTGGTCAAGAGCTGTCAACACATGCCACCTGACAGGGGATATCAAAGAGCAAGGACACTTTTACAAGAACGCTTTGGAAATGATCAAAGAATAGCCACTGCGTACATGAAGAAAGCTCTTGGATGGTCACCAGTGAAATCAGAGGATGTCAAGGCCTTGCAAGTTTTTTCCTTGTTTCTACGCGTCTGCTGTAATGCCATGGAGGACGTTAGTTACATGTCAGAGATGAATATGCCATCCAGCGTGCGTGCTATAATCTTGAAGTTACCATATAAACTGAGGGAAAAATGGAGAAACACTGCTTATGAGCTGCAGGAGAAGCACCGTCATCAAGCAGGTTTCAGTGATATTGTCAACTTAATTCAGAGACAACTGTCTATTGCTTCTAATCCACTCTTTAGAAACAAAGTCTCACAGGTTCCCATAAAGGGAAAAGGAAGCAGTTTCGCTACCTCTGTGGCAGCTGTTAATTCTGGAACCACAACTCAAATGCAAAAGGAGAAAAACTTACCTCATAAGCCAACAAAGGTATCTTGTCTGCTGTGTGAGGAGGGTCATAGATTGGAGTTGTGCCCCAGAATGGAGAAGAAGTTGCACAGAGAGAAAATGAACTTTCTAAAAGAGAAAGGTGTTTGTTTTGGGTGTTAACCTGTTGGACACATGAGCAAAGACTGCCGTAGTTGTCTGTCTTGCAAGTTGTGTAACCTGAAACATCCTAACATCCTCCATATCCATTCAAAGGAGAAGGAAATCAAATCAGAGGACACACAGCAAGAAACACCAGGGAAGAGTCATGCAGTTTCTCGGAGCACAGGATTGTGTCTTGCCAATTGTGCCTGTCAAGGCTAAGAAAGGCAGCAAAATGTTAAAGACCTATGCATTCTTAGATCCTGGCAGCACAGCCACTTTCTGCTCTGAGCGACTCATGAGGGAGCTAAAGGTGAGAGGAAGAAACACCAATATCCTGGTGAGAACAATGAAACGAGAAAAGTTTGTCGACAGTCACGTCATCTCAGGACTGGAGGTGGCTGCACTCAATAGTAACACCTACTTTGAACTGCCTGATGTGTATACACGAGTATATACATGTGTAAGATGCCTGTGACTCGTGATAACATTCCACGACAGGAAGAATTAAGTGCTTGGCCACACTTTCCTGTCATCGATGCTGATGTGGAGATGTTAATTGGAACTAACGCTTCAAAAGCAATGGAACCATGGGAAATGGTAAACAGCAAGGGTAAAGGACCTTATGCTGTCAGAACCCTACTGGGGTGGATTGTCAACGGACCACTGAGAGGAGGCAATGAGACTGGGAGTAGCTGCCTGATCATCACAGTCAACAGAATATCCATTGCTAACATAGAGGAACGGCTGGTGAAGCAATACAATCACAACTTCAATGAGAAATCTACAGAGGAAAAGCCAGAAATGTCCAGAGAAGATCTTAAGTTCACAAAAATCATCAACAGTTCAGCTGAACTCAACAATGGACATTACTGCTTGAGATTACCTTTCAGAGAGGATGATGTTACCATGCCCAATAACCGCCATGTTACTGAGCAAAGGGTCCTCTGCCTGAAAGGGAAATTGGAGAAAAATGCTACATTTAAAGAGGAATACACCCATTTCCTCAGTGACACCATAAATAAAGGCTATGCAGAGAGGGCGCCAGAACACCAACTGGAAGGAAAAGAAGGAAAAGTCTGGTACATACCACATCATCTTGAGAGTGGTATTTGACTGCGGTGCAAGCTTCAAAGGGATGTCACTCAACAGTCAGCTACTCCAGGGACCTGACTTGACAAATTCTTTGCTCTGAGTTCTCATAAGGTTTCGTCAAGAATCTATAGCAGTAATGGCTGATATACAAGCTATGTATCAAGTCAAAGTGGCAAAACAGGATGTAGACTTTCTTCGCTTCCTGTGGTGGCCAAATGGTGAATTGACACAACATCTCACTGAATACAGAATGACTGTTCATCTGTTTGGTGCAATATCATCGCCCAGCTGTGCCAGTTTCGCCCTAAGAAAAACTGCTGAGGACAACAGAGCGGAGTTCCCAGCACATGTGACTGATACCATCAAGCACAATTTCTATGTGGATGACTGCTTGAAGTCCCTGCCTTCAGAGGCAGAAGCCATAGCCTTGGTGGGAGACTTGACAGCTGTATGCCGGTTGGGAGGATTTCAGTTGGTGAAATGGATCAGCAACAGCAGGTCAGTGTTGGTCCATTGATGTGGAAAAAAGAGCCAAGGAAGTGAAAGAATTGGATTTCGACAGAGACAATCTTCCTGTCAAGAGAACACTGGGACTACAGTGGTGTGCGGAAACCGATACCTTCAGGTTCAAGATGGCAGTCCAGGAAAGACCACTCACAAGATGGGCTATCTTGTCTGTGGTAAGTTCAGTTTACGACCCCATTGGATTTTTAGCACCCTTTACCTTACCTGCCAAGTTGATGCTGCAACACTCCTGTAGGTTGAGATACAGTTCGGTTGATCACATTCCCCAAAACTACCAGCTGCAGTGGGTGGGGTGGGTAGAATACTTAAGAAGTCTCAGCACATTCAGTGTGCCGGGATGCATCAAACCCAAAGGTATTGGATAGCTCATAAGTGCCCAACTACATCACTTCTCTGACGCTAGCGAGGATGGTTATGGCACCGTTTCGTACTTGAGGCTATAGAATGACAAGGAGAAGATTCGTCTAGCTTTCATTCTAGGAAAGGCACGAGTTGCTCCATTAAATAATGTGACTATCCCAAGGATGGAACTAACAGCTGCTGTGCTTGCAGTGCGAGTTGACAGGATGCTGAAAGCAGAATTGCAACTAGAGCTGGAAAATGAAACCTTCTGGACTGACAGCCCAACAGTGCTAAAGTACATCAGGAACGAAACAATACAAGCTTCTGTGTCCAGCCGTGGACTTGACATAGCTCAACAAAAGAACAGTAGAAAAGGAGATGCAAAGATTAAGAGCCACACTGGGTGGTCAAACCTTGTCTCCTGAAGATATTGACACCACTGAAAGTGCCATCATTTGGTACTGTCAACTGGATAAGTTCAGTGATGAAATAACTGCTTTAAAAAAGGGAACATGTGAAGGGAACATGGTGTGAAGAAAAGCAGTCATATTTACAAATTTGATCCAGTGCTGGAAAAGGGGCTCTTTTTTTTTTTTAAATAAATTTGTTTCTGATTTTTCCCCATTTTTCTCCCAATTTAGTAGCCAATTGAACCCCTATTCTAATTCAATTTCCCCCCGTGTAGCAACCGCTAGAGAACCACCGCTACACAACCCTGTCAGCCGGTAGTAGGAAGGAGGTCGCCACGTCCTCTACAGGGCGCGACTCCTCGAGCTCCTGAACGTGAATCCAGCTCGCCCAGGGCCGTTATGCGTGCAGCGATTCTCTCCGAGCCTCTCCCCCCACCCGGAAGCAGCCGCCAATTGCTGCTCCCACAGGGCGCCGGCCATGCTCGGATCTGGCAGGACCGGGGCGCGAACCCCGATCCTCGGAGCACAACTGCACCGACTGAAAGTCGGCGCTCTTACCGTTGTACCACACGACGGAAAAGGGGCTCTTGAGAGGGGGAACGCTCAGAAAAGCAACAATGCCTGATGACATGAAACACCCAGTCATTCTTGCTAAAGATCAGCACATCTCCACTCTCATTTTACACCACATTCATGAGCAATTAGGACATTGCGGAAGAAAACACCTGCTTTCCAGACTTCGTCAACAGTATTGGATCACCAGCGCAAAGGCTGCTACCAAAACGATCCTCTCTTCCTGTGTTGTTTGCAGACGTTATAAGGGAAAGCTGAAAGAAAGACTTGACTGACCTCCCACCATTAAGAAATGTGGGTGTTGAAAATTTTGGCCCATTTGAGCTGAAGAGAGACCGCAGCCTCATCAAACGCTATGGAGTTATCTTAACCTGCATGGCCAGTAGGGCAGTGTATTTGGAAATGGCATACTTATTAGACACCAGTTCTTGCATCAATGCACTGTGCAGATTCATTTCCAGAAGAGGCCAAGTATCACACATCAGATCAGACAACGGAACCAACTTTGTTGGAGCAGAACGTGAATTGAGAGAAGCTCTATCTGCTCTGAATCATAGGAAAATTCAAAACTCATTACTTCAGTCTGGAGTGAAATGGAGCTTTAACACTCCTACTGCATCACATCATGGCGGAGCATGGGAAAGAATCATTTGCATGGTCCGAAAGGTGCTGAACTCGGTACTTCATCAGCAAAATGTGGATGATGAAGGATTGCAAACTTGTGCGAGGTGGAAGCCATATTGAATGACCGTCCCATCACAAAAATCTCAGATGATCCTAATGATCTCGAACCACTGACTCCAAATCACATCCTCTTGTTGAAAGGCAAACCTGCTCTGCCACCTGGGCTTTTTGAGAAAAGTGACTTGTACACCAAACAATGATGGAGGCAAGTTCAATTCCTCTCAGATCTCTTTTGGCACAGATGGATTCGGGAGTACTTACCACTGTATGGTAAGTACTGTCTCTTGTCCAACGACAATGGTGGGCAAAGGACAAGAGAAGCTTTGTCACAGGAGACAGTGTCATTGTAGCGGACTCTTCTGCCCCTCGAGGACTTGTGCGGTCTGTTAAAGTCCAGACCAAATGCAACATACTGGAGCGACCGGTCACAAAGATCGGTCATCTGCAGGAAACTGAATAAAGACTGATGTAAAACTCAAATCCCAACATTGGGGTTACCTCTGACCCTATGGACACATACATGAACATTATGGACTGAAAACACACACTTGCACTATGGACTTTTCATTGGCTCCATTGTTTGTATGGTGTTGAATTGTTATGTTATTTTACAGTAACAATTAGGGGCCGGTGTGTTGTAGCCAATTTGATGTGTGCTATATGTTGTGTGTGGTAAGTTGTGTAAATGTTGCTGTTGCTACTTCACCTGCGCACTAGAGGGCATAGGCAGGTAATCACAGTAGTCAAGTAGCCTACATAGGGGAGTGACAGGTGAACAGCTGCAGGGAATTAGGAACTGGGAAGCCACACAGTTTTTCAACCATGCGTTACGAGCTCGTTTTTTATATCATTCATTCAGTACACTCTGCTTTTGTAGGTGTTTTTTAATCTTTATATAAATAAAGTGTCAAACGCATACCATGGCAGACCTAATTTTTTGCATCACCACGTGTTGGAAATGCCTTCAAATTCCCTCGTGACCTTTTTTTATTGTTCGATTGCCACTACAGGCATCTCATAACCATATTTAGGCAAAATTTGAGAGAGATGGGTCGCAGAAATAAAAAAATAAAAAACACTTCGGGCAACCACTGAGTAAAGCTCACCTGCCCGAATGATTTTTATTATTATTATTTTTATTATACCTGTCACGGGCAACCGTGTTTGTGACTTTATTATGATGAAAAATGTTCTGTGTGCTGCCTGCTATTCTTCTAACAGCCATCACAATTGACAATTTCAACCACTGCTATAAAAAAAAATTCTAAAGCTATGGGGGGGGCACAGCCCCCCCCTGAAACCCCCCATACTGTCATCGCCCCCCCCCCCCAATAAATACGAATGAATTACGCCTTGGTGGACAGAAGAAAAGTGACTTGAGAGGGGTGTACTTGTAATGCCTAATGTGTCATTGGAGAGCAGTTCTTGCAAATGTTACCCATGGGAGGTTTTGGAATCTCACACTGCAATTTATATTGTGTTTTCTCCTGTGCCCACATAACGTCTTTTTGGATGTATTCAACCATTTTTCAATTGCAATGGAAACATTGTTATTTAATAAATCCATCTCATGGTGAAACACCAAGATTTCCACCTAAAATCTACAGGGGACTATTTTTATGCGTAATTTTTAAAGTGACAGGGGGGAAAAAACTCACTTAGGCAGCCAGATAAAGCAGAGTTTAATTCAAACGTCCTGCCAGTTGCCTTTCCATGAATCACATTCCCTCCATAGCCGTAGTCACCCTGCAGGGGGCAGAAATGTCTTTTTATGAAGAAGACAAACAAAATATCCCCTGCTGTTTTACATAAACTTATTGTATTGTGGCATAAATATAGATCTAATGTGTATTATAAGGTGGTTTATAATAAATACATATAAATATAATTTGAATAATGCTTGGATATTTAAGTAGCTAAAGCTATTTGTACTGTTTCATTATTTATGTATTCATAAATGAAATAAACAGCAAAATGGGATTACTCTATAGTAGAGCAATATTTATTGATTATTCATTACATATGCATTGCATGTTATTTTCTAGGTATTCACCAAGCTTGACTTTCAGATTTAAATGAATCTAATCCTCATCACTATTGGAAATGTTTTGTATTTTTCCACTCATTTCTAGGCCCTGAGGGACTACAGTATAGTTCTCCTTCTTGCTAGCAGAAAGGAGATTGATTTAAAAGTATTAATCAATCGAGGACTTCTGTACTTGGAACTGAATGACTATCACAATGCCCTGCAGGTAACAGATAACACTTCATTCTTAGATAGACAATAACAGGCCCCAATGTTGTTGTTAATGCTATATGAAAGGTTGCTATGGCAAAGGAAAAAAGAGTTTGTAAGACCTGTATTGACAGGGCTGGGGTATGTTGTAGGAGATGAAGTGGTTGACCAAGGTTAACAGGTAATGTTAGACCACTTTTCCCATCGGCGGAGCATTTTTACGATATAACTTAGATCCCCACATTGAAATTATGCAGATGTACAATCACAATGAATGGAGGAGAATATCATAATTTCTTTGAATATTTCCCATATTGATTTTTGGTTAAAGAATTCAACCCACTGTGGTTTAAAGGTCACCTTATCTTCTTGACTGATATTGCACTTTTCTTTCAATAAAGCACTGCATCTTTTTAAATGTCATACAGACAAGAATAGATCTATTTCTTCTGAGAATCCATCATATGGCATCATTCCTATCAGCACATATTTTAAAACATGACAAGGTGGGCTTGTCACCCATGGTGATTGTAGCTATCTTTCCTCTTTTGACACTAAAAGAAGGATACTGCAGAGAGAAGTAATAATTCACTGGTAGATAGCCATACAGAATAACGAACTGGGGACTTGGCTATGAAATGAAAAGGAATGTGCATCAGTTAAGTTGGCTAGGCAGAAGAATCAGCCCTTGTCACTGTCCTCAGTTAGCAACATTTAACTTTTGAAGTGGATTTTATATACATTTGGCTTCTTATTTGGGTTTATCAAATTGATCTGATGAGTATGATATTTGAATATAATTGAGAGTAATATCGTTCTCCATTTTTTCTCAAGCTATTGCAGGTATTTCCCACCTCAGTTTAAATTTATATAAAATTGAAAAATAGTATTGGCTGTATAATTTTGTTTGAAATGCTGGATCTTTCAACTGAAAATGTCAGTTGTATAATAGGTTATCTTGTGTACACTCTCATTGTAAAATGTGCAACTGCCTAGACACCTGAATTAATTATCTTGCAACTTCATGACCAAAATCTCCACTTGTTTTTCTGACCCCCCCCCCCTCCCCCCCCCCCCATTTTATTATTATATATTATTATTAAGTTGCTGGTATTACTGAACTGCAACAAACACAACATCTACATAGTTTTTAGAATGTTTGGAATCAAAAGGAATTTCAAAATAAATAAACATTTTGGATTGCCAGAAATCAAATACCTAGTCATGCTTAATGCACATCATCAATGACATGTCAGCTAAGTACACACACACCAGCCCAGCATAGCAGTTCCGGTGGGAATTAAATCTTCACACAAATATGGGGTGGCTGACATCAACTAATATGTTTCTTTAATGGTTAGTAGCAAGATATTGAGTGCAGGTATGATCCAGTAGAGCCCCAGATCCACAGTGATCTGGCCAATGCTGGGTAATGAACCTTTGTACCCTTCCTTGTAGGATTTCACAGCTGCCTCTAGGAAAAGCACAGGAGACGGCACCATCTATCATGCCTTGGGTGTCCTCCATCACAGGTGTGTTCCACCGTTAACAAAGAATATTTTGATGGGTTTCCATTTGACAGGATATAGTTCCTGTGTTGTTATTGTAAACTAAAACTAATAGGTGTGAAAAAACCTTATTGTAAACTGAAATAAAAATAATTTTTATTATTTTTTTAAACGGAAACGAAATTAAACTAGCAAACCCGCTTCTGAAACTAACTAACTAAAAATGTAAAATGTTTTTAGTTTTCATCTTTTTGGTAATTGATGTGCCAGGTAAGGAAGAGAGAATTTTAGGCAGAGAATTTCCCCGGCCCTCTTTATGATGAACGTACTTCACAAGATGGTCAACAAATCAGTCTGCTCTGTCCGTGGGTAGGTACTTCCTGTTCACGCATAGATCGTCGGCAAGAGAGGGCACGCCCACAAGGGGGAAAATATGGCAGATTTTCCATAGGATATCAACAAAGTGGCCAGTTATAGATCTTTAAATTAAGACAAAATCTAGTAATATCTTAAAAAGATTGCAATTTTCGAAATGCCAAAAAGCTTACTGCATGGCTAACATAGCCTATTTAAAAACCCAGATTTGCACCTTTCTGTAATGCCAAGAAACTCGTGGCTAACAGCTAAAGGCACTAGCCCAGAAAATGACATCATTAACATTGCTTCTACAGACGAAACCCTTCGATTATCACCGTACATCAACTAGCTATTAGTCTACTTTTCATGGTCGTGGATCATAAGAGTGACGTACCGTCGGCAGTAAAATAGGCCTTCTGTAATCTTACCTTTAACGGATGATTACTCTCAATCTGTTTCCGTCTACTTTTCCTGATTGTCAATCAAATTGATTGGCTTAATAACCAAGACCATTATAAGTAAATTAATTAATTAAATAAATAAATACATTTATTTTGAGATAGCATTATTGTTCTGTGCATCATAAACTTGTTGCATTTTTCTATATCCATATTTATGATGACGTGTTATAATGCAAAGATTTTGACTTTTAAATGCTCCATGTTTAAATGTTCAATGTTTCGTAAATTGTAAATGCGTTTTTCAAGCCTTAATTATGCGTTGCGCTCAACGGTTCGAGACAGTTAAGAGACTCTCCTCTTGATGCTTTTTAATGTAAAAATTGCTTTGACTAATTTGAGTGCTGTCTTAAAATTAATTACATTCCTTAATGCATTCAGGTTTTTGCCTGATCCTTGTTAAACAAGCTCAAGTTAGTTGTCGTTGTCATTTCTTAATCATTATAGGCTACATATTGGTCTTGATTATTCAGTTGGATCATTTGTCCACTCTGTAACCGCATAAGGTACTCGAGTAGCCTACCGTTTGGTTTATTTAGCAAAAATAACTTAAGGAAACATGTCAATGTCATTTTCTTACATCATAATAAAATAACAACAATAGTGAGCTTGATCAACGATGTGTCCCTACTCAGAACATTGACAGACACGGCATTGTTTTCCCCCTCGCAGGCCCCGCCCCTCAACTATGACAGAACGCTGACTGGATCGGTGAATGAGGAAATGCGTGAACATGTATTCCAGACTCAATAGAGTGCTACAGTTTGTAGTCCTAAAACCCGGAAGTGAGTTAACATTTTTGAGCCATGGGTTCCCTCGCCAGATTTCCAATGCTTTCTCCCCATAGGATTTTCAGATTTGTGCCAAATATAAGGTCTGTGGTTAATATAAGCCAAAGAGAGTTTTCACGTTTTGTTCTACGACATAAATTACACATATTAATATTTTAACCATGAATTCTGAGGCTTTTATATGGTTTTAAAAAGTTACTAACAAGTTTCTATATTCAAACTACAACTTGTCGGAATAAATACACGTCATTAACGTTGCCTCAGTGGATCCTTGGCTAGCTACCTAGTCGTGTCAGTGCTCCATTCAATCTTTTCCACATTAACTTGTTTTATATGAAATTCAAGAATATGAATGAATGCTTAAAACTAAGGTCTTTGTTAGCTTGCTAGCCAACAAGCTACTTTAACATTTATTTGACTTCCATAGGTAGGTACCTTATTAGTCCCAATTAGCTACCTATTTAGCTGCACTTAGGATGTAGCTAGTATTGGAGCAGCTGGTAGCTAGGCAATTGCGGTAGCTAACTAACAACTCATATGGCCAGCCAGCTAGGACACTGGGCAGCTAGTTAGGGCTAATTTAAGGTAGCCTAGCAATGGAAGTCGAATAACTTAAGTTAAATTAAAATGGCTTGTCATAAGCTATCGTTTGCTTGCTAGTTAAATGTTAAAACGATTTGCCATGAGCTATCGTTAGCTTGCTAGCTAAATGTTAAAACGACTTACCATGAGCTATCGTTTGCTTGCTAGCTAGCTAACGGTTAACCCAGCATGGTAAGCATGGCAGTGTTGCCAACTCAGACTCGGGAGACAAATAATCAACCTCCCCGTCAAAAACACGCCTAAACAAATGGGGGAGTAGGGCGATTGCGGACGGGAGGTTGTGGAATAGATAAATTAATATCTAACTTGATAAGCTAGCTAGCTAATGTCTTTGAACAATAGTAGCGCCCAAATTTTTTAAGAACAAGCCCAAAAAAACCCCGCAACCTGCGACATCAGAAAGGACAAGCCTAAGTCGCGTATGTACTGTATAGGCTATAAGCAGTGGCAGCTCTGGTAATTTGCTTTGCTCCAGGAGGTAGCAAATAGGCTACAAAGCATTCCACTAACATTAGCTAGCTAGTTGAATGCGGGGGGACAGCAGGCTATAAAAACGTGGTTGGCGGAATGCGTGGTTGGTGGAAAAAAAGTGACATTGGAGGAATGCAACCGATTGCTGTAGTAATGTAGTTCACTTTAGCATAACGTTATATTTCTACTTATATTAATTGCGCGTGTGGTTCAAAAATCGCAAAAAGTATGTTTTTTTGCGGGAATGATCTTGATTAACGAAACGTGAAAATAAGTAATGACTGTAGCACTCTATTGCCGAGTTAGCTTTGAAACATGTAGAAAATATAGAGTGCTACAGTCACAACGTATTTTTGTAGACCAATTCGAAGGATTCTTCCGGTCATGGGTTCCCTCGGCAGATTCCCAATGCTTTTTTCCCATAGGGATTTTGAGATTGTGCCGAATATAAGGTCTGTGGTTAATATAAGCCTAAAATAGTTTCACGTTTTATTAATCAAGATAATCCCACAAAAAACACACTCAATTAATATAACGATAGCTCATGGCAAGTCATTTTAACATTTAGCTAACAAGCTAACGATAGCTTATGGCAAGTCGTTTTAACTAAAACTGAAACTAAACTAAAACTAAGCATTTCGAAAAAACGGAAACTAAACTAAAACTATCAAACCCATTCTTAAAACTAAATGGAACAAAATGGAAAACTAAATAAAAATAAAAACTAATGAAAAATTGAAAACTATAATAACCTTGAGTGTCATACAAATAATTACATTTCAGGCGATGGCTGGGTGTGGGTATCCTCTGCAGAGTTGTTCTGCAACCTCTGGGTACCTGGCCCCTCCCTTCCATTGTGCCTGCACGGCTCCTGTCTGTTCTGGCCCCCCCGGTGGTGTAATGAACTTCCCACAGTGGTCAGGACAGCCAACAATCTACACAGTAGAAATATAACATTATGCTAAAGTGAACTACATTACTACAGCGATCGGTCGCATTTCGCCAACATCACTCAACAGTTTTCCTACTGCTGTCCTCCTGCATTCAACTACTTAGCTAACGTTAGTGGAATGCTTTGCTACAATGGGCTGGAGCAAAGTAAATTACCAGAGCTGCCAAGACTGCTTATAATACCTTGCATTTTATATAGCGCCTTTCACGACACTCAAAGCGCTTATAGTGACGAGGGGGAAACTCACCTCTACCACCACCAATGTGTCGCACCCACCTGGGTGATGCAGCGGCAGCCATTTTGCGCCCAGCTGAGGTGGAGAGGGAGAGAATGATTATTAGCCAATTAAACTGGGGGATGATTAGGTGGCAGATTGAAAGAGCCAGGTTGGGAATTTAGCCAGGACACCGGGGAAACCCCTACTCTTTGCGATAAGTGTTATGGGATCTTTAATGACCAGTGAGTCAGGACCTTGGTTTAACGTCTCATCCGAAAGACGGCATCTCCTACAGCGCAGTGTCCCCATCACTGCACTGGGGCATTGGGATTTATTTGACCAGAGGGAAGATTGCCCCCTACTGGTCCACCAACACCACTTCCAGCAGCAACTTAGTTTTCCCAGGAGGTCTCCCATCCAAGTACTAACCAAGCCCACACCTGCTTAGCTTCAGCAATTCAGCAGGAGCAGATTGCATGGTGGTATGGCTGCTGGCTAAAGGCTATAGGCTACATATGCGACTTGGGCTTGTCCTTTCTGATGTTAGTTAGCCTATAACATGGAACTTAAATTTAGTTGGAAAATACACATAAAATGCAATTCTAGATCTTGCAGCATGCTTTGGATGAAACAACCCAATTTAATGCAAATTCAGTTGAATTTAAACATTGCACTGTGCATTCTTCCATTACATGTGCAGTGCATTCTTTTATCACTTGCACAGATAATTCCTAGCATCCTGCACACTACTGCAGGGCCCTCTGCATGCACTGTGCATTCTTCCATCACATGCAGAAATAATTCCCAGCATCCTGCACACTACAGCAAGGCTATAGAGTAGTGAAGTGAGTACGTCAGACGTGGGGGGAGTTTGGTTTCGGAAGTAAATTCCCTATGACAGATAGAATGGGCTTTGTAGACTATCAACAATTTCTTGAAATCTGATTTATAGAATAAGCCAAAACGTTCCTGGATTAGCCTGTGTGGTATAAGGAGCATACATCACATGTTCCAATTTTTATTTTTTAAAGTAATGACTTAATGATTGCAAGTCCGGTTTGTAGTCCACTTTACCGGACTACATATCCATTACTGCAATGCACAGGTGGTTGCCGACCAATCAGATATCATCATCTCGTCTGGACATTTTTGGAAGTGCATACCACCTTGCTAATTCAGCTTTTTTTAAAACTAATTTTACTTCATTGAACTGGCCGAAGGGAATTATGGGACGTTGAGTTTTTAAACAGTGTCAGCGCTGGTATATTCACAAATAAATACTAAAACGTAAAATATACTCAAAGCTGGTCCAGAAAAATGACATATTTTGCAAACGGGCGTTATATTGAACAATCCAATTATTGATGGTAAGACATAATCACTAGAAATTGCTTATAAGTAAGTTTTAGTTAATACATATGGTTAGAGTTAGGGTGACGTAGTCTAGTGAGGCCACACTACTGCATTTGAGCCCAAGTACATCCATTTTGAATGGGACTTTTTTTTGGGGGGGGGGGGGGGGGTTAGGGAATACATTTCTTTGATTCAACATTCATGTTTTTTGTTTAATGAAAGAATCCATTACAGTTCTACACACAAATGTTTGCATGGATGTCTGCTTATAACAAAACAAAATGTTTATATTTATGTCTGCATATGATGAGGTAAATACAGCCAGTAGAAATAACGCCAACATTTCCAGTTTATTCCCGTTAATTCCCATGGAAAGTTAATTCCCAGAATTTTGCAACCCTAGCTATTCCACCCACCCCCATCCGCAATCGCCTTATTCCCCCTGGCATGAACGTTACCATTGCTTAGCAATGCTGGGTTAGCTAGCTCGCAAGACGTTTTAACATTTAGCTAACAAGTTAACGATAGCTTATGGCAAGTCGTTTTAACATTTAGCTAGCAAGCTAACAATAGCTTATGGCAAGCCGTTTTAATTGAAGTTATTCGACTTCCTTAACGTTAAATGAGTCCTAACTAGCTGTCCAATGTCCTCACTGGCTGGCTTCCTAAGTTAGCTAGCTACCGTGATTGCCTAGCTACTAGCCAGCTGCTCCAACTAGCTAGGCCCTAAGAACAGCTAGTTTAACTAGAGCATTTTATTTTGCTTACAAAATAAAACATAGCCACAAACGGCACCTAGCTAGGCAATTGTGGTAGTTAGCTAAGTAGTAAAATAGGCAGCTAATTGGGACTAATAAGGTAGCCAGCTATGGAAGTCGAATAAATGTTAAAACGGCTTGCCATAGCCTACTAGTTTGCTGGCTTGCAAGCTAACGAAGACCTTCATTTTAAATAGTATTCATTCATATTCTAGAATTACATATAAAACAAGTGGAAAAGTTTGAAAGGAGCGCTGACACGACTAGCTAGCTCCACCTGAGCAGCCAAGGATCTGCTGAGACAATGACGTGTATTTATTCCGAACAAGTTAGTTTGAATATAGAAACTTGTTAGCAACACATTCTTAAAAACCATATTAAAGGTTCAGAATTCCTGGTTAAGATATTAATATGTGTAATTTATGTCGTAGAACTAAACGTGAAAACCCTCTTAGGCTTATATTAAACACAGACCTTATATTCGGCACAAATCCGAAAACCCTATGGGAAGAAAGCATTGGAAATCTGGCGAGGGAACCCATGGCTCAAAAATGCTAACTCACTTCAGAGTTTAGGACTACAAACTGTAGCACTCCATTGGGGAGAAAACTGACATTACAGCTAGAGCCCGACCGATATATCGGGCCGATATTTGCGTTTCTGGACCAAACTGTATCGGTAGTCAAGGATGACATGTGGCCGATATGAACGACTGATTTAGGCTTTTTACATTTTTTTTTTTTTTACACTGACACTTGGGTGCTCCTAGCACTCCATCTAGTGGTTCTCACCACAGAACTAGTGTTCTCCAGAGACCCTCCCCCAGGGGGAGACAACAATCATTGGTCTAAAACGCGTAACGCCTCAGTGAGACCGACAGTGAGACCAAAGACTGTTTCGGGCTGTATTTTTTGAATGGAAGTCAATGGAGAAGATCCCTTAGCACCCTGAACAAGCTTCTGTTTTGTGAACACTGTTCGTGACATAATAAATTGACTGCCTTGTCGCTAATCTTCAATATGTTTGTCATCACATACTCATTTTGGAGCGAGCTATGATGTGTCTACTAAAAAAGTACTGTTTTGTGAGATGATACAGTAGGGAATGTTGCAGCAGTTAGAATTCATTTACGACACTACAGGCCCAGCGTCTCCGAGCTAGCACCCAAACTGTGGGATAAGTATCTCAAATCTGTTAGGTGTAGGTGGGGGAAGGACCCAAACGCAGGCAGGAGTACAAAAAAAACCGAAGTTTAATAAGGGCAAGGCAGCAATCCGTGGTAATACAGGCCGGGTCAAAAACCGGGAAGGCAGGGCAACGGTACAAAGACAGAATCCAAAAACAGGGTCACAGAACAGGCAGGGGTCCGAACCGGGAAGGCACAACAAAGGCACAAAAACAGTATCCAAAAATCAGAGTTGCGAGAACACAGGCAGGGGTCTAAACCAGGGAGGAAAAAGGGAAACAAAAATAAAACAAACCGAAGACAGAAAACAGGAAAAAAACAACCACAGGTAAAGGATGAGGGATACGAAAACTTGGAAACAGATATCAGGGCAGGTACTCGGGAAACTAGCAAAACACACAGTAAAAAATCAATGATGAGGAACTTGCGAAGACAGACTGAAATAACAGGGTATAAATACACAGGGAGAAGATTACACAAAAGGAATCAGGTGTGAAGAGGAGGGGAAATGGGAGAGTACACAGGTGAGAACAATGAGGGTAAACAAGGACCAATACAATGACGGGGGAAACGTAAGACACGGACTGGAATACACAGACACAATGATAACAAACGGCCTGGGGTTAGCAGGTAGACAAGTACACAGCTCGAAGGGGAGGAACGCGAAAGTGGACACACGTGCAGAGAATGCGAAATCAGATAGATACAGGGATAGGATAACGAGGAGGGAAATGACAGCTGCAGGTAGAAACTCAAGATTAATTAGTAATTAGTAATTAGTAGCGAACTCTAAAACCCTAATGTTAGTAGGTTAGCTGGTTAGTATTATATACACGTTAGTTTGTTAGCAGGTTAGTATTAAATCTAATCTAACAGTTAGTATGATTAATACATTAGTATTAAATACAAATATTAATAAAGCCAGAAGGAAGAAAACGAGATACGAAATACAGAGGAAACCTGAATGTTCCCAAAATCACCTGAATAGTACAATGACAAAGACAGGGAGTGGAATCTCAAGAAACATGGAACGCGGACTGACAATCGCGAGGAAAATGCATAAAAAAAGGAAAAGAAATCAGGAAACATAATAACAGATAAAACAGACAGATTACAGGATCCTAACAAAATCAATTGCTCCATGCCTGTATACCATTGTTTAATAATAAAATATAAATCTATGTTAGGTTGTGTGTCTGTTTGTTAGCGAGTCCGTTTTTGAAAGGATGTTTAACGGTAACTTATACCATCGCTAGCTGCCTAATTAGCTACATAGCTAAACATCGCAATTTGCGCTCTTTTTTCTACTCTTGGAATTGTATTCCACAAACATTCTACCAAAATATCAGTGTATAGATCACATCGCCATGCCACGTCTACGTGCAGCAGTAACGTTAAATTGCAATAATAGGTTGAGACAAGCACTTTTTAAAATTATTTTTTTGTTTCCTTCCGATGATTTGCAGTAGGCCCACGTTACATAGGCTAGCTAGGTAGCACCTGTAAAAACAGTTTCCCTTCCCACAAACATTCTACCAAAACATCAGTATATAGATCACATCGCCATGCCACGTCTATGTGCAGCGGTAACGTTAAATTGTAATAATAGTTTGAGACAATGACTTTTTAAATTTCCTTCCGATGATTTGCAGTAGGCCCACGTTTACATAGGCTGTAAAAACGGTTTCCCTTCCTAATGCAATTAGTGTGGCCATGTGTCTTTGGTAAGCACTGATATTTCAGTGTAACGGTGGTGATAAGTAAGCAAATCACTCTATAGGTGCATGGAGTGGTAATATCATAAATGGTCGTTTTTCTGTCTTTCAAAATATTAATGGGTGCGTGCAATACTATATTGCCAAATGCTGTAGATAATAGTGATGTGCAGTTCGTGAACGAATCGGTATTTTTGAACGACTCTTTATGCCGAGTCGTCTGAGTCGCTCGACAGTTCGAGGGAATCGTGCTTACCCACAGCTCTGGCTCTTGACTCTGCCTTCTTTCTACTACAGCCGGGAGCCGGTGTCACTAGTTATAACCTAGGTTGAGCAGCAGTTGTGTTGCGCCCAACAAAATAGGTCGCACGAATCTGTTTTATAATCATTCACGAATACATTTTAATTTGACCTAACAATATTGCACACATTTTTGTGAATTAGATAATCGCCCCAGCTCATTCCAAAGTGATTAGGCTACTACTGCTAACAGTTAAAAGATGTACCTACAGTCGCCTACTACCCAACTCGAAAGCACGAAATCAACTCGACTCAGAGCCGTGAACCGCGGCAATATCCCACGGTTCCAGAGCCGTGACACAAACCAAAGTCCTTTCGAGTTTTAATTGAGAGCAAATGCTGTAGCACCATTAATATTCGGGTTTAGCCTACTTAGCGTCGGATCAACCAGAAACATTGACAAAGGTATTCTGTTATATCTAATGATAGTCCCGAGACGCCTACTTTTTATTATGAAATTATTACATGTGGCTGTTTGCAACCGAATTGCAGTATAAAACAGATTCTTATTTAAAAGTGGTGGCATTTTTATTTTAGAACTCTTGACCAACAACAACAGTGAACAGATAAATACAATTTTGTATAATAGAATAAATAACCTAATGGTTCAAATAAACATATTTTATGGTGTCCAAATAAATCTTTACCAAATCTACTATTTAAAAGTAATAAACAAAACAGGCTCCTGTAGCCTACGCACACACACATCAAGATCTGTCTTGTTTGTCGGACTATCTCTCCTATACAGCCATACATCCACCACATTTTCAGTAGGCTACTGGATTTTAGGATCTGATTTTTTTTTAAATAAAGATTTATATTTGCATAGACTAATAAAATAGCTATAGCCTATGCAAATACAGTCAAGCCGGAAAGTCTGCACACTCCTTTCACCTTCTCCATGTTTTATTACGTTACAGACATATTCTACAATAGATTGAGTTAATTTTTTGCCTCAAACATCTACAGACAATAGCCAATAATGATGAAGTGAAAACAGGTTTTTAGAAAATATGCAATTTAATTTTACTGACAAAAATAGGTTATTTAGGGGTTACAAATCTGTAGACGTGGTGAAGAGAGTACGATATTTGGGTCACATCATCACTGATGATATGTGTGATGATGATGATGTGCAGCGCCAGTGCGGCAAACTCTATGCACAGGCCAATATGCTGGCACGCAAGTTCCATATGTGTACAGATGACGTTAAAATAAGCCTGTTTAGAGCCTACTGTACTTCACTTTATACAGCCTACCTCTGGTGTAACTATAGCACAGCAAAAATGAAAAAACTACAGATAGCATATAATGATGCGTTCCGGATCCTCCTTAAGCTTCCAAGATGGACAAGTGCAAGTTACATGTTTGTAACAAGTAATGTCCCCACCTTCCATGCTGTGTTAAGGAATTATATGTATAAATTTATGTGTCCACTATCTGAGTCACACAACAAGATAATAATTGCTCTCACTAAGATTAAGCAGAGTGATACAAGATACTTCTCCTGCTTGTGGAAGCATTGGAATTGGTGTCTTTATGTATTTTAATCTATGTTGTCCTTGTATTGTATTGTATTTATGCATGTTTTTTATATGGACTATGAGTCTGAAATAAAGTTATCATATCATATCATATCATGTACACACCAGAGCGCTCTGGAGCAGGTTTTCTTCAAGGATCTCGGTGTACTTAGCTGCATTCATCTTTCCCTCTATCAGGACTAGTCGCCCCGTTCCCGCTGCTGAAACACATCCCCACATCATGATGCTGCCACCGCCATGCTTCACTGTAGAGATGGTATTAGCCAGGTGATGAGCGGTGCCTGGTTTCCTCCAGACGTGACGCTTGGTATTCAGGCCAAAAAGTTCAATTTTGGTTTCATCAGACCAGAGAATCTTGATTCTCATCGTTTGAGAGTCCTCTAGGTGCCTTTTGGCAAACTCCAAGCGGGCTGTGATGTGCCTTTTACTAAGGAGGGGCTTCCGTCTGGCCACTCTACCATAAAGGCCTGATTGGTGGAGTGCTGCCTGGATGGTTGATCTTCTGAAAGGTTCTCCCATCTCCACAAGGATACGCTGAAGCTCTGTCAGAGTGACCCTCGGGTTCCTGCTCACCTCCCTGGCCAAGGCCCGTCTTCCCCGATTGCTCAGTTTGGCCGGGCGGCCAGGTCTAGGAAGATTCTTGGTGGTTCCAAACTTCTTCCATTTACGATTGATGGTGGCCACTGTGCTCTTTGGGACCTGAAAAGCTGCAGAGATTTTTCCGTACCCTTCTCCAGATCTATGCCTTGACACAATCCTGTTTCTGAGGTCTGCAGATAATTCCTTTGACCCCATGGCTTGGAGTTTGCTCTGACATGCACTGTCAACTGTGGGACCTTATATAGGCAGGTGTCGGCAATCCCCAATCATGTCCAATCAATTTAATTTATCACAGGTGGACTCCGATTAAGTTGTAGAAACATCTCAAGCAGTATCAGTGGAAACAAAATGCACTTCAGCTCACTTTTGGGTGTCATGTCAAAGGGTGTGCACACTTGTGGACATATGATATTTTACATTTTGATTTTTAATAAATTAGCACAAATGTCTAAAAACCTGTTTTCACTTTGTCATTATGGGCTATTTTGTGTAGATTTTGAGACAAAAAATGAACTCAATCTATTGTAGAATATGTCTGTAACGTAATAAAACGTGGAGAAGGTGATAGGAGTGTGCAGACTTTCCGGCTTGACTTTATAACCATTCAATGTCTATTCTTACATGTAATGTCTAACGTTACAATCAATGACCGACAGCGGTATATTACACTTCTGCTAGAATAACGGAGATGAGAAAGTCGTAATAAATAAATGTGGATGCGATTGCAAACTAGCTTGAAAAGGGGAGTGAACAGAAAACACTGAGCATAGGCTATTAGAAAATGAGTATCAATCAGGTGATGTCGGTCTGAATAAAATATCAAAGCTGGTTTACTAACTTAATTTGCTACCAGCTGCTACACTCTGCTGTCTGCAACAGCTTCAAATTCCAGCTCGCGCTGCTGGGAGAAAAAGATGCGGCTCGGGTCGTTCGAAAGAATCAAACGAACGGTAGCCTACTGTATTAACCGGAAGTACCAAAAACTCGCGACTCCGATCCGACTCTTCAAACCGAACGGTATGGAACGAGCCGACTCAGAAAAAAGAGCCGAACTGCCCATCACTAGTAGATAACTGTCGAAAAACTCTGAAGAGTCTCATTGACG
The DNA here is from genome assembly GCA_029718625.1 of Synaphobranchus kaupii. Lineage (NCBI taxonomy): Eukaryota > Metazoa > Chordata > Actinopteri > Anguilliformes > Synaphobranchidae > Synaphobranchus > Synaphobranchus kaupii. The sequence continues at coordinate 26,254,775 of CM056382.1, read as the reverse complement.
TCAATACTTTGAAACGATTGGCTAGCAACGGTGCGCGTGATCCAAGCTAAGCTACTACTAACCGTTACGCTTTTCACAATGCAAAAGACGTGGAGTCTCCCATCTCCCCCTTCTCTGATCTCTGTGTTCTCACTACCCTCAACATATCATGTGACATGGAATCTTCACTCAGTCAGAGAGCTGCCCCTGGAGGAAGACTCACTGAATGAAAGGAAGGAACAAGTTTCTCTTGCTAGCTAATTGAATATTGTCAATAATAGTAGTGTATTAACACAATAGTAATGTCAGTCATTCTTTAATTGCGTTCTTAATAAATATTTGCAAACTGCGGATGAATGCAAACTACGATAACATTGCTAGCTATCTATCGGCAAGCTAATCAGCTACCAGTAACATTAACGTGAGATGCATCCACAGACCTCGTTGTGCTCTTTTACTTAGCACCATTACTTAGCTAACATTATAATTCATGAGTAGGCTACCGATTGAGATATAACATATATATTTAGGACATTGTGTATTTCGATTCACCCCCGTATTTTAACTCACTGAGGAATACATTTATTTTCATATCGAATAAATGAATAGGATTAACGTGTCCGACTTAAAGTGACGACGACGTTCGTTTTGAATAGCTAGCTAACGGTAGCTAGCGAATGACAGCTCCTGGGGCCTGTTTCACAAAGTTTAGCCTACTTACGGAGTTGGCTGAATAACTGCACTGAGTAAAACCCGGAACCCTCCCAAATATGGAACATGGACTGAAGAAAAATAGCTTTTTCCGGGTTTTACTCATAGGTTTTACTCAGTGCAGGTTATCAAGCGAATTCCGTAAGTAAACTTTATGTTACCAGTCATCAAGCTAACATTAGCTAATGGCCACATGTCATCCTTGACTACCTCATATACACTAGGGTTTTAGTTTCTAAACGTTTCGTAGCTAAATGTTTTAGTTGAGAGGTTTTCGCTAAGGTTACCTTGACCTGTAGGCTACACATTACTCGAATGCATTCTGTTTGTGGTTTTCGAAACCTACAATGTGCTCCACCCAGCACGTTTTCTTGATAGCGGATTTTATCTTCTGCATTCCTTGGTAATTATTGACATTTAATGTTACAGTTGGAAACAATTCAATAAAATAAACAACATGGATCATTTGCCGCTTTCCAAGTGTTTAGGGAGATACAGCGCGTCTCCTCCTCCATCCAAGTTAAGCCACAATCGGTAGCCACAATATAGAGATAACATAGGCTATGATAATAATAATTAAAGTAAACACAAATGTTCAATTGTCACATGAACTGCGAAGATGTTCGAAATTCCCACGAAACTTGGGAGTACCATTCTTTATTTATGACCCAAGTAAAATGATTCTAGAGCAGGGGTGGGCAGCTCCAGTCCTGGAGGGCCGGTGTGTATGCAGGTTTTTGCTGCCACCACTTACCCTGCCTCAATCAGCTAATTAGTCATACACAACAACACAGATTCACTCGCAGATTAGACCAGAATAAAACACTAAAATGAATACAGGCGCAAGAACATTCATCAGCTGCTGATCATATCACAGAATGTAGCTAAAATATCAGATCATGTAAATGATTGGGCTAATTAAATAATTAAGGGCAGAAGTTAGTCTGAAATCCAGAAACAGACACGGCCCTCCAGGACTGGAGTTGCCCACCCCTGTTCTAGAGGTAGGTTTTGGTAACCGATCCTGTAGGCTACACATTCACGGCTAAACCCTGTTAAGGGTTTTCTAAACTTTTCCCATCCTAGCTCCGAGGGGTTTTAAGTTGATGCGTCATTTAGAGCCATTTAGTTTGGCTCTTTTCCCCCCTTGTTAGCCAACGTTATGTGACCAGACAGAAAGCGCCAATCGGCTTTAAAATAGGCCTCCTGTAACCTTAGACTACCTTTATACGGATATAATTCCCAACCTGTTTCCAGTTCTTAATTATCAAGCAAGCAGTTAACGGAATAACAAATATCAATGAATAGCTATAGCAGATTTTTCTGTGCAGCCTATTATTTTTATTTATTCTTTATTAAAATGATCAGTAAGTTACCTAAAGTAGGCTACTGATGTTTATTTTGCTATTTATTTAATTTCTATTCTTTATTTGATCAGTGTTCATTTCTAAAATTGCTCGATGTTAATCGTGTTAATATTATAATAATTTAATAATGTAAAATGTTTCGTAATAAAGTTATTTGTTTAAGAAAGAAGTCTTCTGAGTACCTTTGCATAGTCATATTGGTGCTAAATCTGTGCACAATCCACGTAGAAACGGTCTATTTTCATTCAAGCTCAAAACTTCACTATATCGGCTAATCTGTGAATCCCCCCCCTCTAAAATCACTGTGGTCAAGCCAGCCTCCACTTCGAAAAAGATGGTCAAGCTAGCCCCCACGTTCTTTTGTGGTTCGCAATATACTAGGTATTCTACGGTAAGCGCGTGTAAGAATTGATTTCAAAATAAAAGTGAAGTTCCGGTGAACATGATTAGACGTGAAAGTAATTTCACAGACATTCAATAAATCAGTCTGTCAGTAAACAATGAATGAATGAATGAATAAATAAATAAATAAATAAATAACATACATACATACATACATAAATAATAAAATGAATAATTATTTTTTTTAAAACAACTACCACCTGCAAACTGGTTCAGAGAAAAATTGAGGCTTTCTCATTTCAATTGTGTAAATAATTACTCATTAATAAAAAATAATTAACTTAACAATAAAGAATACATTTTCAATCTGACCAATCTGACTTAAAAATGACCACCTCATAGTGTCACTCAGACCATTTCAGGACATTCAGATGTGGAATTTCAAAATTAAAGTCTTCTAAAATGTCATATAAGAGCTGTGTTTCTAAATTCAGATTGATATTAAAAGGAAACCTCCTGTTTTTACTGACCAATTTCAATTCAGAATGATACAAGAAGACCTCATAGTGTCACTCAGACAACCTCAGGACATTCTGATGTGGAATTTCAAAATTAAAGCCCTCTAAAATGTCATATAAGAGCTGTGTTTCTTCTCAATTCAGATTGATATTAAAAGGAAACTTCCTGTTTCCACTGACCAATTTCACTTCAGAATGATAGAAGAACACCTCATAGTGTCACCAGACAACCTCAGGACATTCTGATGTGGAATTTCAAAATTAAAGCCCTCTAAAATGTCATATAAGAGCTGTGTTTCTTCTAAATTCAGATCGATATTAAAAGGAAACCTCCTGTTTTCACAAAAACATTTCACTTCACAATGATAGAAGAACACGTCAGATTGTCACTCAGAGAACCTCAGGACAATCTGTTGGGGAATTTCAAAATTAAAGCCCTCTAAAATGTCATATAAGAGCTGTGTTTCTTCTCAATTCAGATTGATATTAAAAGGAAACTTCCTGTTTTCACTGACCAATTTCACTTCAGAATGATATGAGAACACCTCATAGTGTCACCAGACAACCTCAGGACAATCTGTTGTGGAATTTCAAAATTAAAGCCCTCTAAAATGTCATATAAGAGCTGTGTTTCTTCTCAATTCAGATTGATATTAAAAGGAAACCTCCTGTTTTCACAAAAACATTTCACTTCACAATGATAGAAGAACACGTCAGATTGTCACTCAGAGAACCTCAGGACAATCTGTTGTGGAATTTCAAAATTAAAGCCCTCTAAAATGTCATATAATAGCTGTGTTTATTCTATATTCAGATTGATATTAAAAGGAAACCTCCTGTTTTCACTGACCAATTTTACATCAGAATGATAGCATACCACCTCATAGTGTCAATCAGACAATCTCAGGACATTCTGCTGTGGAACTTCAAAATTAAAGCCCTCTAAAATTTCATATAAGAGCTGTGTGTCTTCTAAATTCAGATTGATATTAAAAGGAAACTTCCTGTTTTCACTGAGCAATTTCACTTCGGAATGATATAAGAACACCTCATAGTGTCACCAGACAACCTCAGGACATTCTGATGTGGAATTTCAAAATTAAAGCCCTCTAAAATGTCATATAAGAGCTGTGTTTCTTCTAAATTCAGATTGATATTAAAAGGAAACCTCCTGTTTTCACAAAAACATTTCACTTCACAATGATAGAAGAACACCTCATAGTGTCACTCAGACAACCTCAGGACATTCTGATGTGGAATTTCAAAATTAAAGCTCTCTAAAATGTCATATAAGAGCTGTGTTTCTTCTCAATTCAGATTGATATTAAAAGGAAACGTCCTGTTTCCACTGAACAATTTCACTTCAGAATGATAGAAGAACACCTCATAGTGTCACCAGACAACCTCAGGACATTCTGATGTGGAATTTCAAAATTAAAGCCCTCTAAAATGTCATATAAGAGCTGTGTTTCTTCTAAATTCAGATTGATATTAAAAGGAAACCTCCTGTTTTCACAAAAACATTTCACTTCACAATGATAGAAGAACACGTCAGATTGTCACTCAGAGAACCTCAGGACAATCTGTTGTGGAATTTCAAAATTAAAGCCCTCTAAAATGTCATATAAGAGCTGTGTTTCTTCTCAATTCAGATTGATATTAAAAGGAAACTTCCTGTTTTCACTGACCAATTTCACTTCAGAAATGATAGAAGAACACCTCATAGTGTCACCAGACAACCTCAGGACATTCTGATGTGGAATTTCAAAATTAAAGCCCTCTAAAATGTCATATAAGAGCTGTGTTTCTTCTCAATTCAGATTGATATTAAAAGGAAACCTCCTGTTTTCACAAAAACATTTCACTTCACAATGATAGAAGAACACGTCAGATTGTCACTCAGAGAACCTCAGGACAATCTGATGTGGAATTTCAAAATTAAAGCCCTCTAAAATGTCATATAAGAGCTGTGTTTATTCTATATTCAGATTGATATTAAAAGGAAACTTCCTGTTTTCACTGACCAATTTCACATCACAATGATAGTATATCACCTCAGAGTGTCACTCAGACAATCTCAGGACATTCTGCAGTGGAACTTCAAAATTAAAGCCCTCTAAAATTTCATATAAGAGCTGTGTGTCTTCTAAATTCAGATTGATATTAAAAGGAAACTTCCTGTTTTCACTGAGCAATTTCACTTTGGAATGATATAAGAACACCTCATAGTGTCACTCAGATAACCTCAGGACATTCTGATGTGGAATTTCAAAATTAAATCCCTCTAAAATGTCATATAAGAGCTGTGTTTCTTCTCAATTCAGATTGATATTAAAAGGAAACTTCCTGTTTTCACTGACTAATTTCACTTCAGAATGATAGAAGAACACCTCATAGTGTCACTCAGACAACCACAGGACATTCTGATGTGGAATTACAAAATTAAAGCCCTCTAAAATGTCATATAAGAGCTGTGTTTCTTCTAAATTCAGATTGATATTAAAGGGAAACTTCCTGTTTTCACAAAACCATTTCTCTTCAGAATGATAGAAGAACACCTCAGAGTGTCACTCAGACAATCTCAGGACATTCTGATGTGGAACTTCAAAATTAAAGCCCTCTAAAATTTCATATAAGAGCTGTGTTTCTTCTAAATTCATATTGATATTAAAAGGAAACTTCCTGTTTTCACAAAACCATTTCTCTTCAGAATGATAGAAGAACACCTCAGAGTGTCAATCAGAGAACCTCAGGACATTCTGATGTGGAATTTCAAAATTAAAGCCCACTACAATGTCATATAAGAGCTGTGTTTCTTCTAAATTCAGATTGATATTAAAAGGAAACTTCCTGTTTTCACAAAACCATTTCTCTTCAGAATGATAGAAGAACACCTCAGAGTGTCACTCAGACAATCTCAGGACATTCTGATGTGGAATTTCAAAATGAAAGCCCTCTAAAATGTCATATAAGAGCTGTGTTTGTTCTAAATTCAGATTGATATTAAAAGGAAACCTCCTGTTTTCACAAAATAATTTATATTTATTGTTATCAACGATTTATTTATAAGATTCTCTCATTAGACACAAAAATAATAAGAAGAATGTTTTATATTTTTACATCTATACATCATTTTTATATGTAATGTACAGTACCAGTCAAAAGTCTGGACACACCTACTCATAGAAGTTTTTTTTCCGTTATTTTTACTGTTTTCCACATTTTGGAATAGTAAAGACATCAAAACTATGAAATAACACAAATTAAATTATGCAAAGACCAAAAAAGTGTTAAACAAATTTTAAAAAGTCATATATTTTAGATTCTTCAAAGTAGCCACCCTTTGCCTTGATAACGGCCTTGCACATTCTTGCCATTCTCTCAAACAACTTCTGTGGTAAACAGGTATTCCACAGGTAAACAGGTGATGCCATCATGACTCTATATAAAAGGATATCAAAAGACTCCTGATATCTTATTTCCAGGTACTCTTAGAAGCGATACTATAACCTCTGCATTTGAATGGATCTCTATGGGAATTGGGGGGTGGGACTAGATTTAGCTTTAAATTACACTGGAACAGTGTGGAACACACGGTTGGCTAAATGGCTCTAAGTCATCAAGGGTCTGACGTATCAAACAAGCCTTAAACCATCACTCTGCTGTCAGAAATACAGTAGATATGGATGGATAACTTTAAGGGTTGTTTCTCCTGACAATTTTTCCTATTGAACTCTATGGAAAAATAAGGAGAAGAAACCCTTCAAGTTATCCATCCATATCTATTGTATTTCTGGCAGCAGAGTGATGGTTCAGTGTAATTGTTCCAGTGTAATTTAAAGCTAAATCTAGTCCCACCCCCCAATTCCCATAGAGATCCATTCAAATGCAGAGGTTATAGTATCGCTTCTAAGAGTACCTGGAAATAAGATATCAGAAGTCTTTTGATATCCTTTTATATAGAGTCATGATGGCATCACCTGTTTACCTGTGGAATACCTGTACCACAGAAGTTGTTTGAGTGAATGGCAAGAATGTGCAAGGCTGTTATCAAGGCAAAGGGTGGCTACTTTGAAGAATCTAAAATATATGACTTTTTTAAATTTGTTTAACACTTTTTTGGTCTTTGCATAATTTAATTTGTGTTATCTCATAGTTTTGATGTCTTTACTATTCCAAAATGTGGAAAACAGTAAAAATAATGGAAAAGAACCTTCTATGAGTAGGTGTGTCCAAACTTTTGACTGGTACTGTATTTAAACTTTGAATTCACAATGCACAAATGTTTTCCTATTTAGTTATTGTCATGCGGTGAGTGCGAATGCGAGGCAACGGAGAAATGCAGACAACCCACGCAGACTGGGACAGTTGAATAATTTACAGCTAAATAGTGATGTCAAGGATGAAAAGGGTTTAAGCACACGAGCAGCAATTCCAGCTGTCTTCCCTGGCTTGTTCCAGGTCCTCTGTGTCCATGCCCAGGCACTGTTCATGGAACCATCTTTCACATTTGTCACATTGGATCTATAAAATCACAAGGTGGAAATCTCTTGATTTTCAGGCTACTTTCACAAATTTCGACCTGTCCGTATTTTTCAACAAATGTTACCCACTATGTAACTACAGTATGTGTGTTCATATAATTTGTATGAATAGTCACAATGAAGAAATTTAGTTTACTGTCAATATGTCGGTGTATCTAAATACTCAGCTTCACAGTTTACAATTTCTACAGCTTTCATCTACAAATTCTGCTTTCACAACACCAGCAGAGCTACTGCAAATGCTACTACCTCAGAGTGTAAAGGGAATGGAACTAATATGATGATGCAGCTTTTTATCCCAGTTAAGCCCATTTGGCCACCTCTAAACACCTTAAAGCAGCTTGCCTTGTCCTGAGTGACACTCTGAGGTCTTCTTCTATCATTCTGAAGTGAACTGGTTTTGTGAAAATAGAAGGTTTCCTTTTAATATCAATCTGAATTTAGAAGAAACACAGCATTTATATGACATTTTAGAGCGCTTTAATTTTGAAATTCCACATCAGAATGTCCTGAGATTATCTGAGTGACACATTGAGGTCTTCTTCTATCATTCTGAAGTGAAATGGTTTTGTGAAAACAGGAGGATTCCTTTTAATATCAATCTGAATTTAAAAGAAACATAGCTCTTATATGACATTTTAGAGGGCTTTAATTTTGAAATTCCACATCAGAATGTCCTGAGATTATCTGAGTGACACATTGAGATCTTCTTCTATCATTCTGAAGTGAAATGGTTTTGTGAAAACAGGAGGATTCCTTTTAATATCAATCTGAATTTAAAAGAAACATAGCTCTTATATGACATTTTAGAGGGCTTTAATTTTGAAATTCCACATCAGAATGTACTGAGATTATCTGAGTGACACATGGAGGTCTTCTTCTATCATTCTGAAGTGAAATGGTTTTGTGAAAACAGGAGGATTCCTTTTAATATCAATCTGAATTTAGAAGAAACACAGCATTTATATGACATTTTAGAGCGCTTTAATTTTGAAATTCCACATCAGAATGTCCTGAGATTGTCTGAATCACACTCTGAGGTCTTCTTCAATCATTCTGAAGTGAAATGGTTCCGTGAAAACAGGGGGTTTCCTTTTAATATCAATCTGAATTTAGAAGAAACACAGCATTTATATGACATTTTAGAGGGCTTTAATTTTGAAATTCCACATCAGAATGTCCTGAGATTGTCTGAGTCACACTCTGAGGTCTTCTTAAATCGTTCTGAAGATAAATGGTTCCGTGAAAACAGGGGGTTTCCTTTTAATATCAATCTGAATTTAGAAGAAACACAGCATTTATATGACATTTTAAAGCGCTTTAATTTTGAAATTCCACATCAGCATGTCCTGACGTTGCCTGATTGACACTCTGAGGTGTTCTTCTATCATTCTGAAGTGAACTGGTTTTGTGAAAACAGGAGGTTTCCTTTTAATATCAATCTGAATTTAGAAGAAACACAGCATTTATATGACATTTTAGAGCGCTTTAATTTTGAAATTCCACATCAGAATGTCCTGAGATTATCTGAGTGACACATTGAGGTCTTCTTCTATCATTCTGAAGTGAAATGGTTTTGTGAAAACAGGAGGATTCCTTTTAATATCAATCTGAATTTAAAAGAAACATAGCTCTTATATGACATTTTAGAGGGCTTTAATTTTGAAATTCCACATCAGAATGTCCTGAGATTATCTGAGTGACACATTGAGATCTTCTTCTATCATTCTGAAGTAAAATGGTTTTGTGAAAACAGGAGGATTCCTTTTAATATCAATCTGAATTTAAAAGAAACATAGCTCTTATATGACATTTTAGAGGGCTTTAATTTTGAAATTCCACATCAGAATGTACTGAGATTATCTGAGTGACACATGGAGGTCTTCTTCTATCATTCTGAAGTGAAATGGTTTTGTGAAAACAGGAGGATTCCTTTTAATATCAATCTGAATTTAGAAGAAACACAGCATTTATATGACATTTTAGAGCGCTTTAATTTTGAAATTCCACATCAGAATGTCCTGAGATTGTCTGAATCACACTCTGAGGTCTTCTTCAATCATTCTGAAGTGAAATGGTTCCGTGAAAACAGGGGGTTTCCTTTTAATATCAATCTGAATTTAGAAGAAACACAGCATTTATATGACATTTTAGAGGGCTTTAATTTTGAAATTCCACATCAGAATGTCCTGAGATTGTCTGAGTCACACTCTGAGGTGTTCTTCTATCATTCTGAAGTGAACTGGTTTTGTGAAAACAGGAGGTTTCCTTTTAATATCAATCTGAATTTAGAAGAAACACAGCATTTATATGACATTTTAGAGCGCTTTAATTTTGAAATTCCACATCAGAATGTCCTGAGATTATCTGAGTGACACATTGAGGTCTTCTTCTATCATTCTGAAGTGAAATGGTTTTGTGAAAACAGGAGGATTCCTTTTAATATCAATCTGAATTTAAAAGAAACATAGCTCTTATATGACATTTTAGAGGGCTTTAATTTTGAAATTCCACATCAGAATGTCCTGAGGTTATCTGAGTGACACTATGAGGTGTTCTTATATCATTCTGAAGAGAAATGGTTTTGTGAAAACAGGACGTTTCCTTTTAATATCAATCTGAATATAGAAGAAACACAGCTCTTATATGACATTTTAGAGGGCTTTAATTTTGAAATTCCACATCAGAATGTCCTGAGGTTATCTGAGTGACACTATGAGGTGTTCTTATATCATTCTGAAGAGAAATGGTTTTGTGAAAACAGGACGTTTCCTTTTAATATCAATCTGAATATAGAAGAAACACAGCTCTTATATGACATTTTAGAGGGCTTTAATTTTGAAATTCCACATCAGAATGTCCTGAGGTTGTCTGAGTCAGGGGTTCTCAATCCTGGTCCTGGGGGACCCCTGTGTATGCTGGCTTTCGTTGCAACCGCAGTTGCAATCCCAGAATTTTAACAAGCTGTTAATTTTTCTTAATTAGGTGCTTGTCATGTTTGGAGGAATTATTCACCCTCTTAAGCCACATTATATCAGAAATAGCTATGGATGCCATGTAGAATAAACACCCCATGTTCACATTGTGCTATATTATTTAAAAAAGATTAGAAAATTATTTAACAGATCCATTTAAAGACTGATTTGAATCAATAGGCTCCTAATTGGTGAAAGTGTGGACACATGGCCACTAAAATTAACCATTTCGTAGATAATGAAGAATTCAAACACAAAGCAAATGATAACGAGCCAAACCTGCATTGTCTTAAGCTTAAAGAAAAAATTGAGTTAAACACATGTGTTCAACAACCTAATTAGGAGCCTATTGATTCACTTCACTCTTTCATTTGAGTGAAAATACATTATTTTGTAACCTTTTCTTATGTAATTGTTGCAATATAGCACAATAAGCACAATGTGAACATGGGGAGTTTGTTCTACATGGCATGCATAGCTATTTCTGACATAATGTGTCTTAAGTGGGCGAATAATTCCTCCAAACATGAAAAGCACCTAATTAAGAAAAATTAACAGCTTGTTAAAATTCTGGGATTGCAACTGCGGTTGCAACGAAAACCAGCATACACAGGGGTCCCCCAGGACCAGGATTGAGAACCCCTGGTCTGAGTGACACTATGAGGTGGTCATTTTGAAGTCAGATTGAAAATGTATTCTTTATTATTAAGTTAATTATTTTTTATTAATGAGTAATTATTCACACAATTGAAATGAGAAAGCCTCAATTTTTCTCTGAAATACTTTGCAGGCGGTAGTTGTTTTAAAAAAAATAATTACTCATTTTATTAATAATTATTCATTTTGTTTTATTTATTTATATATGTATGTATGTTATTCATTCATTCATTCATTCATTCATTGTTTACTGACAGACTGACTGATTTATCGAATGTATGTGAAATTACTTTCACGTCTTATCACGTTCACCGGAACTTCACTTTTATTTTGAAATCAATTCTTACACGCTCTTACCGTAGAATGCCTAGTATATTGCGAACCACAATAGAACGTGGGGGCTAGTTTGACCATCTTTTTCGAAGTGGAGGCTGGCTTGACCGCAGTCTAAAATCGGTATCGGTCTCAAAAATCCCATATCGGTCGGGCTCTAATTACAGCCATCCTTTCTCGACGGAAATTTGCTTATAAATAACGATACAGCTTTATCATGCATTCATTTTTGTTCCAAAGCTTGCTTATACCAATAACTAACTGTAAACCTTACAGCTGGATCATTCATTAATATTTCTACCGACTAAAAGTCTCAATCGGTTTGACATGTTTAGCCTAGCCTACTCGTAAGATAAAACAGCTATTTACTGAAGTAACATTGATACCTATCTAACCAACTCAGCTACCTCTAGGCTATTTATTGCAGGCAAGCTCAGCGACTATGAGAATGAATCTATATAATATTAGCTGACTATTACTGCAATAATTGTTTTATCCCTGGTTGAACTGCGCATCTCACCTCAAAATTCTTAATCCCCAGGCAAAGAAGTCATCCACGATTTCCAACGCATCTGTGATTGGTCGAAACTGCTCAGAAAGATGACCTTGTCCATAATTTGGCACTGGTGATGGGTTTTTCATATTTAGTAAAGGACTAAAGTTTTTTTAAAACTTTGAAACTTTTAATGCAAATAATCTGTATAATCTCCTTTAAAAAATGGTTATAGCCTATTTATTTTGGCAGCTGGACTGTGTTTGTTGATGTCCACATTTCGTGCATTGTTGTTAAGTCCTGTCATTTTCATTCAATCATTCAAGGCTTCAAGCTAGTTTGAGAAGGTTTGCTAAATTAATTTAAATATATAAACATATAACCTACACAATACCTGTTCTAAACCTCTAAAACATTACCCCTAACAAATGGGGTACCTGCCCCAAAAAAACTGAAACTGAAACTAAACTAAAACTAAGCATTTCCAAAAAACGGAAACTAAACTAAAATTTTCCAACCCATTCTTAAAACGAACTAAAACTAAATGGAACAAAATTAAAAACGACATAAAAATAAAAATTAATGAAAAATTCAAAACTATAATAACCCTGTGTGTCATACAAAGATAATTACATTTCAGGTGATGGCTGGGTGTGGGTATCCTCTGCAGAGTTGTTCTGCAACCTCTGGGCACTCCCTTCCATTCTGCCTGCATGGCTCCTCCATGTTAAGTCAACTCTAACAGAGCCCAAAGGGGAGACTATTAAAAGTACTCTATCAGAGTTTATTTCACATGATAGATTTAGCTGTGTACCCATTTTTTGATGCAGACTGAAGACCCACCTGTGCACCATTCCTCCCTGGCCCTCTTTAGCTACCCTCTTTCTGTCGTTTTGCATTTCCCTTTGGGATAATAATCTTATAGGTATAGCTGTAAAGGTATGCTTGCCGTGTTATGGTATTTACTTTTGTTTACAATACTAATTGTTGGTTTGTTTGGCTAACTTCTCACTTATTGATTATACAGTACACGGGCCTTCTATTACATTACAGATTCTATGCCTTCTTGGTGTTATTACACTTTGATATTCCTGAAAGTAACGCTAATGTTCTCCACTTATGTTAAGTTGCTCTGGATAAGAGCGTCTGCTAAGTGAATGTAATGGGTATAACTGCAGTGTCCTGTTTGGGACTCAAACCCACATCCCGATGGTCACGAGGCCAATGCCACAGCCATCATTAAAGGCTCCTCCAACATCCAACCCCACCTCTTCCCTTTCTCAGTGCAGTCCCCTACCTTTCTACAATTGAAAGCTTAAGAAATTATAATTTTTGATTTGTTCAAGGGAAAAGGTAAGGGCATGTCCACATTTGAAATTAATGTCCAGGATTATCCTCAATAACTAAACATTTTTTTCCAGTCTAGCTGAAGAATAAAAGTAATCACAAGCATCCTTAATTGCTTCTTGCTACAGATTTGTTTTGTTAATGCTCAGTCACCTTGCAAACTTGCCGAGTACTGTTTGGTTTGTACTCCTTCTTTCTCAGGTTTTTTGCTGACAATATTGATTTCCTCCTGACTTCATCTGTAAGTCAGCACTGCTGCTTGTTGTTCTTTTTTCACAGAATACATATTGACGGTGGGATTTTGCCCAGTGGTGTTATTATGGATCACAGCCTTTTACTGACCCTTAATAAATAATGATTGATCAGTTTGAAAATCCTTTTTCAGTAGTTGTTGACCCAATCTTTGCCTGATTGACATACAAGATGAAAAATCACTTCAGAGGTTGAAATTTTCTTATCAACCTGAGATTTCAGGTCCCTGGATTCACGACTCACACATGAAACACACATACATGCCACCCGAAAAACCTTCATCAAGCTGTGCGTGCCAAAATAACACCCTTTACTCACTTATCCATCAGAATTTACAATACATTCTGAAGTACCATATTGTAAAGTAAAAGAACATCCTTTACTCACTTATCCGTCAGAATTTACAATACATTCTGAAGTACCATATTGTAGAGTAAAAGAACACCCTTTACTCACTTATCCGTCAGAATTTACAATACATTCTGAAGTACCATATTGTAGAGTAAAAGAACACCCTTTAGTCACTTATCCGTCAGAATTTACAATACATTCTGAAGTACCATATTGTAGAGTAAAAGAACACCCTTTACTCACTTATCCGTCAGAATTTACAATACATTCTGAAGTACCATATTGTAGAGTAAAAGAACACCCTTTACTCACTTATCCGTCAGAATTTACAATACATTCTGAAGTACCATATTGTAGAGTAAAAGAACACCCTTTAGTCACTTATCCGTCAGAATTTACAATACATTCTGAAGTACCATATTGTAGAGTAAAAGAACATGTCCGAAGATTGTCATTCTGCAGTGGTGGACAGACTCATGATGAAATTTCCAGTGTTAAAACAGCTCTGATAGGGAACATCGTAACACAAAACATTTTACTGTGCATGAGTGTCCCAGTGGATGAGGGAGTGAGGTAATCTGGAGCTATGCTCCTGCTGGGGTTTGTTATGGCAGTATGAGGTTACGGGTGAGGTTCTAGACCAGGGGTAGTGCTGGAGTGCCAGTGATGTTTCTGGTTTTTGTTCTCAAGAGCTTGGTCTCAAGAGTTTGATGGATTATTAAGAGCCTGATACTGAATATTCAGAGCTTGAATGCTGAAGCACTGAATACCTCCAGCACATGGTCACCTGTGTTCATTAAGCCTAATAATTAATACAATTATTTGGTTATCGGTTTAGATGGAGCAAAAACCAGAAATATCTCTGCCACTCCAGGACCAGGGTTGCCTACCCCTGTTCTAGACCAACAATAATTCAAAAAAGCAACCTGAAAATCAGTGGTTAAATAGGCGGAGGAGGGCTGTTGTCTCAATGGCGAGATAATTATCTTCTAAGAAGGAAAACCTGACTGAGCACCTGTCCTCACAAAATTCCCATGTACAGGCTTCCGTCAAGTAAGAAGCCTGTGGGAATGGAGGATTGGCCATGGTACTAGGCTGTGGAACCTGGAGGCCCCCAGACAGGACTGCACACAGGCAACAGATGTGTGGTGCTTGTTGGACATCAGTATCAGGATAGTGGTGTCCTTTGACAACCGAATACATGACTGAGCAGCCCTCTTTAGGACACCTTCTGTTCATTCCATTTGATGAGGGGTCTAAAAATGATGCCCCATGAATAGGCAATCACAGATTCCCCCGGCTGGTTTGCCACATCTCCCATCACCTCCAATATAGTGTAAATAGGAAAGTCACCTGCAGGTGTGGCAGAAGAGCTAGTGCAATACAGCATCAACATCACTGCTGCCAGCTCCCAGAGGATATGATCATTATACAATGATCATATCCATGTATAATTGGAATTACCTAGATGAACTATCTAGAATTAAGCTATCTAACTACACAAGCTTTAACTCTTTAACTTGAGTGTTATTATTGGACAGTAACATGAATGTGAGAACTAACATTCTACTTCTACAATAATGAAATGAACATATTCCATATGGGTGACTCAGTGAATGACTTTATTTTCCTGAAACAAAATCAGAACACTGCCAGTAATTGACAACTTTAATAACAAAGGATAGTTCAGTCCTCTCACTTGCCACTATGAAATTTCCTGCGCTCCCAGTGCTAAATACTGTTAGCTAGATATTACCTTATTGGTATCTTCGAATGATGTCAATGCTGATTTGGCAAAAACCAACACCATCTCAGCCCATCTATGCCCCTCCCATAGTATTCAATATAGACATTTGGCATTAAGAGAATGAACATCATATCTGTGGGGTTACCATGCCCTCTAGTGGTACTTCAGCTTGTAGGTTATGATTGTATTACTTCAGTAATGGGATTACTTATTGCTTACTTAAAAAACATTATATTGCATTACATAAACAAATACAAAAAAAACAAAAAACTTTTCAAATCATTGTGACGTGTACCTACATATTACTTTCTAAACCTTAGAATTGCAGCAAAACACTGGTCCACACTTTAAGAGATTAAGGGACTTCTTGGAATCCTTTTATGATCACTGCACACGGTTCACTGCTCATGCTCATGTTTATGCATGCAAGAGTCTGTATACAAAATTACCAGTTGTTTCTGTGAGCTGTCATTTTAACCCTGAAGCCCTACCTACCACTTATGTTCACATCATTCTGTAAAAAAACAAGTGAACACCATCTGTATGATGTAAATGTCCTGTGTCCTATAGGCTGGGTCAGCTGCAGGAGTCAACTGAGGCCTACACTCAGGCAATGCGACTCAACCCCTTCTTCTTGGATGCCTACGTGGGGCGAGGCAGTGCTTTTATGGACTACGGTCATGCCCAGGCCAACAAGCAAGCCCAGAGGGACTTCCTGTCTGCCCTCCACCTCAACCCCCCTCTGCTCCACAGCTCGCATCAGCTTGGGCTACAACCTCCAGGTACAATGCCTCTCTAAAAAGACGATGACAGGGATATGTAATGCCTCTGTAACCTTTAGAGGGAAACCGTCAATTAATTTCTTGGCAACAATAAAGGTGTGAAACCTTTTAGTGATGCCATGGGGGGACAGTTATTATTTCCAGGCTGGATTATTTTAACTCCTTTCATCAATCTTCTTTCAAAATCATTAAGCAAGCTCCAGTATGTACAAAACTGTGCTCCAACGTTTAATAGCAATCCAAATTAGTAACCACATCACACCCGTGCTGTTTAAATTACACTGGCCCCTCATATGTTACTGTGTTGACCCTCTAGTTGACTTTTTGCATGACTGTACTCTGCATGGCTGTACTCATTAGTTTTTAATTCATTCATTTTTTAATTTGTTGAGTAACTGCCTTTTACTTTGGCTTTTATCCATGCATTTTTTCTTAAACTTTTTATGTTTTTGGTCCTGATTGTACATGTCTATATTGTTTTTATAATGTTTCTTGCATTAATGATGTGCACCTGGTACTCTGCACTTAATACACATACTTTTTTTTTTTTAAAGATCATTGTTTCATTCCTAGCATTGAGGGAATAATTACAACCATCATAAACATGATTGAGAGTGCTAAATAGAATACTAACTATTCTATAGGTAGCAAGCCTGATAGCTTTTTGACATCTTTAAAAGAAGGGCTCTTTTTTCCGGCCGGTGGCGAGCCGGAGTGAAGTGACGAAGTGGCAATTTCATCCTGGATTTTCACGAGACTGAGCCCGTTTGGCAATTTAGTCACTTGCCGTGTGCCGAAGTAGGAAGAGAACTGCTGTAGGTGTGTCAGTCCAGATTAGTGTTTAATATTTTCCCGAAAATGTGCTATTTTGAAACCCTGGATTATAACACTTTGCTCCCAGATTTCCCGGGAAATCTCATCTAAAACACCAGGGGCATTCTAGTTAGTATTAAATGTGCGACCCTACTTACTGGTTTACAGGCTACCGGCATCCATATGCCAGATAAAACTATCTTTCAGCACCATTGTCCACTAGCCTACAATTTGCTGAGATTCTTGAATATCAATAACAACAAACTGTTTTTCAAAGACGTTTTATTAATAAAAGCAACATATTTTCTGTACGAAATTATGGCTGCTTTGGAACTTTGGACATCTAAACAAAGGCTATAGGGCTATTAGACCTACCTGAAACATGAGAAGTATTAACGCTGGCTATAACTGTTCATGACAAAAAGGCTTTAGGTCTACAGGTAAACAGCCAGTGTTGAAAGAAAAGGACTATAGCTGCCCCCCCTCAAAAAAAATAATGCCTACACATTTTTAATCCTCTTCTTTGAAATGTCGAGGTTTTCGACGGTGAATGCCCAAAACTGAGACATTTGGAAATAAAGTAACGAGTGTATTTATAACAAGCCAATAAAAAAATAAACCCTAAATAAAAAATCTAGGTTTTTGCTGGAAAAACTGAGAGTGTGAGTAATAGGCCTATGTTATATAGCCTAAGCAAATGTTATGGCATAAATACAATAACTTAATATGATGGCATAAAATACAATATCTCCATCAAGACACATCAGCAAATATACGCTAGCCTACCGTTGCGAAATGAGGGACTTTTAGCCGTAGGCTACAAGTTGGTAAGAAAAGCAAAGGTATCTAATATACTTGCAACTTGTTTTAAGAATTCCAGCTCGTTTTATAATTATAGCTGGGCTATATTTCTGCAGAATGCGATGTCCTGGAATAATTATGGGTTTGCGTTCATTATTAGGCTACCCCTTGTCCGTATCCACGGTTGCCCCCTAGTGGTAGCCTAGTCATTGACGTTGCGAATATAGTAGCCTATTCTTTTCTCTGAAATTAATTTACAACTTTAAAAAAACCCGACATTTTGCCTCGTTTTAGTTTCTCAAAATTCTTCCGCACGTTGCTTGACATGATTTTGCTCCTCACGTTTGGAGCAGGTATATTGAACTTCTATTTCCTGTGCGTGCGTTAGCAAAGTTCACGTGCTCTAAAGTGCAATCAGTTACCTAGTTTTCGCTTGTCAATAAGCAGTCATGAGTAGGTGTCAGTTTTTTCAAATGGTGGATACTGCATTTTGGAAATAAACTTCATATATTTATTGACTTACTTAGGCCAAATATAATGCAAGAGTTATTTATCTGCATTGCCCATGTTAAATTTCCTGGTTTTCTGACGTCATTCCCGGTCAGGAACGGGAAGGAATTGTGATGGGAAATACCGGGATTAATCACTAGTCACAGACTGCTGTCAGATTAGACTGATTCGCACCTGCACCGCCCGCCTGCTCAGACCAGGTTTATGGTGGAAGTCGCAGCCCATCGTATGGCGAGTAGGTAATTTCGAAGCTTTCCCAAACAATGCATGTATGACCATAACCTATTCAAAAGCCAATCAACCATTTTCGCGGATCAGATATCCGCATCACACAGACCCCCTAGTGGCCATGATTTTGCTAAACTCAGACATTCATTGCTCCTGCAACTAAACTATAAGTGGAAACAACAAACTCCGTATTTTATCTTTATTAGTACTAGGGGTATTAACGATTAATCGTTGATCGTTTAATTGCCGTTAATAATTTGATCGATCGACCATTTCAAATTTAAAGATCAAATTGAACTATTTGCGGTCTCATCTTAATTGTGTCAATGGGAGCTGTTGGTGAAATGCAATCATTAAGTTAAACACAAGGGGGCGCGCGCACTGCAATTAGGAAACATGTTATTAACTTTACAAAGAAGAAGACATACTTAAACAAAACAGCGTTCATAATTATATTTGTGTTATGCTATGAAACAGGCGTATTTCTCAAATGTTTCAATAAAGCTTTGATTGAGGAAAAAAACATGCATTTTGTATTTTATGTCATAAGCTATTTTTAGCTGTTTTGTTATCGATTGATTGTTCATTAACGTTGACGACTATCGATCAAGGAAATTCCTTAGAATTTGCAACCCTAATTAGTACACAATCCGTGACAACTCAGCCGTTGTCATGGATTGCCGTATACATTTCTAAGTGTCACTATTGTTGCACTAGTCCATTTAAGCAACCCCCCATCCAGTCTCGCCTGCAACTATGTGTGACACAGTTGGATAATAGTGTCTATCTGTGAGTTCATAAAAATATTTTTATAGACTATGGCGTATTAGTATCTTCCTGGGCTATACTTGTCACATAGGGCATAGAAATTACTGATGCTAACTGTGCACATGTGTTAGATGAATGTAAAATTTTACTTAGAGTGAGTATGAATGTGCTTTATAATGGACAAAAAATATATTATTCATTTTATGGCAGGTTTTGGATAGGTTTTTGGACCCATAGATATCTATCACCTTATACTGATTAAAGTAAAGTAATTCCCATTTGGAAATTATACAAAAGTGAGTTTTAAGAGCCAAAACAGTTGATTTTTAGTTAACCCTATCCACGGAGTCATATACGTTCGAATTACAGTATTCATGTTTCTCTGAAACTATAAACTGCAGCTTTAAGAAAGCCCCAGAAATTCCAACACAGCATTGTTAAAACGTGTGACTGCTTGCGAAAACCTCAGCCTCTCCAGTTGCGCTGCAGGGCAATAAAACAGCAGGGTACTATTAATAGCCCAAAGCACTGACAACCTTTGTCTTGCCACAGTCACAGACTATAAAATGCACCGTTTACACGCTAAGAAAATCATGTTCCGATATAGGAACAATAATATATTTTTGGAATGTTGTAATAATAAGCATTTGGCGTTTTTCCCTTGCTTACTGTACTATGTACAGTACCTGATGTACTTCGGTTTAGTAGACACTAGAGCCCAAAAAAGCCCGTCGGGTAGGGCCGGGTTCGAGCCGACTCGGGCTGCGCAAAAAAAAAGAAAAGAATGTCTCTGTGTGTGTATTTACAGTAGGCTAATCTGCATTTTTACATGTGGTGCTGATTTCTAATTTTGGAGTCAATCAATTGTCAAGACTTTCTCTACTTGTTAAAATGTAGCTATTTATTTTATTCATACAACATCTCCCGTCTGTTGTAACTATACAGCGAATGTAGGCATTCGAGTTGAAGTTGAAGTATCGTCTGCTGTGTGATAAATGATAATAGGGTAATAATAATGAAGCAAGAACGTGCGAACTACACAACAATAAAAAAGTTGAATCCCGTTCTAACGAAGAAACACTACTAAATTCTATTACAGCATGGCAAACATTAAAACATTAGTACAAATCTAATTGCTTGCTTTCAGCAAAATTGGTTTACTCTGCAGCTCTCAATGACTAAATCTGTTAAAAACTCAAAAACAGTAGTCTAAAAACACAGCTAGTTTGTGGCGTTCCTGCTTGCTCGCTCCTTCTTTCCCTCTCTCTCTCACTCTCTCTCTCTCTCTCTTGCTCTCTCTCACCCCGTTGTATTATGTGATTTGAGCCACCGCCTACGTAAATTGCGCAGCCTTTTCTGGCAATAACCGACTCCTGTTTTTTTTTTTTTCGGGTTTAGTCGGTCTCGGGCTCAGTATTGTATGTGATGATCTCGGGCGAGCCGGGCTCGGATTTCAACTCACTCGGGTCAGTTCGGGTTTGAATTTTCAGGCCCACTGAGAACTCTAGTAGACACCCAATTATTTCCTGCAAAATCTCTGGTATAAACGTGTTTATCGAACCAAATATCCTACCTGGTTATGAAGCTACAACTGTTTTCTGATTAACCCTGAAGATTTTATCTTATTACATTTCACTAATGTCCAGTACAGTCGACATTTCCACAGCGACCACCTATCACACTTACGGCTGTAATACGTTGCTGTTGTTATGTAAAAATGCCCATACTTTTGTACATATTTTTTTAACGTATATAAAAACATTAGGCAACGTATTCTTATGCATATTATGTATATACTGTATGTGATGATTCTGACAAATGTATTCTGTTGAAAATTTCTGAATGATACAGCCTCTTCTTCAATTCAAACTTTAAACCATGGATGTGCAGAGAATATACATTTTTTTAGATAGTGACACTTAAATAAGACTAGTAGAAATTAGGTTAAAATTGCCTCTGGTGGGCCAAAGTTAAAGGGGAATTCCACCAAATACAACATTAACCTTATTTAACCCCTTTGCGCAGATTGCAAATTTGTTCAATTCTCACCTATTTAGGGGTGCTCTGTTTATAAGCTAACAATCCATGGAGGATTTCCCATGCCCTAAGTGACAAGTATAGCCCAGGAAGATAAGCCTATAGCCTATATTATGTACGATAACATTACAATAAAATAATATTCCTCCAACCGGAAAATGCTGCCAAATGTTCTAGCTAAAATGAAAATCGGTACATCAAACATAAAACATGACTGAGCCATCAATGAATGTTACACTACAGTGTGTGAAATGCACTCAAAATGCGAAGATAATAATATCTAACATAGCCTAGTGGACAAGACGGTGATCGAGTGGAAAAACTAACGTACATATGTAGCAGTGGTGGCTGGTGGGTTGCTAAGCTGAGGAGGCAGGACATGGTTTAGGGGGGGTCCCCGGAAGAAGTTGAAGTTTTGGTGACTTTTGGGGGAGGATACAACTTAATTCCATCATTAGTTTGGCAACACATGAAATATAATACAAGCCAGGTCCTTAAAAGTCAAATAAAATGTAATTTCAAAAGTAATGGAGTAAAAGTTACATTGCCGCTGCAAAAAAGGCCCCAACCTTTGTTTTTACAGAGCTTAATGCTATGTATGTATATGTTTTTATTTGTTAGAGCTTTCATATAACACTAACCATTTATAATTGAAATGTATCACCAAAAATCTCCAATTACTGCCTGATAAGAGGTACATGCTGTTACCCACCCCTATTTATTTGAACCGGAATACACAGACAAAGAGCTAAATCAAATTGAAGAGGATGGAAGGAGAACGGAGGGTGAGACAGAAAGGCAAGATGCATATTTCAAAAAAATATGGATGGTCATCAAAGTAAAGAGACTCAACATCCTCGTAATAGTCTGATGAATAATCAGCATTGCAACATGTTTTTGATTACGATGTTAGCTTATAAAGGTGAACCACACACTACTGGAAACAATATTTTAGTGTGCGCAATAATAAATTCTGATTTCAGTTCAACTGAATATATTTAAATTTTGGCTAATTTCGGTTTTATAAAAAAAACTTTCACACTCGCTTTCACTTCCAACTTTCAGGTTTATATAAACTCGACTTGTTTGAGGTTAAGTGAACCTGTATCTAAATATGCTCCATTGGACTCCATTGTAAAGCAGAATGGAGCGGTTCCGGGGGTGACCAAAGTTCTATTGATTCACCTCAGTATTTAATTTGATCAGTTTTTATTTGAACATTTTTTACCACTCTTTTTGTAGATGTTTGCAATATAGCACAATGTTAATATTGGACTTTTATTCTTCATGGCATGCATAGCTATTCCTAACATAATGTGGTTTCTCTAAACATGAAATGCACCTAGTTAAGAACAATTAACAGCTTGTTAAAATTCTGGAATTGCATTTGTGGTTGGAAAGAAAACCAGCAAACACAAGGGGCCCCCAGGACCGATGTTGAGAACCAGCATTTTAACACATAAGTTTAACCATATTTAAAGTGTTAGTTTGGAATTTTGGACATAATGGGCTCTATTTTCAAACCGGCGCAAACCAGCGCAAGGGGACGGTATAGTCAAACGCAAGCTTGTTGACAGCATCAACGTCTTAAAACTGGCGCTATGGCGTTTCTCAGCAATACCGCTAGGATCAACAAATTCTCAACATAACATCCTTTCGCTTGCGCTGCAGTGGGATGGGTGGCGCTGTCTGGGGCGTGTTCTAAAATACTTTTGGCGCAGTGACAATTTGAACCAACGAAAACCCATTGCGTTATGATCAGCTGGAACCACCTCTTAGCGGCAACGCAATAGACTCTGGCAATTTGGCAACTTATTAGTCATGTAGTTCTATGTAGTGTCTATAGGTGATGCCAACATTACACTTCCATTTAATGAACAAATAGCCTATAATTATTATCAATTAATTAATTTTAATTTAAACTACTAGAATAAAACAGAACAGCTTACAAGAAACTTGCGATCATGTAGGCCAATAGCCTATAATATATAAATTACACATTGACACAGTTGAATCATAAGCCTACCATTTGAATCATAATTATGCCTACATCACCTAATGTAGGCTAATTAACCAAACGATTCATTTAGTCTTCAATCAATCATCAGCAGGGTATACAGTATAAGTGACTATTTATGGAGGCCGGTGTTAGTGGCGTAAGGATTCAGTCCCGTGACACTGACGATGGAGTATGTGATCGGTCGACGTTTGCGGCGACGACGACAATACACAGAAAGGATATACTTTCAGCGGGTGTCCTTCCTCAACTATACGGACAATGAATGCAGTAAAAAGTCAAAACTCGCATTTTTTCTCAAGTGTGGGTTCCCTGGGGTGCTTGGTGCTATCGACTGCACGCACATACAAATCCGCGCACCACCCTAGCATGCAATAGTTTTCGTCAATCGCAAAGGAACACATTCCATCAATGTCCAGGTGACATGCGATGCCGGCTGCAAAGTTCAATTCAATTCAATTCAATTTTATTTGTATAGCGCTTTTTACAGAGAACTGTCACAAAGACGCTGCACAGGGAAACAGAAGGAAAATTGAGCAAAAAACCAGGCCATAGCCCCCAACCAGCAAAATGAGGTAAAAAAAAAACTCCCCGGTAGGGGAGAAAAAAACACTGAGTCACACATGTATTTGCCAATTACCCAGGTTCAGCCCACGACTCCTTTATTTTGGCAAACTCTCAAATTCCTGGAGCCTTCGAAGGGAACGTGGACGGGTGCTTATTGGGAGACAACGGGTACCCTTTGAAGCATTGGCTGATGACACCATACATCGCACCCAGCACTAGAGCACAACACATTTTTAATAACCGACTAACAAAGGGTCGCGTTGCCATTGAGAGAACATTTGGCCTACTCAAAATGAGATTTAGGTGTTTGGATAGGTCGGGTGGATCACTGCAGTATACCCCTGAGAGAGCAGCTGCCTTCATGGTGGCCTGTTGTGTGCTGCATAATATCGCACATCTTCACCAATGTGAAATGCGCCTGCCGGAAGATGTACTTCAGCACCACAGACTGCGACAAAATGAGCTTGCCCCACCTGCACCAGTGGTCGCGGTCCCCATCACAGCCAGAGCAAAGAGAAATCAACTGGCTGAGCGGTTTAATAGGGCTAGATAAATGGTAAGTATCGGATCAGCTTTTAAAATTAACATTTCAATGCATGTTCCCACGTAGAATCATACGCACATCCAAGTTGACGGTCCAGTGTGTTTGGGTTGCTCATTATGAAATTGCACGGAGCGATTGTGTTCCAACTGGCTTTTTTTTAAAGCATGAGAACAACAATTTGATTGGCTACCATAGAGACACACCTTGGACATTTAAACCCAGCCTTTTAGCAATACCGCCATTAAGTGCGCCAAGATTGCCGTCATGAAATTACCAAATTTCTCGCCAACACGCCCTCAGAGCGATACCGCCAAGCGCTTACTCTTGTGTTCACCATTGCGTTTGGTTTATTAAAATAGAGCCCAATGTCTCATTTACGACTTACCCATGATGTTGTTGATTGATGGAGACCATTTTCAGCTGATTCCACGCTGTCCTTTTTGTGGACATTCACACGTTGCTAATGCTAGCGCAACTCTATGGTAACCGGTAGCATCCACTACCAAAGACTCCACAGTGCACCTAAAGCAAATAAAATAGACGACTGTCTATCGGGGTTATTTTGAGTGTTTATACCATTTTTTAAGTGAAACTATCGTTGAATCCTTTACTTTGTGCTGACCTATATTCTCTGTGGAAGTACGGTGGCGGAGCGAACATGGCCATTGCAACTTGTTGCTCTTCTTTTGTTGTTGTAGTCGACCAGTGCCGGCACTACATTCGTAGGTAACGTAAAGTATCGCCGCCGTACTTCTCCGTGTATTCTACTTCCGTAAAGGATTCAACGATAGTTTGACTAGTTTTGCCATCACTTCATGAATGTAACATTGCTGTCTAATGAAGTCCTGTTATCATAAAGTTAGAGGTTCAACATTTAATACATTCGTTTTTAGTGTTGCATCTAATAACCGATCATAGAAATATCAGAATATAATTATAACACTGGACATTTTAAACATTACATTACATCATTTACCAGACACTTTTATCCAAAGCAACATACAATAAGTGCATACAGAAGGTCATCGAAGCAACTACAGAACAGATTTGACAAATTTCTTTTTGTAATTTATTTATTTATTTATTTTTTTCAAAGCCCTAGATGAGATTTGAGATGCTTTCATATAAAGCTAAAGTATAGGCTGATCAGGATATTAGTGGATAAGATAATTTTATTAAATTTTAAACCCACCAACACTCCACTCATCTCATAGGAGGACAACTTTATTTATGCCCAATAATACCAAATCATTATCTAATCTTATATGGAAACAAGTATATTAAATATGAGCTAAATTCCTTCATCATTTCAGTCTCTTTGTGCTATAACTTCCTGGCTGATGTCTTGAGATGTTGCTTCAATATATCCACGTAATTTTTCTTCCTCATGATGCCATCTATTTTATGAAGTGCACCAGTCCCTCCTGCAGCAAAACACCCCCACAACATGATGCTGCCACCCCTGTGCTTCACGGTTGGGATGGTGTTCTTCGGCTTGCAAGCCTCACCCTTTTTCCTCCAAACATAACAGTCATTATGGCCAAACAGTTAAATTTTTGTTTCATCAGACCAGAGGACATTTATCCAAAAAGTAAGATCTTTGTCCCCATGTGCAGTTGCAAACTGTAGTCTGGCTTTTTTATGTCGGTTTTGGAGTAGTGGCTTCTTCCTTCCTGAGCAGCCTTTCAGGTTATGTCGATATAGGACTTGTTTTACTGTGGATATAGATACTTTTGGACCTGTTCCCTCCAGCATCTTCACAAGGTCCTTTGCTGTTGTTCTGGGACTGATTTGCACTTTTTGCACCAAAGCACATTCATCTCTCGGAGACAGAACGCGTCTCCTTCCTGAGCCGTATGACAGCTGCGTGGTCCCATGGTGTTGATACTTGCATACTACTGTTTGTACAGACGAACGTGGTACCTTCAGGCATTTGGAAATTACTCCCAAGGATGAACCAGACTTGTGGAGGTCCACAATTTTCTTTCTGAGGTCTTGGCTGATTTGTTTTGATTTCCCCATGATTTCAAGCAAAGAGGCACTGAGTTTGAAGGTAGGCCTTAAAATACATCCACAGGTACACCTCCAATTGACTCAAATAATGTCAATTAGCCTATCAGAAGTTTCTAAAGCCATGACATAATTTTCTGGAATTTTCCAAGCTGTTTAAAGGCACAGTCAACTTAGTGTATGTAAACCTCTGACCAATTGGAATTGTGATAGTCAATTAAAAGTGAAATAATCTGTCAGTAAACAATTGTTGGAAAAATTACTTGTGTCATACACAAAGTAGAGGTTCTAACTGACTTGTCAACACTATTTTGCTAACATGAAATCTGTGGAGTGGTTAAAAATGAGTTTTTATGACTTCAACCTAAGTGTATGTAAACTTCCTACTTCAACTGTATATATGTGTGTGTGTGTGTGTGTGTGTGTGTGTGTGTGTATATATATATGTATATGTATATATACAGTTGTGTTCAAATAAATAGCATTAAAAAAAAAGTGAATAAAGTGCAAATATTTTTTAATAGCTTTTAGTTCCATATTTCAAATGTAGTGTAAACATTACACATTCAATTCCAAATCAAAGCATTAACAAGTTATCAAGTCTGCGTTATTCTTTTACAGGAAGCAAAGAAAAGGAAGTGTGTGTGTGTGTGTGTGTGAAGGTGTGTGTGTGTGTGTGTGTGTGTGTGTGTGTGTGTGTGTGTGTGTGTGTGTGTGTGTGTGTGTGTGTGTGTGTGAAAAACGCAATATACAAATTTAATGAATAATAATTACCATTATTAGTAGTAGTACTATTAGCATTATCATTCCTTCTAGTAGTAGACTAGGTGGTGTGGTAATAATAGCGGTGGTATTACTAATAGTGGTAGTGGTAGGCTATAAGAAATTCTAACCTTTTAAGGTGGGGTCTGTTACCTTCCCACCCCCTATTTCCCAAAGAAAATACATTCAATAAACTAATACTGGTGAAATAGCTCCTCATTCAGGGTAATTCCAAATCTAATGGCTAAATTGAGCCCCATCAGATACCATTCCCCCTATGTTTGATTTTCTCAAAATAGACATTTTGTGACTTCAGTATTTTAGCACCAGGGTCTTCAATTCCATAGGGGGAAACATTATCTGACGGCTGAATTTAGCCCCATAAGATACTGTTTGTTACATTCTCGTAGGGGACGGGACCCAAATGCAAAACTCAGAGACGGCTCAGGGGAAAACTCCGCCAGGGAGTACATGTAATGGGACACAGGCAGGGGCAAACCAGAAACAGGCATGACAGACAGACATGAGGCAAGAACTAGGTGTGGCAGGAACCGGACAGGTCAGGAACCAAACGGGAGGGGAGTGCCTGGGCATTAACCAGGCTGACCGGAGACAGCTGGGGAAAGGGACGGCCTGGACGGAGCCAGGCGGAGGCTGGACTGGAACCAGACCAGTCCGTAGCTCAAGAGGTGCGGGCAACCAAGGTCAGGAACGGATGGGAACAGGCGCGGGGCCCACGGCAGATGCCAGCGCGGAGGCCGTAGGGGAGCCATGGACAGTGTGGGGTGCCGCAGACAGGAACAGGTGGGAACAGACGCCGGGGACCGAGGTCAGGGTCAGGCGCTTCAGCTTGGGGGAACAGGCGCTTCAGCCTGGGGGAACAGGCCCTTAAGCCTGGGGGAGCAGGCGCTTCAGCCTGGGGGTGCAGGAACAGGAGCAGGGGGACCGCAGTAGGTGCAGGGGCGTCCGGCCAGGGCCAGGCGTACAGCCTGGGGGTCAGGCACTCAGCCTGGGGGGGTCAGGAACTCAGACAGGACAGGAACTCAGACGGGTTAGGAGGGAGCCATGGAGGAAGGAGCGAGCCTTGGAGGGGGAGCCGCCGTGGGAACAGA
The DNA here is from genome assembly GCA_029718625.1 of Synaphobranchus kaupii. NCBI lineage: Eukaryota > Metazoa > Chordata > Actinopteri > Anguilliformes > Synaphobranchidae > Synaphobranchus > Synaphobranchus kaupii. The sequence continues at coordinate 26,226,208 of CM056382.1, read as the reverse complement.
AGACAAGACAAGACCAGGGCAGATGGACGAAACAAACCATTAGGAACAATGATGCATGACAAGAATGAGGAACAAACTCACAAGACCGGGGCAAGACGCGACAAGAACATGACGAGAACACTGGGAGATCACAAGACGGTCCGGCCCCAAACACAGAATCGGGGCAGACTAAATACACAACATGACGAGGACAGAACAAGCAACAGGTGGGGGAAGGCTAACGAAGACACGAGAGGGAAACACAATGCAGGTGCGGGAGTGAGAAACACAAGAGGAAGGAGAGAGGGAAAACACGGGTGACTGTGAGACGAGGGGAAAACCAGGGATGGAAAACAGGGACCTCACACCGTTCCCCCAGTGTTTCTGAAGAAAGGAAGGCCTCACATTCACCAAATTAATACTGGTAAAGCATCTCCCCATATAGAGTTAATTCACCAAGTTTCACCATCTTAGCACCAAATTTGTCCATTTCAATAGGGGGAAACATTATCTAACGGCTGAATTTAGCCCCGTCAGATACCGTTCCCCCTATGTTTCTGAAGAAACGAAGGCCTCACATTCACCAAACCAATACTGGTAAAACATCTCACCATACAGGGTAGGTCAACCAAGTTTCACCATCTTAGCACCAAATTTGTCAATTTCAATAGGGGGAAACATTATCTGACGGCTGAATTGAGCCCTGTCGGATACTGTTACCCCTTTGATTCTTAATAAAGGAAAGTCTCAGGTTCACCAAACTAATACTGGTTAAACATCTCACCATACAGTTTTATTTCAGCACCAATACATTACTGCATTAATTTATACACTATGTGGCCAAAAATATCTGGACACCCCTTGGTCTGGGGCTGTTTTTCATGGTTCATGCTAGGCTCCTTATTTCCAGTGAAGGCAAATCTTAACACTACAGCATACAATGACATTTTTATTGCAAAAGTTTGGTCCTTTCCTGTTTCAGAATGACAATGCCCCCATGCACAAATAGAGGTCCATACCAAAATGGTTTGTCAAGATTGGTATGGAAGAACCTGACTGGCCTGCACAGAGCCCTGACCTCAACCCCATTGGGATCAATTGCAAAGCCGACTGCGAGCCAGGCCTAATAGCCCCACATCAGTGCCCGACCTCACTAATGCTCTTCTGACTGAATGGAAACAAATCCACACAGCAATGTTCCAACATCTAGTGGAGAGCCTTCCCAGGGGAGTTGAGGCTATTATACCACCAAATGGGGAGTAACTCCATATTAATGCCCATGGTTCTGGAATGAGATGTTGGATGATGGTGCCCATATACTTTTGGCCATGCAGTGTATCATTAGGGTCTTCCTGGTGGAAAATTTCCCCTTTTGGAATATTGACCTCTCAGATCTTTCTGATATTTGACAGTTGTAATTAGTATACTTTAGAGAAAAAAACACATACCATCATTAAGAAAGTCAGGGACAAAGTGTCATTTTTCACTCCACATTTGGGAGTGTTTTTATAGAAGTAATATTTTCCCTTAAAATGCATTATGAAAAGGCAGGATGGTGATCAAAAACACAAATAATTACATTTCTGGTGTTTATTATTAGTTTATGAAATTACCTTCATCCATATCACAAACTTTTTAAATGAACGATTAATAAATTGAGGAAATGTCATTTGAACATTAAACACCCACCCAGCCACCTGTTATAAACTTTGTTATAAAATTTGTTGTATTTTAAACATACTTTGCAGATTTTCACATTATAAACAAACATAAAATAATAATAACTTGGTAAACATTTGGCAAGTCAGATCATATTGTTCATGTACAAAAATCACAGTGATCTCTTTGACTGCATGTCCAAAAACAACATTTGGATTTTAAAAAGAAGTCATGGTATGTACAGCAGCCATGAATAGTACAATATTAGAAACAGAAGTTGGTAAAAAAAAAAGGCCTTCCGTTCTTTATAAACACAGAGTGAACAGTATGCAATAGAGCTCAATTCATTCATCGGGCAATGTTCCCGTTATAAAAATGGACAAAACTGGAGGCAGGATGGTGAGCCTTGGTGAATCCCCCCGGCATGGTGAGATGTTTTACAAGTACTGGTTTGGTGAACATGAGGCCTTCATTTCTTCAGAAACATAGGGGGAACAATATCTGATGGGGCTCAATTCAGCTGTCGGATAATGTTTCCCCCAATGAAAATGGACAAATTTGGTGCTAAGATGGTGAAACTTGGTGAATTGACTCTTTTTGAGGAGATGCTTCACCAATATTAGTTTGGTGAATGTGAGGCCTTCCTTTCTTCAGAAACAAAGGGGGAACAATATCTGATGGGGCTCAATTTGTTACGGTTCCGAGTATGAACTGGACTCAAATGCACGACTCAAACACAGGAAATTCCAATACTCAATTATTTTATTGCTTCGACCAGAATCCCTCCTGAACCATAAGGAGACATAAATGACAAACAGTCCAGGTGATGGGTACAGCAGGGGAACAGCGGGAGCAGGAGAGGCCGGGGGCTGGTGATGGTGACAGGAAACCGGGTAAGCTGAGCAGAGGAGGAGCGGGGAGCGGGAACCAGGGCAGAGCAGAGTGGCAGGGGCAGTTGCAGGTTAGCTGAGCGGGGTCCAGGCTGGGCGTGTACACAGCAGCAGGACAGCAGCGGCAGCAGTACAAGCAGGAGGCGGGCACCGCCGCAGAGTGGAAGAGCTGGGGCTCCGACTGCATGCACACACGGCAGGTGGTTTGGCAGGAAACAGCAGCACAAGCAGGGAATGCAAACAACTGCAGGTTGGTAGACTCAAAGCAGACAAGAGTTAGGACAGACCGAACAGCGAGAAACGCCGTTCCTGGCAAGAGCTTGATCAAAACCTGACGGAGTAGAAGGGCGAGTTAACGCCGGAGTGCAGGACAAAGGGTTTTAAATGCAGGACTAGACTAGATACTAAGTATCCCCAAGACAAGACCAGAGGTATTCACAAGGAGAGTTAACGAACTGGCACAGGACAAAGAACACCGGGTGACTAAATACAAACATTAACAAGTATCAATTAGGTGCCGCGTGTGAATGTATGCGTGAGTGATTAACGGAGCAGAGAGTGTGTGGAATGCATGCGGAAAGGGGGAAAGGGATAGGCGGATGAAGAGTAGTGGAACAGAGTGACACGAAAGGGAAAAAACCACGCCCAACCTGCAGCACGAGGGAAACAAACTAGGGAGAGACAAACATGATACGAAAGGAGACAGGGACAACACAGGAAACAAGAGGATGGGAGTGAGAACATCACACAATTCAGCTGTTGGATAATGTTTCCCCCAATGGAAATGGACAAATTTGGTGCTAAGATGGTGAAACTTGGTGAATTGACTCTATTTGGGGAGATGCTTTATCAGTATTAGTTTGGTCAATATGAGGCCTTCCTTTCTTCAGAAACATGGGGGGAATAATATCTGATGGGGCTCATTTCAGCTGTCGGATAATGTTTCCCCTAACGGAAATGGAAAAATTTGGTGCTAAGATGGTGAAACTTAGTGAATTGGCTCTATTTGTGGAGATGCTTCACCAATATTAGTTTGGTGAATGAACGAACTAATCACTCATGCATTTTACTTGGTGCACTGCTCATTCATCAGATAATATACTGAAAAGAATAGATAGTTAAGATTTTGCCAAATAAACCATGCCTTGGAAATGGTTTTGTTGTATTGTTCAGTGGCTGGTTACAGTAACAAAAATACGACGAGAACCATTATCCACCGAAGTTGCCATGCACGTAATTTTCGTTCGATTAGCAACCGAAATTAATGAATGGGCCTTTAAATTAATTTTAAAAACTCGATAAAACCATTATTTAATGATTTGTGTGGAACATGCATTTGGTGAAACGTCGCCTTGCAATTTAGCTTGCTTTAAATAGACTAACGTCAGATCAAACGGCTGCAATACTCTGCTTCGCGTTGAAGTTAACTTAACTTTGATTGCGAGCTTGTGTTTGATATTTATCTCTGTCATGGTTGGCAGCCTTCTCTTGTTTCTGTGGTCGTTCTCCCTCGGAGCGGCTTGAGGGCGTTCTTTCTTTAATTCTCCTTCGTCTGTTCCGGGCTTTCGCTCTGTTTCGGGCTCTTATTGAACCCACCTGTTCTGCTCTTTCGCCGGCTATTTAATCTCCGCTTCTTCCTGTCTCTGCGCTTCTATGCTGTATTACATTGCTACACAGAGCCGGTATGGTATAGGGCTTAGGCACTTGAGGAGACCACTTTGCCCCAAACTATTGTTTTGGAGTAACGCGGGACTTGCCTTTTGTGCATTTAGATTATTAGCACTCTTCCTTTTCTATCTGCACTTTCTGTCCCTCGTTTTGGTTTTCCTTTTCTCGTTCAGCCGAGACAGTCTTGTCTTTGGCGCCTCGCTGGGAGTTTTGTCCCTATTCCTTATTTTTTTCCTCTTCTTTCGCGGAACTTTCGCCTTTGTGGTTATCTATTGTATAGATCTCTTGATAGCAGCCGCACTGTATTTTACTTTGAATTGATTGCATTAATTCCTCGCCGGGTTCAAACCACAGAACTGTATAAGAACCGTTCTGTGGTTCAAACATGTAGGGCTGGATGACGTCGATGGCACTCTGGTTGAGGGCGTGGATTTAGACCACACCCCTACAATCCTTTCAAGACTGAGTTTATTAGCTGACTTTGAGATGACTCTTGAAAATATATTTGGTGGGTGTGTAGTGGATACATCCCTCTGTGATATGTTGTGGTTATTTGAAATTTTTAGAATCCCTTGACCATCACTTTAAATTTCTTATAGCCTACCACTACCACTATTAGTAATACCACCGCTATTATTACCACACCACCTAGTCTACTACTAGTAGGAATAATAATGATAATAGTACTACTACTTCTAATAATAATAATGGTAATTATTATTCATTAACCTTATATATCACATTTTTCACGCACGCGCACACGCACATATATACAGTGCATCCGGAAAGTATTCACAGCGCTTTTGTTCTGTTACAGCCTTATTCCAAAATTGATTAAATTCATTTTTTCCCTCAAAATTCTACACACAACACCCCATAATGACAATGTGAAAAAAGTTTTTTTGAGATTTTTGCAAATTTATTAAAAATAAAAAAATAAAATTTGGATGGATCACTGCAAGGGTTATTTCTCCGGACTCATTTTCCTATAGAACTCTATGGGGAAAAAAGTCAGGAGAAACAACCCTTAAAGTGATCCATCCACATCTACTCCATATCTGGCAACAGAGTGATGGTTTGGGGCTCGTTTGATAGCTCAGACCCTTGATAACGTACAGCCATTTAGCCAGCCATGTGTTCCATACTGTACCAGTGTAATTTACAGCTGAATCTAGTCTCACCCCCCAATTTCCATAGAGATCCATTCAAATGCAGAGAGGTTATAGTATCGCTTGTAACAGTACCTGAAAATAAGATATCGACAGTTTTTTGATGTTGATGGTCACAGACTTCAGGAAGTAACAGCATGTAAAGGATATGCGACCAAATATGAAATATGATACTTTAAAAATATGTTAAAGCAAAGGGTATGAATACTTATGTAAATGAGAAATTTTAGTTTTTTATTTTTAATAAATTTGCAAAAATCTCAAAAAAACTTTTTTCACATTGTCATTATGGGGTGTTGTGTGTAGAATTTTGAGGGAAAAAATGAATTTAATCAATTTTGGAATAAGGCTGTAACAGAACAAAATGTGGAAAAAGTGAAGCGCTGTGAATACTTTCCGGATGCACTGTATATACTGTGTGTGTATGTATGTATGTATATATATATATACAGTCAAGCCGGAAAGTCTGCACACTCCTTTCACCTTCTCCACGTTTTATTACGTTACAGACTTATACTACAATAGATTGAGCTCATTTTTTGCCTCAAACATCTACACACAATAGCCAATAATGACAAAGTGAAAACAGGTTTTTAGAAAATATGCAATTTTACTTTACTGACAAAAATAGGTTATTTAGGGGTTACATATCTGTACACACCCTTAGCCTAATACTTGGTTGCTGCACCTTTGGCAGCGATTACAGCTTCAAGGCGTCTTGGGAAAGAAGCTACGAGCTTGGCACACTTGTTTCTGGACATTTTTGCCCATTCCTCTTGGCATATCCTTGCAAGCTCTGTCAGGTTGGATGGGGAGCGTCGGTACACAGCCATTTTCAGCTCTTTCCACAGATGTTCAATTGGATTCAGGTCTGGGCTCTGGCTGGGCCACTCAAGGACATGCACAGACTTTCTCCGAAGCCACTCCTTTGTTCTCTTGGCTGTGTGCTTCGGGTCGTTGTCATGTTGGAAGGTAAACCTTCGCCCCAGTCTGAGGTCCAGAGCACTCTGGAGCAGGTTTTCTTCAAGGATCTCGGTGTACTTAGCTGCATTCATCTTTCCCTCTATCAGGACTAGTCGCCCCGTTCCCGCTGCTGAAAAACATCCCCACATCATGATGCTGCCACCGCCATGCTTCACTGTAGGGATGGTATTAGCCAGGTGATGAGCGGTGCCTGGTTTCCTCCAGACGTGACGCTTGGTATTCAGGCCAAAAAGTTCAATTTCGGTTTCATCAGACCAGAGAATCTTGATTCTCATGGTTTGAGAGTCCTCTAGGTGCCTTTTGGCAAACTCCAAGCGGGCTGTGATGTACCTTTTACTAAGGAGGGGCTTCCGTCTGGCCACTCTACCATAAAGGCCTGATTGGTGGAGTGCTGCCTGGATGGTTGGTCTTCTGAAAGGTTCTCCCATCTCCACAAGGATAGGCTGGAGCTCTATCAGAGTGACCCTCGGGTTCCTGCTCACCTCCCTGGCCAAGGCCCGTCTCCCCCAATTGCTCAGTTTGGCCGGGCGGCCAGGTCTAGGAAGATTCTTGGTGGTTCCAAACTTCTTCCATTTACGAATGATGGTGGCCACTGTGCTCTTTGGGACCTGTAAAGCTGCAGAGATTTTTCCGTACCCTTCTCCAGATCTATGCCTTGACACAATCCTGTTTCTGAGGTCTGCAGATAATTCCTTTGACCCCATGGCTTGGAGCTTGCTCTGACATGCACTGTCAACTGTGGGACCTTATATAGGCAGGTGTTGGCAATCCCCAATCATGTCCAATCAATTGAATTTATCACAGGTGAACTCCAATTAAGTTGTAGAAACATCTCAAGCAGTATCAGTGGAAACAAAATGCACCTCAGCTCACTTTTGGGTGTCATATCAAAGGGTGTGCACACTTGTGTACATATGATATTTTACATTTTGATTTTTAATAAATTAGCACAAATGTCTAAAAACCTGTTTTCACTTTGTCATTATGGGCTATTTTGTGTAGAATTTTGAGACAAAAAATGAACTCAATCTATTGTAGAATATGTCTGTAACATAATAAAACGTGGAGAAGGTGATAGGAGTGTGCAGACTTTCTGGCTTGACTGTATATACACACACATATCAAATGAAAAAATATACTCATGCCAGACTAAAAAAAATAACCGTAGCATCACGTAAAACTTGTACCACTAACGTTACCATTATTCGTAATACCACCACCATTAATACCACACCACCTCCTCTTCTACTAGTAGGAATAATAATGATAGTAGGCTACTAATAATAATATAATCAGGCCAGGTCAAAATAACTGTAGCATGACGTTTATTTTCTATCTTACTCATAAACAGTCTGATCATGTTCATTGGGCTTCATATATATTTCAAACAGTAAAATAAATTGTCGGTTATGTAATGTATACACGTTACAAGACTACGTGAATGAATGTTTTAACTAACCAAGTCACTGACACCATACAAACTGATGACAAAGCCACCAGAACACTTCCTGCTTTTCTGAACGTATTTCACTGTTTTACATACATAGGCCTATAGGCTGACCTGCATAGCGCGGCTTCTGATCTTAAGATTTCCTTGTCGGAAACGGACAAATCGCTTAAAACGTAGCCACAAACAGTGGCAAAACCCCCGTGCCCCCCCTAGAAACGGCCCTGGGTGTGGCCAGGATTATTTTTGGCTGATTGCTATCTTGAGCCAGCAGAAAGCGCTTGTGCAAAAACCACCAAAAACCTGAGGCTCGTGTTTCACATAGAAATCGCAATTGCAAGCCAAGAACGCATGTCACAAAGCATGTTCATAGGCAATTCGTAAATCTGCAATCGTTCTCATTCCCCTGCCTGTAAAATAGCCTATTCAAAATACTTTTAAAAACCAAAATTATGTTACAATGCAGGGCCGGATCTAAGGGGGGGCCAGAGGGGGCCGTGCCCCCCCAAATATTTGCTGTGCCCCCCCAAAACTTTGACCATTGACTTAAAATAATCAATTGCTTTGATCGATCCCTAGAAAAAATCCAAGTTATTTTTTTTAACCGATATTTTGCATTCTTTCTCAGTTCAGGAGACTTAGCCAATCATAATGTTCTATTCAAAATATCAAAAAACAACAACTTGGTAATGCATTTCTGATTGGTTGGTTTGGCAGTTTAAAACTGGGAGACGGACCGATCTGCTGTCACTCTCTACATTTGTCGGTGTTTGTCTGTCACTTGAAGAGGTTAACGTTTGCCACAGCAAAAATAAATAAAAATAATATAGGTCTAAAAGTTATTCTGTTTAAAAGTTTATAATTAAGCCTGTGTATTTTGAGTCTTGTCTTGTTGTTTCATTTTAGTGGTTTAGTGTTATTACTGTCTGAGGGGCTTAGTGGTGGTGGTTTTACGCAACGTTAGCTAGCTAGCTACAGTACTAGTTTACGTTAGACTAGCTAACCTAGCTAGGTAACGTTAACTGTTAGCTAGCTAATTGTCACCGTTATAGCTAAAGCTAACTAACGGTTAGGTCGCTAATGTGTTTTTCTTTCTTTTCTTATTCTCTGTGCTCCACAGTTCTTCTTTCCTTTTGGTGACAGTTACCCTACTTGCTTATACGGTATTAGCCTAAATCATTATGCATCGATTTTTGATTACTAAACCAAAGCACAGTAATGTTAACACAAATGCAGCTCTAGTTGTACATACCGGTAGTTCAGAATCTTCATGCTCAGTATCGGATCCTGTGCCCGGTCCCAGTTCGGAAGAAAAGGCAGTCGGGGGTGCTTCCGTGGATCTCGGCCACGATTTAAATGATAACACACCATCTCAGCCAGTTCTAAAAGTATTTCCCAAACGGGAGTTTGGCAAAAAGGCTCGTTCTTTCAACCCAAGCTGGTATCAGTCACGATCATGGCTAGAATATTCAGTGAAACTAGATGCATGTTTCTGCTTCCCCTGTCGCAAGTTTTCAAGCACAAATGACAGAGATCTAGTTTTTACCAAGACAGGGTTTATTAACTGGAAAATGGCATTAGAAAAGGACAGGGGATTATACAGGCATGCATCTAGCCATAGCCATTTGAATGCTGCACGATCATGGACAGAACTGAACACGAGAGTGGAAACTGGTGACACTATATCATGTCTCTTGGGAAAAACACAGGTTGAGAAAAACCGATACTACATCAGAAGCATAGGGGAAGTTGTGCAGTTTCTGGCTGTGAACGAACTTGCTTTTCGTGGAAGCACTGAAAGTCAGTCCGAAATAAACGATGACAGTGATATCTCTGTAGTCCGAGGATCAGCCCCTCCATACCTCCAAAAGCTCATCAGACCCTACACACCTACCAGATCCCTGCGTTCCGCCTCCTCAGGACGACTGGTACCCCCCCCACTTCATACTAGCACCCGGTCTCGACGTCTGTCTGTCCTGGCCCCACGGTGGTGGAATGAGCTCCCCGTGGAGGTCAGAACAACAGAAAGTCTGACCGCCTTCAAGCGCAGATTGAAGACTCACCTCTTTAAGCTGCACCTCTCTCCACCCCTCCCTACCTCCTTGTGACTTCCCTTGACTGTGTTTTATAAATCCTTGTTTAAGTGTTTCAAGCTTCTAGTTTAGTACTTGTAAGGTTACTTATTGGCTTACTGTTGTGCATGCCAATGATTGATATCGTGTGGTCCCCCCCCCCCCACAAAAAAAAAAAATAAAAATAAAAATAAAAATCATACTGACTGCGCCTGGTGTTTGAATTCGTATTTACCTTTTAGGGTTGTTTTAACGCACTTGTTTCAGGTTGGAAAATGCACTAATGTACGTCGCTCTGGATAAGAGCGTCTGCCAAATGTCTAAAATGTAAAAATGTAAATGCTGGGCTGTTCCTGAAATTGTTTGAGTACACTCTGGCTAAGGATTCCAAACTTGCTGAAATAGCAAAAAACATCCCTCAGAATGCAAAGTACACATCAAAAGGCATTCAAAATGAGATAATTAACACTCTAGCCAGTATGGTGTTGCATGAGGTGAAAAGAAAATATGATAATGCAGATACAGTAGGGTTCTGCATCAAATGTGATGGAACCAGAGACAGGTGCAATGTTGAGAATCTTTCACTTGTGATTCGGTATGTCTGTAATTCGGTTCCTGAGGAGCATTTGATTGGTTTACTGGACTTGAGTGGGTTGGATGCAGAATATATAACAACAGAAATGCTCAAACACCTGTCCAGTGAAGGTTACAGTGCTGATAATATAATCAGCCAATGTTATGATGGCGCATCAGTCATGAGTGGGATCAGGGGTGGGGTTCAAGCATTGTTGCAACAGAAGCTTGGCAGGCTCATTCCTTATGTACATTGCTACAACCATCAGCTGCACCTAGCAGTGGTGCATGCCATTCAGGAAGAGCCATGCGCCAAAACATTCTTTGAACTCTCCGGCTCACTACATTCCTTCGTTCGCCATCATTATGTAGCCCAGAACTATAATGCACCCTCTCTTAAAAGGTTACTCGAGATACGGTGGACCAGTCACTATGATGTAACAAAATGTCTGGTAGACAATGAGGATGCCATCTTGAACATTTTGTCAGCGATTTCTGAAGATAGTGTGGCAGCAATGGCTTTATGCACAGAGGCATCAGGGCTCCTAGTATAACTCAGGAAGCATCATTTTTTTGAAATTGGTAAATTCCTCATCAAAATTTTTGGTGTCTTGAAGCCAGCAAATTCTATTCTGCAGGCTAAGGCTGTGGATCTTTGCAGTGCTGGGGAGGTTATCAGTGCCTCACTGCAAGCTTTAAAAGATATCCGAGAAGATGATTCATGGGATAATTTTGAGATATTAGACTACAAAAAGAAGGAGAACAATGAGCAAACAGCTCATAGACAGTTTTGTTCTCTCCACCGTTGGTCACACTGAGTCCGATTCCTCCAACACTCCCAGCCAGTCTTTGAGAAGAGCCCTCCTAAACATCTTGGACAGAGCTATTGCAGAGATTGAGGACAGGTTTTCGAGTAGAAATATTGACCATGTTGCTCAAGAAGTTCTCCACTGAACCGGACCTGTCAGCAGTGTGTCGACATATACAGGGCTATAAGGAAGCCTTTCCAGAGCTACATGCAGTGTATGCAACTGCACTGGTGATTGGAGTATCCTCAGCATCATGTGAGAGTTCTTTCTCCACTCTGACACGTGTCCTAACACCCTTCCGCCGCACAATGCTGCATGAGAGAAAAAGGAATTTGGTGATTCTGGCACATGAAAAATTAATAACCAAGAATATTGATTTGGATGAGTTTGTTAGGGCTTTTATGAAAACAAACAGAAGACTCATGCTTTGAGGCAATTACTTTGTGTTTTGCAGTGGGAATAGCTAGGCCTTCTTTTTTCTTTTAACCATATTGTTAGAAATCTCCAACAGTTTTAAGAGAAACCATAGCCTACAAATCTTTTTTTTTTTTTTTGACATTACCTTTGTTTGTAAAGTGCTTGCTGCTTTATTTCTTGAAAACAGTCCTGAGATTCGGTGTAGTGGTAGTTCAGCATAATCACTGAATGGGTGATGTAGGCAACTGTAAGCTCCATGTCACGGACAAAGACTTTTCTTTTTCTTGATTTAGCTAAAGAGCACACAGCTTTTATTTAAAGGGATAACCTTATTTCACTTTGGTACAACATAATTAATTTTGTGGAGCTTACCCCATTTTATTTGCATAAAGCAGCTGTCATTTGCCAGGGTGGTATACAATAGTTAGCTCTGCTGTTAGCCTTCTACTTTTGCATAACATGTAAGACTGTTGTTATACTTCAAATATTATGTTAGGCTATTATAGAAAAGTGAGTTAAATGATTTAATATTCCAACAATAGGAATGTCAGTGCCAAAAAACAGTATTGTCTGCCAAGTTTCCTTCTTTTTTTGTTGCAGAGCTGCAAACTGTGCTAACTTAATTTTTATCTGAATACAAACACGCATAATTAGGCCTCAAGAAATACAAATAGTGGCCTCTCTGAACACCCCTACACACATAACATAACATAACATAACAAGGAAAGATGAGAACAGGCCATTCAGCCCAACAATGCTTGTCTATTCTTACCTCTAAACTGTACTAATAGTGTCTAACACTGAATCAAGCCGGGCCTTGAACACCCCCAGTGTTTCTGCCTCCACCACATGTTCAGGCAAGCTATTCCACGTATTGACCACTCTCTGTGTGAAAAAATATTTCCTAGTGTCTGTGAGAAATGTATTCTTTGCCAGTTTCCATTTATGCCCCCTCGTTCTGCTAACCGAGCTCAACTTGAATAATTTCCTGTAGTTCACTTTGTTGATCCCTTTAATAAATTTAAATGCCTCAATCAAATCCCCCCTAAGTCTCCTTTTACTAAGCTTGAAAAGTCCTAGCATTTCAAGCCTTTCCTCATAAAAATGATCTTTTATACCCGGATCAATCTAGTTGCCCTTCTTTGGACCTTTTCCAGCGCCTCTATATCTTTCTTGTAGTAAGGTCCCCAGAACTGCAGTCAGTACTCTAAGTGTGGTCTGACAAGAGCATTGTACAGTGTGAGTATGATCTCCTTAGATTTATACTCAATACTCCTGGCTATGTATCCCAGCATCCTGTTAGCTTTTTTTTACCGCTACAGCACATTGACCAGACCCTGATAGGCTTTGATCGACTATTACTCCCAAGTCTTTTTCTGCATGTGCACATTCTAGTTTTGTACCCCGCATAAAGTAATCCTGCCCTATGTTTTTATTCCCCACATGTAGAACTTTACATATAGTTATATTGAATTTCATTTGCCAGGATACACACACACACACACACACACACAAATATATGCAAACGAGGGGGAAAAGCCTGGGAACTGTATGGCACACACAGTGCCCTAAATAAAAAAGTGCCCCCCCTAAATTTCTGTCTGTCCCCCCCAACCACAGCAGTCTAGAACCGGGCTGTTACAATGTATCGTGTCTGACTTTAATCCAACGTTATATAAAAATATATTAAAACTATGGTAATGGCCAAAGCACAATTCACATTTGCCCTTTAGGAAAAAAATTTATCAGCATCATCTGCTAAATGCTGACCATTAAGGATACATAGTAAGATTGTATCGCCCTTTGTTCTGTGTGGGCTGGTTACGGGTGTAGCCAAGGTTGCAAGTGGTATCTGGGAGACGGCGGGGTGGGTTGAAAAATTCACCTTGCAGTCAGATTAAATTGGAATTACGCGTTGTAAGATAATGTAAAAATATATGTGAAATATTCATTTTATTTTAACTATTAGGTCTCCGCAGTAGGCCTAATATAGCATAGGGCTACACTTTATAGTAACGTTATGCGTAGGCTATTGCTATTTGTTATATTCAAATGAAACCTACCCATTGTCACCTAGAAGCCATCCATCAACAAAAGGGGTAAACGACATAATGTCAGACCAGGATGGAATGAATATGTGGCTGAACTACATGTAGAGGCCAAAGAAGCTTTTAAAACCTGGGTGCTGTCAGGGAGAGCTAGACATGGGCCTGAGTGTGAACATAAGAAGCAGGCAAATGCACGATTTAAATATGCTGTGCGCTTTATTAAAAGGAACGAGCAGGCTATGAGGGCTCCATGGCCAAAAAGCTTCAGCAGAATAATGTCAATGAGTTCTGGAAAGAAGTTAAGGCTATTAATAACAGTAAGATGCCCTTGCCATCTAATATTGCTGGGATCACTGGGCCTGAAAATATTGCTGAACTTTGGAGAAAACATTATAGTGATATTTTTAATTGTGTTAAGTGTGAAGAATTTAAAATAGGAAATGTTTTTATGAATGATGGTGTGACTATAAGACCTGATGAGGTGTGTCATGCCATTGAGAAACTGGCAATGAACAAAGCATGTGGGCTTGACCAAATAACAGCAGAACATCTGAAATATGCTAGTGGTAGGATCCCAGTATTACTTGCTATGTGTCTTACTGGATTGTTAATGCACGGAATACTACCTGATTCTATGATGTATGTATTGTTAGTGCCAGTTATCAAAAACAAAACTGGTAAAATATCCAGCATTGAAAACTACAGGCCAATTGCTCTGGCTAGCATACTTTCGAAAGTTTTAGAACAAATTCTTTTAGATAGGCTCAGTGAATATGTGGCAACCACTGACAATCAGTTTGGTTTTAAAAGTAAGCTTGGTACAGATCAATGTATATATGCACTGAAAGAAGTCATTAGTAAATATAGACGACAGAATTCTACAATGTTTATGTGTTTTTTGGATGCATCAAAAGCCTTTGATAGGATCAATCATGGCAAACTGTTTGCTAAACTCCAAGAACGAGGAGTTCCACCTTACCTGATAAGGATCCTGCAGTTTTGGTATACACATCAAACTATGCAAACTAGATGGGGCAGTAGTATATCTGTACCTTTTCATGTAACTAATGGGGTGAGACAGGGAGGGATCTTGTCACCTGTCCTCTTCAATGTGTATATGGACGATCTGTCTAAGAAGCTTAAAGAGTGTAAGACTGGATGTATGGTGGGGGAGAGTCTCATCAACCATCTGATATACGCTGATGATTTAGTAATTCTGTCTCCATATAGTGCTGGGTTACAGCAGCTGCTTAAAGTCTGTTCTAGCTATGGAGAACAATATGATATCAAATTCAATCCGAAAAAGAGTGTTATTTTGATTGTTAAGACCAAGGAGGATCAGAAGCAAAAGTTTCCCTCCTTCCTATTGTCTGATCGTGCTCTAGACGTGGTGAAGAGAGTACGATATTTGGGTCACATCATCACTGATGATATGTGTGATGATGATGATGTGCAGCGCCAGTGCGGCAAACTCTATGCACAGGCCAATATGCTGGCACGCAAGTTCCATATGTGTACAGATGACGTTAAAATAAGCCTGTTTAGAGCCTACTGTACTTCACTTTATACAGCCTACCTCTGGTGTAACTATAGCACAGCAAAAATGAAAAAACTACAGGTAGCATATAATGATGCGTTCCGGATCCTCCTTAAGCTTCCAAGATGGACAAGTGCAAGTTACATGTTTGTAACAAGTAATGTCCCCACCTTCCATGCTGTGTTAAGGAATTATATGTATAAATTTATGTGTCGACTATCTGAGTCACACAACAAGATAATAATTGCTCTCACTAAGATTAAGCAGAGTGATACAAGATACTTCTCCTGCTTGTGGAAGCATTGGAATTGGTGTCTTTATGTATTTTAATCTATGTTGTCCTTGTATTGTATTGTATTTATGCATGTTTTTTATATGGACTATGAGTCTGAAATAAAGTTATCATATCATATCATATCATATCATCAGTAATACAAATTGCTCACACAGTTGCAACTTGCTCCAAATGTAGCTGTCGTGTGTGCTCCCATTTAGTCCCAGTGCATTACATACAACTTGTAGGAGGTGTATAACGAGTGTTAGGCTACTTTTCTACACACAAAAGTGTGTTCGTTCTCAGTCGATGCCCTGGTGGGAATTTGAGACCCATCAATTGCACCAAGGAGTTTTGGGAGACCACTCAGTGCGAAACGTCTCCTTTCACTTGACGTCTGTGTTGCGGGCTGAATGAAATCAGGCTTTTTACAAAGCGTAGTGCTGTCGTCACTTTACGGACAAATTGGACTTTTCGTTGCTTATTCCATAACATTGTCCGATGTCCGACAACTCAGAGAAAGCTGCCAGGTGACAGGAAGCGCAGAGCTGTCACTATTTGAAGCGAGACAGGTAGGGACATGCTCTCTGTTACATGTTATGTATGGCCTAAGAAGGTCGCATAAGCGTAATATTCTATCCGAAAAAGAAGTTTATAAAAGAAGGCCTATGTCTTTACTTTTTCTGAACTAAATCCCAGACAGTGTAGGCTACTTAAAGTGCACATTTTAATTTGCAGTAAATTCAGATAACGGTTTCAAGTAGTCTATAGTAGCCTATACTTAACGTTTAGTTCCAGGATATACATAAATACTGGAAATACACAGGCCTATTTAGTTTTATAAATTTGTCTACGTAAAATTTAGTCTACTTTAAAATAAACTTGATGTACTTAAGTATACTTCTAAAAATGAACTTTGATGTAGGCTACTACGTTTTTGTAAGTGATATCTTTCTAACAACTAATCTCCGTAGTTATCTAAATGGTGGAAGCAATCACAAAGAAGATTCTTTCTGGAGCGTGCCTCCATCTCTGCACAATCAAAGGAAACGGCATATTTGCGAGGAAAGAATTGCATGTGCGAGTGGCCTGTAGTCGTCGCACTTTTATTTGCGATTTGCGAGTGACGCATTTTGACAAGAAATTGCGATCTGCGAGTGGAAATCCTTGCAAATCGCTTTCGTGAAATGAACCCCTGGTCTAGTCATGTCGCAGTTGTTTACATGTTATTTTAACGGCGCATATAATTGCATATACATAGGCGCGTGCACAACGTGCGTACACCCTCCTGTCTGTTACACACAGGGGCGCACACAAGCAGGACTAAAAATATCAAGATTACAATGTGAAATATTATTATTGTGTAGGCTATATCAAAAAATGCATTATAATAAAAGGTCCATAGGACAAAGACCACATAGTACCTGTCCCTCAGCGAAGGGGAATGCAGCATTAAATTGGTGGTGTGCGATGGTGATGTGCGATGGTGCGTGTAAGGTTACATGTATAGACTATTAACAATTATCCTGGATCAAGCTATGACTTAGCCTATATTTGCCAATAATTCCTGTAATGTTCTGGGGGCACAATCTTCTGTTAAAGGAAAATGGCTATCAATTAAAAAGGAGCTGATAAAAGCCTAATGCACAAAATTACACCTAATGCGTGAATTGTCATTCAATGGAAAACTCGTGCACTGCAATAGATGGACATTTGAGTTCTGAAAATGTGCTTCCGATGTCATTACAATACAGCTCTGTTTATAGGCCTACAGCCTGTAAGTAAATAGAATGAAAAAAGTTCAAAACCTTGTCCAGAGAATATTGCATTTATTGTTTTTCAAATAGCCTAGGCTACAGTCCCCGGGATTCGCTGTGCATAAGGTTTTTCAATAGCCTACGGTTAAAAAAGGGAGATAAATTTCACCATGTTAACTGAATTTTAGCCTTATTGTTCGTCCTTCATATTTTTTTTAATTACAGTGACCAGGCTTCCATACTCTCAGCTTATTAAAACCCAGCTGATTTCACCTGTTATACCATAACTAAACAAAATGATTTTAAAGAGAACAATTCATTCACAATTAATTTTAATGCCATTCTCTACATGTGCGCTTTAACTTCATGCAGGAACAGGTCTGTTTCACCTTGGCTGCGCCTCGGGCAATTTACTACCTCCGCGTCGGGCATTTAAACTGTGTAATGCCCGGCTCCTCTGTCATTATTGCTTACTAAGCTGCTAGTAAAATGCGTTGGTCACATTTCCATAAGCAGGACATTATAAAACGAGGAAAAATATGCGTGAACCTATGGGTTGCCAACCTGACAGCTTTATTGTATTTAGTGTCATCATGAAGGCAACATTATTGTTATTAATCAATATTAGAATGCAGGTAATGAACTTCGGATGAAGCTTGAACTTCGAGAACTCCATGAGAACAGCCTCATGGAATTCATGTTTGACAATGTTTCATTGCATAATCAAACGGAATTCATTAAACAAGCGTTAAACTGCCATTTTCTAAGGTGAGACGGAAGCCATTGGTAGCTTATTCTCAGCTGTTGCAGGTGCTTTTAACAAAATTTAACTGCATTTTGTAAAATAACAGCACTGTCGGGAATTACCGGGAACTCATAATGGTTAGTCCGAAGAATATTGATCATACTATTGATCCATATAGCCTATTCCTTGATCGCACTAAACACGCACGAGCATGTTTGCTTCGCCATCATATAAGCAATACGCCAAGGTGGAAAAGCAGGCTTTTAAAGGGAATGGGATATGACATTTTGATGAAGAGACTAGGTTCAGCCCATTTGCACGTTGCGCCGTGCTTAGCGCTCAAAAAACACGCCGTCAAACTAGCAAA
This sequence comes from Synaphobranchus kaupii, assembly GCA_029718625.1. Taxonomy (NCBI): domain Eukaryota; kingdom Metazoa; phylum Chordata; class Actinopteri; order Anguilliformes; family Synaphobranchidae; genus Synaphobranchus; species Synaphobranchus kaupii. The sequence goes on along the minus strand of CM056382.1, from coordinate 26,207,813 downwards.
AGTGGACTTGGACACGCCCTAAATGCACTTTACGCCATGCGTTTAGACAAAGCGCTAAGATCGCCAAGATAGAGCCCTTTGAATCATTTGGTCCTCGAAGACAGGGCTCTATATCTATGGCCTGTGGGTAAGAGCCCAAACTCTCTGTGCAAGGGATGTTCAGGGCAGTACAATATGGTAGAGGCCTTCCTCAAGACCTGCCTGTCGTAAAGATCAGAAAGCTGGACCTGACTTACCCCAATGATTTTACCAGCCACTAATCAAACTGCCAAAACTATTCTTACTGGCAAAATTCTAATTACTAAACCAGGCCACAATGCAAAAGGTCAAAACAGATTCAATAAAACTTCTGTAGAAGAGAGTTATCATTTTAGTACGCATTTAGTACACAGTCGTTGTTGTACTTTCTTAGAAAATTGGATTCAACATTGGATTGAAACAATTATTTGTTAATTTAATCCAGTATGTGGCTTAATTGTGGTGTGGCATGATTAATTACCTATTGTTATGAAAATAAAATGTGCATATCATTCACGTATCATTTGAAAAGAGTATGAAGATGGAAGGAATGCATTCTGATTACCTAAAACATTCTACTACAAATACTTTTATTGTGTCAATAATCATCACAGATGATTGCCATTTTAGATTAGGTTTTAATTGTTTAGAACGTCAATTAGGTCAATTAACCCCTTTGTACAGTGACCCTGGGGCTACATCACAAACATCCTACTGTACCACGTCAGAAAGCGAGGTACCATGGAAACCTGCATATTGTCTTCATAAGCACGAGTCGGGCTATTATCGGGCAAAATATGAAGTTCCTACGTGCCACCGTTCTTCCGTATTTTATAAAAGTTTATAAAACGGGTAATTCTGACCACACATTATGATTGGTTGAGAGGCATTCAAAGCTCTGTCTATATTTGCGATATAGTACATCTATGATGCAATAATACACCTGTTTACCTGTACGTTTAAATTCATATCACTCCGCATGTCCGCAGCAAAAACTTAAAGCTAAATCTGCAGATAAAAAAAGTTTGTATTCGGTACGTTACAGCAACTTTTATCTAGCAAACCATTTTTGTGGTTAGAGGTGCGGTATTTATTCAGTTTGGAAATATGAATTTTGTAGGAATTTAGCTAGCTAGGCTTAGTAATTAGCTAGCTGGAGCTAAGTTAACGGAGAAACAGCCTACCGACTGGTTGTGTGAAAGCAAGTTAACGTTAGTTCACATCTGTATAGGCTATATATAGATAACTGTTTTAGCTAACGTTATAACTATTACAGATCCTTTCCAAAAAATTTGAATATCATGGAAAAGTTTTTTTTCCCCCCCATAATTCCATTCAAAAAGTGAAACTTTCATAGATTATGTAAGCAATAATCAACGACGAGGTGTGCATTACACGGTTTTAACCGCACGACGTTGAGGCGAAGAACCACCCGACGCGAAGCGGAGGGTGGTTGCCTCAGCGGAGTGCGGTTAAAACCGTGTAATGCACACCTCGGAGTTGATTATTGCGCTTATACCATGGTTACCAACAATGATTATATATAGTTACTTTCATATTTATAGATTTTTATCGATTTAATCAGCTGAAATTTAAATATACTTCCGCAGCTCTTTGGGCTTGTTGTTTTTGCGTTGTCATGCAAAACAGCTGGTTGGTAGTTCTAATTGAACAGAAAACATCTCGTTGCTAATTCTATTTCTCGTTACTAGTTCTATTTAAGTGCGTTGCTATGCAAACCCTCTCGTCGTTAGTTCTGAAAATAATTGATTCTATCTGGGAAAAAATTGTTCCTTCTCAGTTATAACGTACAATTGGCACCAATTTTGGTTATTTTTGTCATTACATTATTTAAGAAAATTGTATGAAACCATAACTCAATCAGATTCAACATTACCTCCCTGTCTTGCTTTTTAAAAATGGTTTGGTCACGTAGTGTGTAGCAGATTCGCATCATGATGTCCTATGGGACCATCTAAAAAATACTACGGAGTTTGTTAGATGTAACTTATCGAAGAATTTTCGCTGGATAAAAAGTTTTCTACATATAGCCTATAGGCTACAGATTAACATGCTTTGTGAAGTAGCCTAGCTTGCATTCACAAGCAGTCAGCGTGTTGCCGACGTCAATTTACATGCAAATTCCTACTATGATAAATTCGTATTTCCAACTGAATAAATACTGCACTTGTAACCACAAAAATGTATTGCTAGATTGAAGTAGTTGTAACTAAGATATCTGCCGAATACAAACTTTTTTAAATCTGTAGATTAATGTTGTTTACCGATTTTTATAAATCAGATGTATGCTGTTGCTACGGCAACATTAACCTCTACCTTAGAGACGGATTTATGGCTCGCAGTAAAAAAAGATTAGGCTACGCATTGCACATAAACACCATGCGCTTTGCTAACTCCGTGATAATGTAACTATGGCTAGCTATATAGTTACCTCGCCACGTATTGCATTTGCATTATCTTAAAAACAATGACAAAAGTTTATCGTAGCCAGTTAGCCCACTATTTGCAGCATACCTACGAGGCGAAGTAGCCGTCTGCCGTAGGCTACAGTAGCCTAACGTTAGTCACTGAGGAAAATAAAGTAGGTAGGCTACATTCGTTTACTTTATTAATTCACTTTATTTATTCCACTTATTTTCTAAAACGTCTTGGACTCTGAATTGACCGGTCATGTTTGCCATTCCCAGGTTGCATAGCTAGTACTAGCTGGCCAGGCAGGCAGCGCATTAATTTAGAACTGTGATTAAACTTGTGACCCGGATGACTGACCGGTTATACAGAATAACGACCAGTCATTGACCAATCAGAATCGAGTATTCACCCATACCATGGTATAAAGATTCATTACACACAAAGTGAAATATTTCTAGCCTTTATTTGTTTCATTTTTCATAATTTTGGCTTACAGCTCCAGAAAACCCCCAAAACAGTATTTCAAGAAATTAGAATAGTGTGTCGAAAATCAGCATTTACTTCAGTTATTTCAGAGAATGAATGTTTTAGACTGAGTGTCACACTATCATCTAATTTACTCAAAACACCTGCAAAGTTTATCTCAGTTTGGTTCAGTATGGGGAAGACTGCAGACTTGACAATTGGCCAGAAGACCATCATTGACACCCTCCAGAAGATGGGTAAGCCACAAAAGGTCATCGCTAAGGAGGCTGGCTGTTCACAGAGTGCAGTGTCCAAGCATATCAATAGAAAGTTTAGTGGAAGGGAAAAATGTGGCAGGAGAAGGTGCACAAGCAAAAGAGATGACCGTAGGCTTCAGCGGATTGTCAAGCAAAGACTATTCCGAAATTTGGCGGAGATGCAGAGGGAGTGGACTGAGGCTGGAGTCAGTGCTTCAAAAACCACCACGTACAGACGTATCCGGGACATGGGCTACAACTGTCGGATTCCTCGAGTCAAGCCACTCCACTCATTCTCTGAAATAACTGAAGTAAATGCTGATTTTCGACACACTATTCTAATTTCTTGAAATACTGTTTTGGGGGTTTTCTGGAGCTGTAAGCCAAAATTATGAAAAATTAAACAAATAAAGGCTAGAAATATTTCACTTTGTGTGTAATGAATCTATAATCTATGAAAGTTTCACTTTTTGAATGGAATTATGGAAAAAAAACAACTTTTCCATGATATTCAAATTTTTTGGAAAGGATCTGTACATTATATTACTATTATTATTATTATGTTATGTTATTAGCACATAACGCTAGCTATTAGTCCGTTTGCTAGCTAGCATTCCATTCCTAGCTTTGTTTGTTTTTGTGTTGCATGGCAACAGCTACACTGGGGACTATTTTCTCTGCTGCTGAAATGAAATTCATAACGTTAATTAAAAATTGTTTTATTGGAAGTGTGCTTTGTCCTGAGATATTATTTACAATATAGCTGGCAACCGTTTTATAAAAGCAATAAGGTAACTCGACGCTGTACAATATCGTCAATATAGTCACAGTTAAAGGGTTGCCGGCCCGACGCTTTGCATCGGGCCTAACAACACCCTTTAACTGTGACTATATTGACAATATTGTACTGCGTCTCGTAGCTTATTGCACATGAGAGTGAATCGGGTTGAAGATAATGGACATTTAAATATATTTATGAGTTAGGGTTACAGTTCTTCTTGAACCACCAAAAAACTTTATACTATCACAGAAACAATAAAAAACACATAAGGTCCTGGATATAGGTAAATTAAACTTATTTTGCCTGCTCACTTATTAGAGTGAATTTCTGTCATCATAAGATAATTTTCTTCTGCTATGAAAATCTCTCATAAAGTATGGAATGAAGTCATAACCTTATCTGCATTATTAAAGCCAGATACATCCTTTCTAAGATTATGTAGTTATTTTCTGCTTAAATGTGGTGTACAGTGTAAGTTTCAACATGGGCAAAATAAAGGCAGGGCGCAGCGTGGTGGATAGCATAGGCTACTACTTTTAATGCTATTTAAAGTATATTTCAAACACCGTAGTCATAATTTAAAATTGTATTTCCAATACCTACAAATCACCCTTTCAATTAGTATACTTAAATATACTTTAAGTTTGTAAGACGCGTCTCAATTTAGTACACTTAAGTACAGTAAGTACACTAAAGTTGTACAGAAGTTCTACAAAAGTACAACTTTAGTGCATGTATTAGCCTGTACTTAAAGTGTGGCCAGTTTAACACAAAATTAGTAGTTACTACATGATGAGTACGTACTAAAAGTATACTTAAAGTATAATATTTTTTTGCTTGGGTCCTTATGTTTACTTAGTGTATTTAAGCATGGTGCACCATTAAAATATATTGCAATGTACTACATTATAGCTTGTTAGTGGGGTTTTATTATAAAGAATTGGTGTCCCAAATTACCTAATGAGCTGTCCCACATTCCCAAATGCAGATGAAAAAATGTGCTGTGGCTCAAATGAAATATAAAGGTGTGTCACGCATCCTGTGAGCAAGATTTCTACATTTTTTCTTTTTATGTGGTCAGATAACATCTTGAGGATTTCAGAATTGTATCATGTGCTGTGTAAATGTGTTGGACTAATATCGAAACAGGTAACAGAAGGCAAAATTGCAAAAAGTGTCCCACTTTATCTGAATTCACCCTACAGTGGGGACGGAAAGTATTCGGGCAGTGACACATTTTTTGTTGTTTAGGCTCTGTACTCCAGCACATTGGATTTGAAATGGAACAGTGACTATGAGGTTAAAGTGCAGACTTTCAGCTTTAATTTGAGGATTTTTACATCCATATTGGGTGAACCGTGTAGCAATTGTAGCCCTTTTTATACACAACCCCCCCCATGTTAGGGGAGGAAAAGTAATTGGACAAATGAACATAAACCTAAATAAATTCATCATATTTAGTATTTGGTTACATCCTAATGAATATCCTAAATGAAGTTGCATATCCTAAATTAAGTTTGTAAATGTGAATTTAGTAAGCAATAATGACCGAGGAGCCGGGCATTGCACAGGTTAAATGCCCGACGCAGAGGTAGTAAATTGCCCGAGGTGCAGCTGAGTAGGGCATTTAAACTGTGTAATGCCCGGCTCCTCGGTCATTATTGCGCTTATACCATGGTTACCAACAATTATTATACACTGCCTGCTGGCCAAAAAAAAAGTCGCCGTTGCACCCGTCATACATAGTGCCCACTGTACAAACCTCTGGAGGTAGTGTTAAGATCTGGGGTTGCTTCAATTGGTCAGGTCTAGGCTCAGCAACGTTATGCAGCAATAAAACGAAGTCAGTACCTGAATGTACTGAATGACCAGGTTATCCCATCAATGGGCATATTCCAGGAAGACAATGCCAAGATTCATCAGGCTCAAATTGTGAAAGAGCGGTTCAGGGAGCATGAGGAATCATTTTCACACATGAATGGCCACCAGAGTCCTGACCTTAACCCTATTGAAAGTCTTTGGGGTGTGCTGGAGAAGACGTTACGGAGTGGCTCGACTCTCCCGTCGTCAATACAAGATCTCGGGCAAAAATGAATGCAACGGAAATAAATGTTGTGACGTTGCATAAGGTTGTCGAAACAATGCCACGACGAATGCGCGCCATAATGAAGGCTATAGGTGGTCCAACAAAATATTAGCGTGTGCGACTTTTTTTTTGGCCAGGCAGTGTATATAGTTACATTTATATTTATTGATTTTTATCGACTTAATCAGCTGAAATTTTAATATCCTTCCAAGGCCATTTTGGCATGTTGTTTGCCGTTGTCATGCAAAACTGCTCGTTGGTAGTTCTATTTGATCAGAAAACATCTTGTTGCTAATTCTATTTCTGGTTACTAGTTCTATTTTGTCCGTAGTTATGCAAAAACCTCTCGTTGGTAGTTCTGAAAATAATTGATTCTATAAGGAAACAAATAGTTCCTTCTCAACTTTATACCATAAAGTAGCACCAATTTTGGTTATTTTTGTCATTTGTTACATTATTTAAGAAAATTGCATGAAACCGCAACTCAATTTACCTCCCTCTCCCCATCTTGCTTTTTAAAAATGCTTTGGTCGCGCAGCCTATTTTAAACAGCCTAGGCTAAGGAAATTGCATTTCAGATTTGCATCATGAGATGGGAACATCTGAAAAAATAGCCTACTGTAGATACAGAGTTTGTTACTGTTAGATGTAACTTGTCATATCTAAGACATTTCGCTGGATAAAATGTTTTTTTAATACACAGATTAACGTGCTTTGTGAAGTAACTTGCTCGCATTCGCAACCAGCGTTGTTCACGTTAGCGTTACATTACATTAGGTAAAGCCCTACTACGTTACGTTCATATTTCCAAACTGAATAAATACTGCACCTCTAACCACAAAACTTCTTTGCTAGATTAAAGTTGTTGTATCTAAGATGTTTGGCGAATACTAACTTTTTAAATCAGCGAATTTAGCGTTATTTGCCAGATTTATTCATCAGCTGTTGGTGTTGCTATGGTTACCATTCATAAAAGAGTCGACTCTAATGGCGCTGGCAGCAGATAACGTAGACGGCGTATTAATTTAGAACGGTGATTAAAATGTTGCCAGCGCTACTTCATTGCCGGGCGGTTACACAAATTAAATGCCCACCCTCCAGCCAATCAGAATCGAGTATTTATCCAAGCCATGGTATAAATGATTAAATGAAATTAAATAAAGTATTTTGGATGCCATTAATTGAGTTGTATTATTTTAAAAACGATTGGGATAAGCTTTTTCATCATAACATGTGAGTGCCCCCGAAATGTGAAAAAATGCCCTCGAAAATCAGTTAAGGGGGGCAAAAAAGGCCCTGTGAGATAAAAGTTAATTTCGTACCCTGAGTTGATGTAAGTGTACCTGTACATGCAATATGCACTAATACACTCTATTTCGCTGTTTCAAACCAATTATACCAGCTATATTTTAATGATGTTTATTTGACTTAAGTTACACAGTTGACACTACAAGGTTTTCACAGAATGAATGAAGGGATGCATTTTAAAATATAGCTGCAAGCAGCGATACCCGGGGACCGAGCGGCATGAGCAGCATTTGTGAAACACAGAGACTGCAAAATGTTAGACAACTATAGACAGGGTTGACCGAAAATACAAATATTTGTTTCTAATCAGGGCTTTTGCCATTGTTGATGGTATCTTAACCCGATCCAGTAAGGGCTTGCATATTACGTCTTTTAAGTACAAGTGAAACAGTTAACAGTTAATATTGTTACATTTCTTAACCTTTGCAATAAAAAGGTGTTTCTTAATGTGAAAACAACATTAAAAGAAGCATAGCATTTGCACAATAGTTTTGTCAAACATTAACTTAACCATTGCTACCAAGCTGGAATCAGACCACTGACCACACACATGGAAAGCCAAGATTGTATCCACTACGCCAAAGCAGGTTAACAGAAATGTGGAGGGCAAATAATATGTTTGTGTGGTATCAGACTGTTTTGGCATACTGACTTCATAATTCAAACAGTTAACAGGTAATATTATGAAATTTCTTAGCCTTTGCAATAAAAAATAACTGGTTTTATGTTAAAAGAACATTTTAGCATGATGTGCACATTGTGTGCCTCAGAAAAACAGTTGGGAACAGGTGGGGATCGAACCACCAACCTACTACACTGCAGTCCAATGCCTTAACTACTAAGCTACAGTTGGTATGGTAGGTAGACGGCCTGTTAAGCATAGATAGTGTACTTGGCGGATGGCATACCTGCCATCCCAACATTTGTATTTCTATAGCGCCACCACACAGATTGATTGGGTTAAAACTGCAGGGCTCAAGTCTTGATCTAACTCTCAATAAACCCACTAAGTTTCAGAACTTTATATCGAACGGTTTTAGAAGTACTAGCATTTATGTGATAAGCCATGCCCAATGCAAAATTCATTGGCTTCTCAATCTGCCAATTTTTGACATAAGCCTTAGTAAAGTAATGCATGTATGAAGGGTTGCGGGTTGATTCCCTCGAACAGGTTTGGTGCAAATTGGTCAAATTCTGTAGGAGTAGTAGCATTTTAAGTGTTTTACAAAAAATGCTAATTAGCAGAAAATCGTAGATGGCAGACTTCATGGTTTCTTGAGGCAAATTTGTTGGGCATGAATAGCGGGATATGTACACCAAATGTAGATCAAACGGGGCATCGCAGTGGGCGTGTCAATGATTTTTATTGAATTTTTAAATATTTTCTTATATTTGGATCTCTATAGCACCACCATGTGGCTCGATTGGGTTGAAACTGGAGCTGTCAGGTCCAGATGTTACGCTTAAGCCCAGTCTACATAAAACAGCCGAGAGGAGACCAGACGGGACGGGACGGTTTTAAACCGTTTTTTGAATAATGATTTAGCGGTATGTACTGTCCAGTTTTAGAACATCTGCTCTCATTGGCCAGCATTTCCGAAATTGACCATATCAAGTTTTAAACCCGGAGTTTTAGAACCGTTTTAGAACGTAGGCTACGTAATAGAGGAAAAAGATTCTCTTAACCAATCATGAAGCAGCACAGCGGATTGGAAAATATTGTCCTCTCCTTTCTTCGCCGTCTTTGTCGTCTCCTCTTCACTAGAAGTACGGCCGCAACGGCATCGCTGTCACTGTCAGACATGACGTTAACAAAGCTAGCTACTGTAAAAAACAAGTGACAAGTCAAGCCAACGTTATTAACAGTGTAGCTACGTTATATTTAGACCACTCGGTACCAAATATGCCAATAAATAAATAATATGTTTAGCTAGAAACAAAATACACATATAAAAGTCACAAGAAGAAAGAAACAGTCAAGTACACGGAGTCGTTGTCATGGAAACATTTGTTTATTTGTTTACTTGGTGCTTTGATGTGGACTGCCTAGTTTTTACTTGGACGTTCTGAGATTTGAATTTGGACGTTCTGAAGATTTCTCCTGTCTCGTCTGGTCTGAAGTCGGCTGTTTGATGAAGACTGGGCTTTAAAAGACCTCCCAAGTTTCACAACTTTCTGAAAGCAATTATTAGCATTTTTATGATAAGCCACGCCCACTGAAAATTCTAATTTGTTCAGTATTAGCGGAAGGGCCTCTATACCACATTTTGTGACTCTAGATAAAATGGGGCATATGCACTGGGTGTATCAATGATTTTTAGTGAATTTTAAAATATATTTAGGGGACCGTGCAGCAAAGCTGCAGGTACCCAATTGTTTTTGTTCAGATTCTTTTTTTTTTTTTTCTTCTTTTTTTTTCTCCCCTTTCACCTAAAATTCCCGTGAGCTGGTTTGTCCTAGAATCACCAGACTTGGCACGCTTGATGGGATTCCCAAACTCTTGAATCCTCTATATTATGATGCAGATTGAACACCTGGTGGCGCTGTAGTGCACGTGACAAAATTTTGACATTGACACGCCCACTGCCGACGCCCCGTTTCACCTAGAGTCACAAAATTTGGTAAGCATGTTCATTTGCTCATTCTGAACAAATTTGCCGCAAGGACCCATAAAGTCCGCCATATTGGATTTTTTGCTAATTAGCATTTTTTGTAAAACGCTTAAAATGCTACTCCTCCTACAAAATTTGACCAATTGAGATGAAACTTGGTATACACACTCCATAGACCATGTCTCATAAAAGTTATATTCAGAATTTTGATATTCAGTCATATTTGATTTTCCGCTAATTAGCATTTTTTGTAAAACACTTAAAATGCTACTCCTCCTACAAAATTTGGCCAATTTACATGAAACAAGGTACACAAACTCCTTAGACCATGCTTCATAAAAGTTATATTCAGAATTTTGATATTTTAAAAGATGGCCGAATGACGAGCCAATAAATATCCAGTGGGCGTGGCTTATCACAAAAATGCTAATAATTCCAAAACCATTTCACAGAAAGTTATGAACCTTGGAAGGTCTTTTAAGAGTAACATGTGGACCAGACCTCTCCAGTTTCAACCCAATCAAGCCACGTGGTGGCGCTATAGAGATCCAAATATAAGAAAATATTTAAAAATTCACAAAAAATCATTGACACGCCCACTGCCGACGCCCCGTTTGATCTACAGTCACAACATTTGGTGGATACATCCCGCTACTCCAGGCCAACAAATTTGCCTCAAGAAACCATGAAGTCTGCCATCTTCGATTTTCCGCTAATTAGCATTTTTTGTAAAACACTTTAAATGCTACTCCTCCTACAGAATTAGACCAATTTGCACCAAACCTGTTCAGGGGACTCAACCCGCATCCCTGCATACATGCATTACTTTACTAAGGCATATGTCACAAATTGGCCGAATGAGAAGCCAATGAATTTTTCGTTGGGCGTGGCTTATCGCACAAATGCTAGTACTTATAAAACCGTTTGATATAAAGTTCTGAAACTTGGTGGGTTGATTGAGAGTTAGATCAAGACTTGAGCCCTGCAGTTTTAACCCAATCAATCTGCGTGGTGGTACTAAATAAATCAAATGTTGGGATGGCAGGTATGCCATCCGCCAAGTACACTATCTCTGCTTAACAGCCCGTCTACCTACTATACCAACTGTGAAAGTTCTTGTAGCTTAGTGGTTAAGGCATTTGACTGCCATGTAGTAGGTTGGTGGTTCGATCCCCACCTGTTCCCAAGTTTTTTTCGAGGCACACAATGTGCACGTCATTGTAAGAATGTTCTTTTTATTGCAAAGGCTAGGAAATTTCACAATATTACCTGTTATCTGTTTGAATTATGAAGTCAGTAAGCCAAAACAATCTGATACCGCAACACACAAGTCTTATTTGGCCTCCTCATTTCTGTTAACCTGCTTTGGCCTAGTGGATACAGTATTGGCTTTCCATGTATTTGGTCAGCGGTTCAACTCCGGCTTGGTACCAATGGCTAGGTTAATGTTTGGCAAAACTATTGTGCAAATGCTATGCTTCTTTCAATGTTGTTTTCACATTAAGAAACACCTTTTTATTGCTAAAGTTAAGAAATTTAACAGTATTAACTGTTCGCTGTTTGACTTGTACCTAAAAGACTTAATACACAAGCCCTTACTGGATCGGGTTAAGATACCATCAGCAATGGCAAAAGCCCTGATTAGAAACAAATATTTGTATTTTGGGTCAACCCTGTCTAGAGTTGTCTACCATTTTGCGGTTTCTGCTTTTGACAAATGCCGCTAATGCCGCACGGTCCCCCGGAAATCGCTGCTTGCAGCTATATTCTTATATTTGGATCTATATAGCGCCACCACGTGGCTCGATTTGGTTGAAACTGCAGAGGTCAAGTCCTTATATTACTCTTAATAGACCTACCAGGTTTCATAACTTTCTGTCAAATGATTTTGGAATTATTAGCATTTTTGTGATTAAGTCACGCCCATTGAAAATTCATTGGCTCGTCATTCGGCCATGTTTTAAAATATCATAATTCTGTGTATAACTTTTAAGAAGCATGGTCTAAGGGATTTGTGTACCTGGTTTCATGTAAATTGGCCAAATTTTGTAGGAGGAGTAGCATTTTAAGTGTTTTACAAAAAATGCTAATTAGCGGAAAATCCAATATGTCTGTTCATCATGAGCAGCGGGACCTGTACACCACATTTTTGTGACTCTAGGTCAAACGTGGCGTCGTCAGTGGGCGTGTCAATGTCACAATATTTTCACGTGCACTACAGCGCCACCCAACTGGCCGTTCGCCACCAAATTTGGTGAGGGCTTGTGCGATGACAAACTTCTAAACTATATGCCAAGTTTCGTGAGAATCAGCCAAGCGGTTAAGGAAAAACACAAAGAAGTAATAAATGAGTACATTTAAGCTAAAATGTCTGCAAATTTAAGATGGCGCCCACCAAATTAGTCAAATCCGGGTCTTTGTCACTGTAGCAAGTTTTACATCTCTGCAAAGTGAATTTTTTAATATTTATATTCGGAACTCTATAGCGCCACCCACGTGGCTCGATTGGCTTAAAACTGTAGAGGTCAAGTCCTGATGTTACTCTTAACAGACATACCAAGTTTCATAACTATCTGTCAAATCGTTTTGGAATTATTAGCATTTTTGTGATAAGCCACGCCCAGTGAAAATTCATTGGCTTGTCATTCGGCCATCTTTTAAAATATCAAAATTCTGTATATAACTTTTATGAGGCATGGTCTAAGGACTGCGTTTACCAGGTTTCATGTAAATTGGTCAAATTTTGTAGGAGGAGTAGCATTTTAAGTGTTTTACAAGAAATGCTAATTAGCGAAAAATCTAATATGGGTGACTTGATGGGTCCTAGAGGCAAATTTTTTTCGGAATGAGCAAAGGGACCTGTATACCAAATTTTGTGACTCTAGGTGAAACGGGGCGTTGGCAGTGGGCTGTCAATGTCAAAATTTTGTCACGTGCACTACAGCGCCACCAGGTGTTCAATCTGCGTCTGAAAAAATACAATAGGGTACCTGCAGCTACCCTGCTCGGTCCCCTAATTACACCATTTTAAACTTTCCCTCAATGTCTTTTTGCAACTTAAAAATATTTAAAAAACTGAAAAAAAACAAAAAAACAGGGACACATTACTTATATGCCAATTATGCATACACTTTTCCAATAGAAATAGATTTTTTCACAACGTATATGTTTGAAAAAGTTTTCATAATCTAGTTAACCTCTTCCTACCGAGGGCAAAATAGGCCAATTTTCACCTGTTTTCACTAGTGACAAACAAAGGTGGTTATCTCAAAAACTATAAATGGTACAAATATGGGTCATGGCTTTTATTAAAGACGACACCTGCAGTACTACGACTAAGCAGTGAGAACTCATAGAAATCCAGTTTTTGATACTTAACTACAACAATTTATGTACAGAAAATATAAAAAAACTAAAAAACGGGTACCTACATTCAAGTTTAAGAATTTTTACCTGGGGAGCTACAAATGCAATCAAGGAAATGACTCCTCTATCTGATTCATCAATATGCTGCCTACCTCTGCTAACAATCTGGTGTCAATATCTCAAAAAATTTTACAGGATTTTTTTCAGATGAACCTTTTTCGTTATCCAAATGGTGCCAAATGTGCCAAAAATGGCAATGTTCCAGAAAGGTCTCAATATGATTTATTTTTAGGTTTTTACAAAACAATGAGATAATTTGTCAATATTGGCAATAAAAGTTCATTTTTAGACGTGTTCTTGTGGCTCTTCATATTACACAACTAACTACCCGAGGTCACAAAAAGCTGTCAAAACCCATGTAGCAGCACAGTGAATCTTGTGTATTTCACCAGAACCTCATTAGCCAGAAATGAGTCCAGGAATGTGCAAACAGGTTTTCAAATGAATAATGGGAATAGTATGAAACTTCCCTACACATTACTGCTAGCCAGTCCTGTCCTTTATTCTGTTGCCACCTCCTATGACAGGGACGTTGGGGTTGGGTTTTAGGAGGCAAAACTTTATACATGACAAACATATATCAACTATATACAAGTGCACTAAGGTGTACTACTAAAAGTGCAGTGTGGATAAAAAATCAAAAGTCCACCAGTTTCCTAGATAAAAAATAAAAACACCCCTGCTGTAACAAATAAAAAGATCCTTGCCCTCTAATTGCTGAAGTTACCGTATTTACACAAAGAAAGTACAAAGTGGCAGGGTCCAAAAAGCTAAAAAAAATGAACTAAAAACAAAAAAAGGCAAAGGATCAAAACATGGGGGTGGAGGGTGAGGAGAGATTATTTAACCATTCATACAGAAGCCATTTAGACTACACATTCCCTCAGGAGAGCAATCTGCATCATTACAAACCCCACTAACCCTGTCCATGGAATTGTCCACCATGTTGATATACCCATTAGTCCCCCTTATACAACAACAATCAACAATAATAATAATAAACAAGTACTCCCTCATGTTATCATGTTCTCTCCCTCATACCATGCATAAATTGCCATTTTGTTTACCTGCACAGCCGTCTGTACTGCATACAGAACAATTTACTCATGTGGAACAGTGACTTTACTAAACACTTCCAGAAGCCATTTCACACTCAAAAAAATCGATTTAGTAGCTCATCTCAGACACAAATAGATAGCTAGCTGCTTGTTACCTGTAATTTTGCTTGCTAGCTTGCCACTGTAAAGGTAATACTATGTATATTAATTTAGCTGAGAGGGACCGATTATATGCATAAGTATATAAGGTTAGTTAGCTTCACAGAAGAAACACAGGGATTCACGCATTGCAGCTAAATTGCACATTTCCTTCGATGCTTACACCAAACTTACAGTTTCCACAAACATCTGTGTTGTTGGCAACGCCACGTAACACGTGCGAGTTTGTCAACACAGACAATACACCCTAAGTTTACTTCATAAATTATTTATCATACCGTTGGAATGTGCAATTTGTAATATTAATTGTATGAAAAACAATAAAATACAGTTGACAATGTAATTACGAACCCGCATGGCATTGCGTGAATTCACACTGGTATATCGAAAAATCGGTAATACCACCAGCCCTAACGACGTTACCTGCCATGGCGAAATTCAATGCGTTTATAGCATAACACTGTTAGTATGATAAAACAACTTACATGTCAGCAACATCATCTCGGTCATCAGTGGATTCAGCGTCATTGAGACAGGATGAGTCTCCCTAGGCAAAAACATCTTCTGGCTTGTCCAGTTCGTCTAGCACTTGGTGCACGGATAAACGCCTCAAAAATCTCGACATAACTACACAAAAACTGTATCAAAAATACTCTAAAGTAAAAAATGTAACTGCGGGCCTTACCTAATTAATTGTGCTTTGCTAATAAACGGAATGTAGCGAGCTACGCTACAAGGTAAAAACACTGCGCCATCTTGGTGCGATAATTACGCGTGACTGCCACTTCCTTATACGCACGACAGGATCTCCTTCATTTACGACGCCAATGTGTTCAATGAGGGCTCGTTTCAAAGATAAGAGTCTTGGCTATTGGCTGGAATATTTGACAGACAGTTTTAAAACCCAATGGAAAGCAAATAATACTCGGAGTGGAGGCAGGTCGAAGACAGTTTTTCCCACTTCAGATAGGCCTATTGTGCTATCAGTCAAAGACATACACCCAATTGACGACGGTTTTGCATAATTCTCTGCAAACAAGTTCAAAACCACTCTGGCTAACATATACTAAGCCGTTGGATTGGTACTCCAGAAACTGGCTGAGTGTTACGGACGCGATAGTCAGATCGCGTCTGTATTGTTGCAGGTTGGTTTTTCTCTCTGTCTCTCTCTTTCTGTCTCTCTCTCTGTCTCTCTCCCAGGCCTTTGCTTCAGCTCCTCCGTGTTGTCCGTCGACCAATGGTGTTCGTCTGCCTGTTTGTCCAGCGTCCAATCAGAGGCTCGTCCGCGTGTATTTAAACTTTTCGCTCCCTCTGTATAAAAAAGAGATTGCGCTCACCACCGGTGTTTTTGTTTCTGTTGTACTGTCTTGTGTGTGACTACTGTTTTGTGTCCACACAGTTCTAGCCTTTGTATTTGTTGTCCAAGAGTACTGTGTTCGTTCGTCATCCTCCCGATCGTTTATGCCTCAGGGGAGGGCGAGGTAAGTAAGTAAGATGCCCACGGGCTTACATCGCGCAACACGCAGTTTGGACTTTTGTATAGATCCACCAGGCTAGTTTCCCCAGGCGGGTGCCGCCTCATGTCATTTTGGGTTTAGTTTAGGTGGGACAGCCAGCCAGGAATAGGATTTGTGTATTTAGGTTAGGGGACTAGGAAGTGCCAGGGTCTTAGAATTAGCTGGGGTGTTTTGTTGATTTCATTGTTTTGGTACCCGTTTGTTATGGCGTCCTCCCCTTTGGTCTCCTTATGTGTTTCCCTCGTGTTGAGATGATAATTATTATTATTATTTGGAAATAAACCTTTTGTTACTTTTGGTCTTTTTACCCTCCTTGTCCTTGTAGTTCTGTCTTCTACTCAATATCGCCATTGCCCAGCATAACAAGCAGTCACGGCATGTTACGTTTTCCCCCTTTCTACCCCTAGACGAGCCATCAAAGAGGGGTTCGTAACATGAGTGGGCGCTCGTCCGAGATATGATTCTCATACGTTCGTGTTTGCATGGGTTGTTGTGCTTTGTTCGGTGTTGCGTAGTTGTGTGTGCTTAGTTTGCTTTGATTATGGCTGCTTCTCTGGTGCAGTTGTTTCTAGAGGCTCCGTCGGTCGACGTATTGGACCAGTGTCGCAAGGTGGACCTGTGTAGTATTGCTGATCACTACGAAATCTCTGTATCGCGGAGCTGGGTGAAGGCAGAGATCAAGCAGGTAGTGTTGGCCGGTTTGGTGGGACAGCGGGTGCTTGGTGAGGGTGTTGCTGAGCCAGCTAGTTCTAGTCCGCAACCTTTTCCGTCCTCACGGACGGACGACAAGGTGGTGGGGGAGCCTGATGCTGACGCAGATGTGTCTGATGTGAAGGCTACGCCGCCAGCCACCTTGCCACGTTTTGAGCCAATGTCATCTTTGTCTATGCCCTCTCACTCGCCCTCTCGCTCTGTAACGGGTGGTAATGTGCGTCTTAAAGTACGCCTGGCCCGCCTGCAGCTAGAGGCACAGAGCAAACAGGCTGAGGCTGATAGGGAGTGTAATCTCCGGCTGGAAATAAGAAAAATGGAACTTGAGGCTGAGGTTCAGATTCGGCGACTTGAGAAGGAGGAGAAGATAGCCTTGGCTCATGTCCAGCGGCCATCAAATGGCGTGTCCTCTGTCCCTGTATCGCCTACGTCACTGGCTCCTCAGACAGACAGGTTTGATGTTCGCAAGAACATTTCGTTAGTTCCCCCATTTAGAGAGTCAGAAGTTGACCCGTACTTTAGTGTGTTTGAGCGTATTGCCATAACCCTAAAGTGGCCGAAGGAGATGTGGCCGCTACTGTTGCAGTGCAAACTGTTCGGTAAAGCTCAGGAGGTTGTATCTGCCTTGTCGCTTGAGGATAGTCTGAAATACGACTGCGTAAAGAATGCTGTGTTGCGTGCGTATGAGCTGGTGCCTGAAGCCTATAGACAGAAGTTCAGGCATCACAAAAAAGCCACTAATAAAACCTATGTTGAGTTTGCTCGAGAAAAAGAGACTCTCTTTGACCGGTGGTGCTCAGCGACTAAGGCGACGGACCATGATTCCCTTCGTGAGCTAATCTTGGTGGAGGAATTTAAGAACAGTCTTCCCGAACGTTTGGTAATTTATCTCAATGAGCAGAAAGTATTGTCTCTCTCCCTGGCCGCGGTGCTTGCGGATGAGTTTGTGTTGACTCACAAAACGGTGTTTTCCACACCTCGAAATGAGAATAGGAGTGCAGAGAGTCATCCAAATTCCCAACCAAATCGGAGTCCAGGGGTGATTCGAAACTCGAAGGAGAAGGAGGTGCGGGAGTGTTATTATTGCCACAGAGTAGGACATGTTATTGCTGACTGTCTCACTTTGAAAAATAAGAAAGCAGCGCCTCCAACCACCAAAAGCGTTGGCTTAATTAAGACAGTTAAGCCTACTAAGAGTTTAGTGAAGAACGGTTCTGATTCCAGCTGTGTTTCTATCCCTCCTGATTCCACCTACCAGCCGTTCATATTTCAGGGATTAGTTTCGTTCACCGGTGACTCAAAGGATCAGAAACCGATTCAAATATTACGAGACACGGGTGCTGCGCAGTCACTAATTCTCTGGGATGTGTTGCCCTGGTCTGAGCAGTCGTACTGTGGTTTGAATGTGTTACTGCAGGGCATTGACATGGGTTGTGCGCCGGTGCCCCTACACCAAGTTCACTTGGTCTCTGATTTGGTTAGTGGATGTTTCAGAGTAGGCGTGCAGCCGCAGCTCCCCGTTCAGGGGGTGTCTATGTTGTTGGGAAATGATATAGCAGGAGGCCGAGTGTTGCCTGTGTTGGAAGTATTGAATACTCCTGACGCAAACTCTTGCACTGATGATGAGGTTTTCCCTGCGTGTGTGGTGACGCGTGCTCAGTCGCGTCGGTGGCGTGACGTTATTGGCTTAGCTGACACGGTGCTCGCCCCGTTATTCTCCAGTGAGAATGTTCAGGTTTCCCCTCCTGTGCCTCTTGTGGGTTCCGACACCGAGAGTGCCGTACACCAGGAAGTACTCGATACTGGTGAGATGATACTACCAGTTACCCGTGCAAAGTTCATCGCTGCACAAATTAAGGATATTACCTTAGCGAACTGTTTTGCCACCGCTAGTAGTCCAGAAGACGCAAAAACAAAAAAGGTAGGTTACTTTCTCGAGAATGGACTCTTAATGCGGAAGTGGAATCCCCGTGCTGGTACAGAGTGGAGCACTGTATTTCAGATTGTGGTTCCTAGAGCATTTCGTAACCAAGTGTTGTCCCTGGCCCATGATGTCCCGTGGTCTGGGCACTTAGGGGTTACTAAAACCTATGATCGCGTACTCCATCATTTCTTTTGGCCTGGTATGAAATCCGATGTAGCACAGTACTGCCGTACTTGTCATACTTGCCAAATAACCGGGAAACCAAACCAGGTCATTCAGCCGGCGCCTCTCCACCCCATCCCTGTTATGAGAGAGCCGTTCGAGCGAGTGATAATTGATTGTGTTGGCCCGCTACCTAAGACCAAGTCTGGTAATCAGTATTTAGTAACTATCATGTGTACTGCTACTAGATACCCAGAGGCAATTCCCATGCGAAAAATTACTGCGAAGGCGGTGATTAAAGTGTTAATTAAGTATTTCTCCACTTT
The DNA here is from genome assembly GCA_029718625.1 of Synaphobranchus kaupii. Classification (NCBI taxonomy): domain Eukaryota; kingdom Metazoa; phylum Chordata; class Actinopteri; order Anguilliformes; family Synaphobranchidae; genus Synaphobranchus; species Synaphobranchus kaupii. The sequence continues at coordinate 26,188,570 of CM056382.1, read as the reverse complement.
TGGCTTTCCAAAAGTAGTCCAAACGGACCAAGGAACTAACTTTCTCTCGCAGTTGTTTGAGAGGGTGTTACAGTCTCTCGCTGTCTCTCACAAGATTTCCAGTGCCTATCATCCCGAAAGCCAGGGTGCTTTGGAAAGGTGGCACCAGACCCTGAAGTCCATGCTGCGTAAATACTGCATGGACACTGAGAAAGACTGGGACGAGGGTGTACCGTTAGTTTTGTTTGCTATCCGTGAAACGGTACAAGAGTCGCTTGGTTTCAGCCCTGCTGAATTAGTGTTCGGACACACAGTCCGTGGTCCCTTAAAGGTTCTAAAAGATCAAATTATGTCGACTGACTCTGGCCCCAAGAGTGTGTTGGAATATGTTAGTCAGTTCAGAGAACGGTTACATGAGGCATGCGCGCTAGCCCAAGGTGCGCTCTCTTCCATTCAAGGGAAAATGAAGCGTCGTTTTGATAAAAAGGCTGTTCATCGCTCCTTACAGCCGGGTGATCAAGTCTTGGTTCTGTTGCCCATTCCCGGATCCTCTCTCTCTCTGCCCGATTTTCAGGTCCTTACTTGATAGAGAAAAAGTTAAGTGACACTGACTATGTGGTACAGACTCCCGATAGGAAACGCGCGTCTCGAGTCTGTCATATTAACATGTTGAAACGTTATCATGTCAGGGATGTTCCACCTGTGCACTCCACCCATAAGATGGCAGGGCCCGCTATGTCTTCGGTGGTTGTTGCTGCGTTGGTACCTGATTTTAACATAGTTAATGATGTTGATGAGGATGGCTTAGTGCTGCGTAATGCGCCCCAACAGTGCGCGCGGTTGTGCAACGCCGAGATGCTGTTGTCTCTCCCGTCTCACCTAGAGCATTTGAATGAAGAACAAACAGCCGATATTATTATTTTGATTAATGATTTTCCTTGTTTGTTTAGTGATGTCCCCAGTCGCACTACTGTCCTCGCGCATGACGTGGATGTTGGCGATGCTGCCCCAATTAAGCAGCATGCGTACCGCGTCAACATGACCAAAAGGTCAGTCATGAAAAAAGAGGTGGCTTATCTACTGGAGAATAACCTGGCGATGCCCAGCTCCAGTCCGTGGAGTTCTCCCTGTATTTTGATCCCAAAGCCCGATGGTACAGTTAGGTTCTGTACTGATTATAGGAAAGTGAATGCTGTCACGGTACCAGATTGTTTTCCTTTGCCCCGAATAGACGACTGCATTGACACTATTGGTTCAGCTAAATTTGTCAGTAAGCTAGACTTGCTTAAAGGGTACTGGCAAGTTCCACTAACTCCTCGTGCTTCGGACATTTCTGCGTTTGTCACCCCTGACAGTTTCCTACAGTACTCCGTAATGGCGTTCGGAATGCGTAATGCCCCTGCAACGTTCCAGCATCTGGTAAACATTGTACTGGCCGAAGTTCCAAATTGTTCTGCTTATTTGGACGATTTGGTTGTTCATTCCGAAACCTGGTCTGACCATCTACATTCTTTAAGAACCGTGTTTGAGTGTCTAGCCAAGGCTTCATTGACCTTGAACCTCGCCAAGTGCGAGTTTGGGAAAGCTACGGTTACGTATCTCGGTAAGCAGGTGGGGGGAGGTGAGGTCCGTACCCTTACTGCCAAAGTCTCAGCTATTGCAGCGTATTCTCCGCCCACTACCCGACGTGAACTGCGTAGGTTTTTAGGTATGGCTGGGTATTATCGCAGTTTCTGTAGAAACTTTTCCACGGTGGTTGCACCTCTGACTAGTTTGCTCAGCCCGTCTGTCCCTTTTGAGTGGTCAGCTGAGTGTCAGAGTGCGTTTGAAGTTGTCAAAGCGCTGCTTTGTAGTTCTCCTGTTCTCGCTGCCCCAGATTTCAGCAAACCATTTAAACTGGAGGTAGACGCAAGTATGGTTGGTGCTGGTGCTGTCTTATTGCAAGAAGATGCAGAGGGTATTGACCACCCGGTCTGTTATTATTCCCACAAATTTAATGACTGTCAGTCACGGTACTCCACCATAGAACAGGAGACCCTTAGTTTGTTGCTCGCCCTACAATTTTTTGAAGTTTATGTTGGTTCTAGCGTTCTCCCTGTTGTAGTGTATACGGATCACAATCCTTTAGTTTTTTTACATCGAATGTATAACCACAACCATCGCCTCATGCGGTGGGCTCTAGTGGTACAAAGTTATAATTTAGTGATCAAGCACAAGAAGGGTTCTGAGAACGTGTTGGCCGACGCGCTTTCTCGCGCGTAGTATTATAATTAATAATAAAGATATAAGATATATCTATGTAAAAATAGTGATTTTTTTTTTTGTTTGAATAATGTTTTCCTTTTTGGGTTTCACAAACCCTACAGGTTTGCTCTTTAGGGGTGGAAGTGTTACGGACGCGATAGTCAGATCGCGTCTGTATTGTTGCAGGTTGGTTTTTCTCTCTGTCTCTCTCTTTCTGTCTCTCTCTCTGTCTCTCTCCCAGGCCTTTGCTTCAGCTCCTCCGTGTTGTCCGTCGACCAATGGTGTTCGTCTGCCTGTTTGTCCAGCGTCCAATCAGAGGCTCGTCCGCGTGTATTTAAACTTTTCGCTCCCTCTGTATAAAAAAGAGATTGCGCTCACCACCGGTGTTTTTGTTTCTGTTGTACTGTCTTGTGTGTGACTACTGTTTTGTGTCCACACAGTTCTAGCCTTTGTATTTGTTGTCCAAGAGTACTGTGTTCGTTCGTCATCCTCCCGATCGTTTATGCCTCAGGGGAGGGCGAGGTAAGTAAGTAAGATGCCCACGGGCTTACATCGCGCAACACGCAGTTTGGACTTTTGTATAGATCCACCAGGCTAGTTTCCCCAGGCGGGTGCCGCCTCATGTAATTTTGGGTTTAGTTTAGGTGGGACAGCCAGCCAGGAATAGGATTTGTGTATTTAGGTTAGGGGACTAGGAAGTGCCAGGGTCTTAGAATTAGCTGGGGTGTTTTGTTGATTTCATTGTTTTGGTACTCGTTTGTTATGGCGTCCTCCCCTTTGGTCTCCTTATGTGTTTCCCTCGTGTTGAGATGATAATTATTATTATTATTTGGAAATAAACCTTTTGTTACTTTTGGTCTTTTTACCCTCCTTGTCCTTGTAGTTCTGTCTTCTACTCAATATCGCCATTGCCCAGCATAACAAGCAGTCACGGCATGTTACGTTTTCCCCCTTTCTACCCCTAGACGAGCCATCAAAGAGGGGTTCGTAACACTGAGTTTCACAACGCCAAAGTGAACACAGCCGAACGAGTCGTAATCAAGTGCAAAAAAGCACAACTCGGTTTAAAATTGGAAAAAAATCATGTACAGCCTTATGAAAGTTTTAAAGTATTTTTTCTTGAAGCCTAAAGGTATAATGATTTTTTAAACCAAAGTTTTGTGAAATACAATTAAGCAGAACAGTTTACCAGCACATTGTTTATGGTGTGACATCAAGCTGCAATACATGTTTGAGAATTAGGTCAGAGTTTCCAACGTTATTTACAAAGTTTTATCTCGACGTTTTGGGCTTAAAAACCACTTTCCCAGAAGGAATGGATATATCATAAGGATATTTAATCAAAATATTGAGGTGAGCAGTTTATTATATATTATTAAATTAATGAAATGTATAATTTAATAATTTCCGTCACGCCCGCGTTACCGCTAGGGGGCGTTTGGCATTAAGAGGTTAAAGCAGAAAAGTGTCATGGTTGCCTGACAATTATTCTCTGCACCTGTTTTGCGTTTCCTGTCGGCTATAAATACCGCAGGACTTCCGCATTTCCGCACTTTGATCTTGTCTTTGCTATGTTGACAACGAAGTCGGTAAGGTAAAAGATTTGGTCGCTGCATTTCTGGTTCGTATGAATAGGAAAGTCCGGTTTAGAGTTAGGAGAAAGATTTATTTTAGTCTTTTTTCTTTCCTTTCTCTCCTTATCCTTTGTACTCTTCTGCCAGTTACCTTTTTGTTCAGCTCGTTTTCACCTAGAGCTGTAGGTAACAGGTTCTAGTTTCATTTTCATTCTCTCGCCTGTTTTTACAGGGCGTTTCTTTTGTTTTGTTAGTTATTCCTGCTGTTTATCGAGATCGCCTCAGTTTTTGGAGGTTGCTTTATTTTGCCTAGGGAAGTTTTGCTCCCGATCCTGTGTTATCCCAGTCCTGGTGCGGCTAATTCCGTGTTTTGTGGCTTATCTTTCTAAATACGCTTTTAGAAATCGTTATCGGTCCCGTTTGGTTCTCCGAACCTTACACTCACCATTACAAAAAGGAATCTGAACTGTCGTACAATTATAGCTTTATGAATTTCATTATACTAAACTTAATTTTTATCTTCTGGCACTTTTATGTTGAAATTTTCAGACCCTTGTGAAAGGTCAAAATGTTGCTAGCTTCACACTGCAATTTGTCACTATAGAACAATAGTATCACCAGTGGCGTTTCTACATTAGGGGCAGGTGGGGCAGTGTCCCACCAGACGTGATGCTGTTGTGCAAGATACACGTAACATCTGAACGTTGTGGCAAAATGTATTTTATATTTAATACAAAACAGTGATTCAATCGTGAAATTGGCGTGTATAAATATAATAAACTTGACTCACACTCCTTATAGTGCTGTTTTTGAGTAGTTTCCTTGTATGTGTGTGCTCACGCTGCGGACTGCGCTCCCTGTCCTATGTCTCTGCTGTGGGGCAGTGGAGCACTCTGCCCCACCGTTGCTAGGGAAACAACATGAGCGTGATCTGCGTAAGCAGGGAAAACCTGCTGCAAATTATGTTGGGCGGAGGGGCAGAAATGTTTTTGCCCCTACTAATTCTGCCTAGCAACAGGTGGCGAAAAAATAATAAACGTTAAGTTAACGTCGTTAACGTGGGCTGACGTGAACAGGAAATAAACATAAACAAAGCCAATTCAGTGCATGTGTTTCTCGAATGCTAGCCAGCTAAAGTTTTCCATTAGTTTGATTTTATTTTGTCATAGGTGTCAAGTTCGCAGAAAATATGGTTTTTCCACCTGTTCGAAGGTATACAGGCGTATAAGGTTATGATACAGGAAATCTAGTCAAACACATTTTTTAAAAACGTTTTCCAACATAATTCATTTAATCGCTGCAATCACATTTTCTTTCTCCCTCTCTCTAATAATCTCTCCATTTCTGAGGCCGTGGGAAAAGCAAGTAGCGCATCAGGACTGTAAGTTATGATCTAAAAATACACTTCATGACAACAAAGCACCTTGCTGAATTTGTTACACACTCATTATTATGTGAAAAGCTAAATACAGGAATATATTAAATAAACTTGAATCAGATAAATAACTGTGGTGGCTAGTGATTTTAATAGGTAATGTTCTATACGGTTTTTGGTGAATTTATAGTTTTGCAGGCGTGAAAATAAAGGCGGCTCTCTCCAGAGGTTGACACCTATGTTTTACCTTTTTGAAGTTTCTTTAAGTTCAAGTTTGAACGATTTATTTATTTTTACGATGAATCATAGTCTGCATGCCGTCAGTAGGCTAAGTGGCATTTTAAAAAGCTTAGGCTAATTACTTGGTATCATTCACTTTAGCTATGTTAAAGGGTAAGTTCGCTATTTTGGACCTTGGACCCTATTTGCGGTCCGTCTTCCATGAACCTGACCCATGAAGTCCATTTTTTCGCTGATCGGTCCAGTATTGAGTTCGCTACTGATTTCCTGTAGGCTCTCACTGGGCTACAATAGAAGTCAACGGGGCAATTAGAAATGTTCGATAAATGTGCTTTCATGTACAATAAATGAGACGGGAAGCTCAGGGTGTATTGTTACCGTTCTCAGTATGCTCTCCTGTGAAATGTATCTCAATCCGAACATTTTTACCTGCTTGGCATGGCTTGGAAGTAAGCATTTCTCTGTTGCTTGTTTTCGCTGCTCCCGCGGAGTACTATGTGTCGGGGGTAGGGGAGCGGGAAGGTGTGCCGGCCGTTTACGAAACTATCTAGTTGAGCAGTCTGCGTTTGTTTACCTGCAGCAACGTAGGCTACAATTTCCACAAAAAAACTTGGATGATGGATGACTATAATGATTACGAAGATGAAGAATTCGATTTTGACTTTGACGTTACTGGCTACAGATTTGAGCCAGAATACACGGAGACGGAACTACAAGAGATGGATGATAAGAGAGCAAGAGAAGAGAGAGAGGCTGAAGTTGCGCAGGTGTTATCCGAAGTCGCTGCCGAGGCTAGACCAAGAATTTCGGGGGACTTTTGGTGTTCTTGCAAGAGGTGCAAGCAGATGCCCAGAGAGGAGGAAAGTTTGTGTTGTAGGGAGTGGGATCTGTTGCTACCGAATGCCATTGAAAACCTGGATGTATCCGTGGATGACACTGGATCATCTCCATTGATTACCATTACACTATGACTGCCAACAGATATGTGATAGATGAGAACTTTGGACAGGACACCATGCGTCAAGCATTTGTAAATAAAACATTATAGAATTGTAAAAAGTTATAGTTGATGAACGTTTCCGACAGTTTTGTTACAAGAAACCAACTTATGTCAAGCTCGGATTTTGTTAGTTGGTATGAGTGCTGGGTCAGAGGACGCGCTCAAAAAAAAAAAAAAATGTTAGTAACGTTATAGCTAAATATAACTCACCTCCGCTCCGGTGCTTGATAGTGCTGCAGGTCCGACACGAGGAACAGCTGTGTTCTTTAGCCACCAGTGTTTTGCTTCTGATTTGCGGTTACAGAATTCAGTATCGTCGAAATGCGCTCCACAAACTCGCGAGTCTGCCAAACGGAGTTGATTGACTGGAGTGTTTATATCGATCCGTAAGACAACCAGCCAAAGTCTCAATCTTTCTGGGTCAGAGAACGGAAGCCTGTGAAAACTGGTATTTGAGCATCCAGACATTTTATTCCCACAACCGGGGAATGCACATTCGCGCACCATTGCTGTGATAAATTATTACAAATGATGATTACAAACACTGCGTTACAAATATTTCTGCTGTAGGCTACTAGCTAGTAAACTCCAACGGGAGGTCAGGATTTGTGATCAACTGCTTTTCAAGCGGCCTCTCTACAACGTAGCTAGATTGCGGAAGTTTACAGTGCGAGGTAGTGCGGTCGGAGAAATAGTTATGTTTCAAATGGAACTGTTGTTTCAACGTTCGGTTTGCGTTTGCGATAGCCTACATTTCACAGGAGAGCATACTGAGACCGTAAGAATACACACTGAGCTATAAAAGCACATTTATCGTTGTTTTTCCATAACATTTCTAATTGCCCCGTTGACTTCTATTGTAGCCCAGTGAGAGCTTACAGGAAATCTGTACCGAACTCAATACTGGACCGATCAGCGAAAAAATGGACTTCATGGTCAGGTTCATGGAAGACGGACCGAAAATAGGGTCCAAGGTCCAAAATAGCGAACTTACCCTTTAAGGCATGTCTTAACATAGTTAAAGCAATACCAAATGTTTGTATTAAATGTTTGCATATTTATTTGACATTTATCTGATAATTCTCGTTATTATAATATGCTGTTGGCATGCTTTGCGTTTTTTGTATTTTAGCTAGGCTATAATTGCATTAGTTCTGGATAAACTTGATCAAACTTGTTTTCACTTTCCTACAAGTTAACGTGTCATATGCTTGTATTTACGGTTTTGATAAAGCTTGCAAGTTATTGAAGAAACGTGTCCGTCTCACATTACTTTGTTGCAGTATAGGCAACCTCAATGTAGGGTTCTGTGTTGTGCTGAAGCGATACACTGCATTCAGTTTTGAAATCTTTCTGCTCCCTGGCACTTAGGCCTACAGCGCAGCCCATAGCATAGGCTTACATTACATTACATTACATTTATTTAGCAGACGCTTTTATCCAAAGCGACGTACAGTAAGTGCGTACAGAGACATCATCAAGATCTACAGAACAGACAAGGCAAAGCACATCCTTCGCATAATGTAGCAGCTATCCCTAGCAATGAACGTCGACTGTAGTTCACAGTAAGCTGTGGGCAAATCAGCAACACCACACTTCCATTCCAAATACTAGTATAAACTATAATAAACAGACAGGAAAACACAGGGAACTAGTAAACAGGGAACTGATATTCCTAGGTGAGGATATCAGTCAAGGTGGAGTCTGAAGAGGTGTGTCTTCAGGCCTCGACGGAATGCAGGCAGGGTTGGAGTAGAACGTAGGGGAATGGGAAGTTCATTCCACCACTGAGGAGCTAATGTGGAAAAACTCCGCAGGCGGAACAAGCGAGAGCCTTTGACACGGAGGGGGGGAAGTGCCAGTCGCCCTGCTGTAGAAGAGCGAAGTGGTCGAGCAGGAACATAGTTCTGGATTAAGTCCTGCAGGTAGGCGGGGCCTGTCCTATTGGCTGCAGTGTAGGCCAGGGTCAGAACTTTGAACCTGATCCTGGCTGCAACTGGCAGCCAATGGAGAGACCTCAGCAGGGGGGTTACATGGGAAAATTTCGGGAGGTTGAACACAAGCCGGGCAGCTGCATTCTGGATGAGTTGAAGAGGCAGAATGGCGCAGGACGGTAGGCTTGCGAGCAGGGAGTTGCAGTAGTCCAGGCGAGAGGTGACCATGGTCTGGACAAGAAGCTGGGTGGAGTAGGTGGTCAGGTACGGTCGAATCCTCCTGATGTTGTACAGGAGGAACCTGCAGGACCGTGCCGTCGCCCTGATGTGCTCTTTGAAGTCCAGCCAGTCGTCCAGGACCACCCCCAGGTTCCTTGCAGAGCGGGAGGCAGCCACCACGGTCCCATCAACGGTGATGGAGAGGTCATGTAGTGGGGAGGTCTTGTACGGCATGAAGAGGAGCTCTGTCTTGTCAAGGTTGAGCTTCAGGTGATGGGTAGCCATCCATAGACTAATTGGCTATCTTTATGTTTTTGATGGTGGCGTCATACAAAACTGCCCCTCCAGAAATGTCATGCTATTATTTATCACTATAGGACAATAGAATCACTATAGTATGTATAAAAAAACTGCAGGAATACTATAGTAATTGTATTAGGCCTATAAGCTGTAGTCATACTATATTTTTAATATAGGCCAAGTTAATTTTCATTAAGGATAAACCCAATAAAACAGGGAAATACTTTGTATTGAACTATTACAGAAATGGCAAAAACACTGTGATAAAGGGTAGACTTAGATTCATTACAAATTAAGGTTGGAATCGTGAGGGATAGAGAGAAAAAAAGGAGGAGATTATTAGCCTATCTCTAATTCTCTAGCCACGGTGCCCCCCTAGTGGTGAGTCGTCGATGTCGCAGTTATAGCCTAGTATTCATATTTCTCTGAAATTATAAATTAAAATAAGAAACCCAGAAATTCTGATGGTTGTTATGTGCAAAAACACCAACCTCTCAGTGGCACTGCGTGGCAATAAAACTAATAGCCCAAACCTTTGTCCTTCACCTTGCCACAGTCACAGACAATGAAATGCATATCAAACAAATCTCTTTGCATCATTTCTCACGCTAAAATATCATGTTCCGATATAGGAACAACAATACATTATTCAAAAATTGTAGGCTATAACATTCAGTGTTTTCCCCTTGTTAAAGGGGAACTCCGGGTTATTTTTTAAACATCTATATCGATTATATATGTTTAATGTGAGTTTTGAAGCTTACCGCACTAGAACTGCGCCTCCTGGTTCGTTTGTTTCCAGCTGTTTTCCAGATGCGCTGCGTCGCGCTGATCACGTCGCTGGTGCAAATCAAGCAAAGATTTTTAGTAGAGCCAGACAGAAATGGGATTTTTGAGACCGATACCAATACCGATTTTAGAGGGGGAAATTCACAGATTACCGATATGGCAGCCGATATAGTGAAGTTTTGAGCTTGAATGAAAATAAAATAGTTTTCTATGTGGATTATGCAGATGTAGCACCAATATGACTATGCAAAGGTACCCAGAAGACTTATTTCTTAAACAAATAACTATTACAAAAAATTTTACATTATTATAATATTAACACGATTAACATCAAGCAATTTTAGAAATGAACACTGTGATCAAATAAAGAATAGAAATTAAATAAATAGCAAAATAAACATCAGTACTTTAAGTAACTTACTGACCATTTAAATAAAGAATAAATAAAAAATAATAGGCTATTTAAGTGCTACACATGCTAGCACAGAAAAATGCTAGCACAGAAAAACTTGCAAAAGCTATTAACTGATATTTGTTATTCCGTTAATTAACTGCTTGATTGATAATGAAGAACTGGAAACAGGTTGGGAGTTAGCTATATCCGTATAAAGGTAGTCTAAGGTTACAGGAGGCCTATTTTACAGCCAATTGGCGCTTTGTCTTAAAACCCTTCAAAGCTAGGATCGGAAAAGTTTAGAAAACCCTTAACTGGTTTTAGCCGTGAGTGTGTACAGGATCGGTTACCGAAACCTACCTGTAGAATCATTTTACTTGGGTCATAAATAAAGAATGGTACTCCCAAGTTTCGTGGGAATGTCGAACATGCACGCAGTTAATTTGACAGTTGAACATTTGTGTTTATTTTATTATTATCATCATATGTTGGCTCTATTATGGCTACCGATTGTGGTTTAACTTAACGTGCAAATGGTCCATGTTGTTTATTTATTTTATTTTTTTCCAACTGCAATGTTAAATGTCGATAGTTATCAAGGAACGCGGAAGATAAAATCCACTATCAAGGAAACGTGCTGGGTGGAGCGCATTCTAGGTTTCGAAAACCACAGAACAGAATGCAATCGAGCTGAGCAGGGGCTGTTTCATGAAGCAGAATTACAGAGTTAGCTTGATAACCTACAGTGAGTAAAAACCTGGAACAGCTCTTTTTCTTCAGTCCATGTTCCAGATTTGGAAGTGTTCCGGGTTTTACTCAGTGCAGTTATTCAGCCAACTCCGTAAGCTTCATGAAACAGGCCCCAGGAGCTGTCGTTAGCTAGCTACTGTTAGCTAGCTATTCAAAACAAACGTCGTCGCCACCTTAATTCAGGCACGTTAATCCCATTAATTTCTTCGATATGAAAATAAATGCCTGAGTTAGTTAAAATATGGGGGTGAATCTAAATGCACACTGTCCTAAATATATATCTCAATCGGTAGCCTACTCATGAATGATAACGTTAGCTAAGTAATGGTACTATGTAAAAGAGCACAAGGAGGTCTGTGGATGCATCTCACTTTAATGTTACTGGTAGCTGATTAGCTTGCCGATAACTAGCTAGCAATATTATCGTAGTTTACATTCATCGGCAGTTTGCAAACATTTATTAAGACTGCAATTAAAGAATGACTAACATTATTGTTGTGTTAATACACTATTATTATTATTGACAATATTCAATTAGCTAGCAAGAGAAACTTGTTCCTTCCTTTCATTCAGTGAGTCTTCCTCCAGTGGCAGCGAGTGATTCCATGTCATATGATATGTTGAGGTTAGCGAGAACACTATTATAGTTCTGTGGCAAGAACCACTAGATGGAGTGCTAATAGCACCCACGTGTCCGTGTAAAAAAAAAAAAACGCCCATATTGGTACCGATACAGTATGGTCCAGAAACGCAAATATCGGTCGGGCTCTAATTTTTAGATATGACAAGATAGGCAACTGGCACTTTTCCCCATTGGAGGAGTGCGCAGTAGTGTTTTCAGTTAGCTTAGCAACTAAAGTTACATAACGTAGGCTTGTGCGCATCCATAGGTGTCAACCCATATGGTTTGCCCGTATAAAATACGGGTTTTCCACCTTTTCGAAAGTACGGGCTGTAGTGAGGTTTGGCCACTTTTATTCAGAATTAATTAAGTTCAAAACTCAATTAGAATTCTATACGTCAGTAGAGCCCAACTTAGTGAAATGACAATGGGTTGGGAAAATGACATATGTTTTATTGGCTACAACTATGAATATGTGAATAATAGAAACAACAATTGGTAGGCTATAACATTCTATGACTTAATCTTAATCAGAGGAAATGATAATTATGTGACTGCTAAATATAGAAGCGAATGAAGTCCTACCATTAACAAAGGTTAGTTTGTGTTATGGGTTAATGGTATGGGTTTTATCAGTCTCATACATATAAAGTTTTAACAGTGTAAAACTAAGGTCAGGGAAATTGGCTATTCCCGACCGAAACGCGCATAGCAAAACAAAATACAAACAAAAGTAGGAACCAGCAGTAAAATGATCTCAACTGGGTATTACAGGTTTTATGCTAGCATATCAATTGATGTCAGTGCTAAATAAAATGCGTTTCAATACTTAACGGTAACAAAGGGAGGACAGTCCCAATTCCGTACGTGATGTCAGCTCGGCAGCTGGTCCAAGGTCCCGGCAGGTGCGTGGACTCCTGGAGACTTCTCCGAAGTCGGGTCGCAACAGGTTTCCAGTCAGGTCGACGTGGACGTGCACAGATCTCCACTTGGGTCCGGCCGCAAGGGAGACAGTAGAGGAACAATTTGAAGAAACGTGTCCTCAAAACAGCTGTTGAGAATAAACCAGCTTGGGTTATTCTGTAGCAGTCTCCCTGACTTTGTTGTCCATCAATTGACTTTGTTGAAGTTGCAGCATGAAAATAGCCTCCTCAGAGGTAACCTTTGTAGCGCCCTGGCTAGGCAGCATTTTGTAAATTTCCCTAGAAGTTGCTGGTTCTTCCATACTGACTTCGATATTCTGTAATGGGGAGTGTAAGGTTCGGAGAACCAAACGCGACCGATAAGAATTTCTAAAAGCGTATTTAGAAAGATACGCCACAAAACGCGGAAATAGCCGTGCCAGGACTCGGATAACACAGGATCGGGGTCAAAACTTGCAACCTCCAAAAACGGAGGCGATCTCGATAAACAGCTTGAATAACTAACAAAAGAACCTCACGCACTAAATAATTAGGCGTAACAAAAGGTAGTGAAACAAAACAAAAGAAACACCCAGTTAAAACGGGCGAGAGAATGAAAATGAAACTAGAACCTGTTACCGACAGCTCTAGGTGAAAACAAGCTGAACAAAAAGGTAACTGGCAGAAGAGTACAAAGGATAAAGAGACAAAGGAAAGAAAAAGACTAAAATAAATCTTTCTCCTAACTCTAAACCGGACTTTCTGCGTTTCCTATTCGTACAAACCAGAAATGCAGCGACCGAATCTTTTACCTTACCGACTTCATTGTCAACATAGCAAAGACAATATCGAAGTGCGGAAATGCGGAAGTCCTGAGGTATTTATAGCAAAACAGGTGCAGAGAATAATTGTCGGGCAAAACACGAATATCGGAACGGAGGCAGAAAGAATCCGATAGAGCGTCCCGACGACGCCAAAAAGAAAGACGACCCCAGAAACAGCAGGGGTTGCAAATACCCATGACAAATCTAGTCAAATACGTTTTTTCCCCAAACATTTTCCAACATAGCTCATGAATGTAATCGCAGAAATCACATTTTCTTTCTCCCTCTGCTATTCTCTCGATTTCTGAGGCAGTGGGAAAAGCAAGTAGCGGAGGATTATGATCTAAAAATGCACTTTATGACAACGAACCACAAAGACGTAGCCCACTAACAACTAGGCTATCTAATGTTAGTTAACCTAGTGAACAGTTAAATGATTACGACTGGACAATGTTCATGTTTATGCAATTTTCACCGAAATGAGATTATGTTCTGTGAAGTTTTAATGTGGTGGCTATGACTCAATTTAGCGAAGTTACAAGTTTCATTGTAAATTAATTAATGGCTAACTTTGCAGTCTTAACAACATTAACTGTTACTACATATCCAAATTAAGAGAGCTAAGTATATCAGCATACATTAATGCTAACGTAGCTTAATTAGACATGTTATGTAGGCTAAAACTGCATTTAAAGTGCCACAAGCTCATGCAACAGGACTCATTGTGGTATCTATGTATTTCTCCTGCACTCGGTTCTATGTGTGTGGGGTGTCTCAGTGACTGTTTAACTATTTTAAAATTAGCACCTTGCTGAATTTGTTACTACACAGTCATTATTATGTGAAGCTAAATACAGGAATAGGCTATATTAAATAAACTTGAATAAGACAAATAACTGTGGTGGCTAATGAGGTATATACAGTTTTGCGGGTGTGAAAATAAGGGCAGCTCTCTCCAGAGGTTGACACCTGTGCCGCATCTGAGTTGGTTTTCGTTACATAGATTGAAATAATATTGAATAATTATATTGAAATCGTATATTTCTGACTTATATATTACTTACTGACTATACCCTTTCTTTGTTTGTGTCGTCAAATATTTAGCATGTCACATTTTGAGGATGTGCCAGTAGCAGGTACAGTGAAACTCTTTTGAACCGCTGTACACCGATGAGCAAATAGCCCAACGGAGAGCCGAGCGTGCTGTACGAGCAGAGGGCGATGCCGCTGCTGCAACAGGCATGGAGGGAGAACCCGAACTTCCCCAAGCCATTGCAGGAATCACCAATACGTGGTGGTGCACTTGTAGCAAGTGTACTGTGATGCCCAAACAAATTGAATGTCACTGCTGCCAAGAGAACCATTATTTGGCGACAACTTTGGAGGCTATGGCTGGTGCTGAGGATGAGGACGAGGTCTGCCTCACATCACACGTAGATTTTGGAGGACTTATCAGGTCATGGAAGGTAGAAATGATGTTCTGGACACCCAACTGGAACTGGAGGTGACGGTGAAGAGGGGCTGGGCCAAACGGAGCGCTTTCTTTAGAGTAAAAGAACTATGATCAAGCGGAGGCAATATTCATTTGGGCTATATTGAATAGATTACAGTTTAGTTTATAATATGCAAAATTAGTAAAAGAAATGTAGCTCTGGTAACCTACAACATAAATGTTCTTTTTTTTCCATAGCTATGCTTTGGAATGGACGTCTGGAATTGTTATTGACACACTAATATGACTACTGTACTTTTTAGTACAGTATGTTGAATATTTAGTTTTTAGCCTAGCAGTGTTTCCCCCCGGTTGTCTTTGTAGGCGGGGTAGAAATGTTTACTGCAAACCCGGATATTTTTCAATTCGGTTGTAGATGTATGTTATATCTTTCAATTCTAATTACTATTAGCCATTTCTAGTACATGTTCAAATCTTTAATTGGAAGTCTGTGGAACTCATGTCCTTTTACACTCATATGCACTGAGGAAAAATACACGCAGGCATTTGCAGTCACAGCCATAGTCTACTTATTTTAGAAATGATTCCTCCTGAATCAGAGAGAATGCTACAATTTCAATACTATGAGGCAACTGAGGCTTTGAGGGGTCTGGTGAGTTTGGGTAGCCGACGGTGCGGTGCGGCTGAAGGTACAATTTCGGAAACTTTTGACTGCAATAGTATAATGTTTCTGATTTTCATAGCTAAATTATACATCGCTGAAATCAGAAGAACCTGAAGATAATGAGAATGACATCCCTTTTGTCATATCAGACTTTTATCTATCAGCGAATCTGATCAATTTCGAACCTTCCATTATAGGCTACAGTATATACCTGCAGCTAGAATTATGCTGCCTTCAAGTGCTGTCGGAATTATCAGAAATACATTACATTACAGTCATTTAGCAGACGCTTTTATCCAAAGCGACATACAATAGGTGCATACAGAAAGGTCATCGAAGTAACTACAGAACAGATAAGACAAAGCACATCCTTCACATAACGTAGCAGCTATTATACTATTATAAAGTATAACAAACAGACAAGAAAACACAGGGAACAAGTACCATAAGAAAAGGTCCTAGTATATCAGTCAAGGTAGAGTCTGGAGAGGTGTGTCTTCAGGCCACCACGGAACGCAGACAGTGTTGGAGTAGAACATAGGGGAATGGGGAGTTCATTCCACCACTGAGGAGCTAGGGTGGAAAAGCTCCTCAGTTGAGACGAGCGAGAGCCATTGACACAGAGGGGGGGAAGTGCGAGTCGCCCTGCTGTAGAGGAGCGAAGTGGTCGAGCAGGAACATAGTGCTGGATTAAGTCCTGCAGGTAGGCGGGGCCTGCAGTGTAGGCCAGGGTCAGAACTTTGAACCTGATCCTGGCTGCAACTGGCAGCCAGTGGAGTGACCTCAGCAGGGGGGTGACATGCGAAAATTTCGGGAGGTTGACCACAAGCCGGGCAGCTGTGTTCTGGATCAGTTGAAGAGGCAGAATGGCGCAGGCCGCTAGGCTTGCAAGCAGGGAGTTGCAGTAGTCCAGGCGTGAGGTGACCATGGTCTGGACAAGAAACTGGGTGGAGTAGGTGGTCAGGTACGGTCGAATCCTCCTGATGTTGTACAGGAGGAACCTGCAGGACTGTGCCATTGCCCTGATGTGCTCTTTGAAGTCCAGAACTGCCTGCTCCATGGAGCCGAAGTGACGTTGTAGGGAGCAGGGTGGCTTGATTAGCTTGTGTTTGCTGTTAGCATTTGTGTGCTGTGGTGAAGAGGGGCGCATTTCTTTTCTGGTTTTGGCCCAGCTTGGAGACTCTTTGTTTTGCTCGCTGTTGGGACATTGGATCGGGTGCGGTAGGTGTGGATCGACTGAATCGTGAATATGGGGAACTGAGTGTTCTCATAGCCCAAAAAGTCGGCGAAGACTAGGTTGAGTCAGGGACAGCTAGATCGGTTATAAGGACTGGATAGGTAGTTTTCTGGGAAGCTCCATCCCTGTTAGGCTATGTCTCCTGTTGTGCATCGTGTGGTCGGCGCTTGTTGTTTAGCTACTCGCTTTCGTTGGCTCAATAGGGAGTAGAGTTGTCCTTTTTGTGTATTTAAATCGGTTGGCTATAAGTAGCCTAACATTTTATGATGGCTACCACTGTGAGTGATTTTGTAAAGGCCCCATCCAAAGAAATTCTTGATTTGTGCATTAAGGACCAGTTATTGAAAATTTCAGAGAATTATGACATTGACATTGGCGACAAACGTTATAAAGAAAATATCAAGGGTATTCTTAAAGCCAGTTTAGTCGAAATGGGAGTTCTCACTGGTAGAGAAAGGGAAACCCCTCTTAATCCATCTGTTCTGACCCCTTCCCTTGCGGGTTCTAGTTTTACTTTTGAACAACAAAAGGAGCTGCTCCTGTCACAATGTGAAAGAGAATGTGAATGTGAAAAGGAACGTGAAAGACAACGCGAACATGAACGCAGATTAGCTGAATTAAAACATGAGGCTGAATTACAACGATTGCACTTGATTGAGGTAGGAAAGTTTGAGGCATCCCAGCTCTCGAATGAGTCGTCGTTTTCTTCTGATTTTCGTTCCCCTCGTCGCTTCGACATGGTAACTAATTTAAAGTTGTTACCTAAATTTAATGAAAAAGACCTTGATACATTTTTTGTTGTTGTTTGAGCGTCTGGCAGACTCCCGAAATTGGCCTGATGCTGATCAGACGTTGTTGCTACAATGCGTTTTAATTGGCAAAGCTCAGGAGGCATATTCTGCTTTAAGTTCAGTTGACAGTAAAAAGTATCTTTTGGTTAAGACTGCTGTGTTAAAAGCTTATGAACGAGTTCCGGAAGCATACCGACAACGATTTAGAATGTTTAAAAAGGGAGATAAGCAGACTCATGTTGAATATGCGAGAGAGCTATTAATGCATTTTAATCATTGATGTACTGCGTCTGATATCAATACACTAGTTGATTTATGTAATTTGGTTGTGCTTGAACAATTTAAAAATTCTGTCACTGATCGTATAGCTACGTATGTTAATGAGCATAAAGTATTTACTGCTTCCAAGGACGCAATTCTAGCTGACGAATATGTTTAGACTCATAAAAGTAGTTTTTCAGGTGTTGGGTTTACCCCAACTTCTAAGTTTCATTGTGGCTTTCAAAATTATTTGCATAATGTCTGTAATTACTGTCGTGAGAAAAGACAGTGGAAAAGTGACTGGTGTTTGCTGGTGTTCCTGTGATTCTGGGGAATAACATTGCCAGTGGACGTGTCTGGTGTGATGTTTCTCCACCTTTGATAGTTACCCCAACGCTGTCTTTTTCGGGGGAACCTGATGAATGTGGTCTGAGTTACCCAGAGGTGTTTACCGCTTGTGCTGTGACACGTGCCCAGAGCCGTGCTACATGTGAAACTACGCCTGGTGCTGAACCTGAATTCTGTGAGTTTAAAGGAAGTGTTATAGAACAGGCTTCCCCACTCTCTTCTTTCTGGCCTGAACTGACTTGGTGAAGGAATAACAGGCAGATTCCACTCTAAAAGAGTAATTACATTTTTGATGTGTTGATGAGGTAAACAGTACTACTCGTGGTTACTTTCTTCAGGATGGGTTGTTGGTGAGGAAATGGGTGCCTCACAGCGACTGCTTTGAGGGTAATGTAATAATTCAGATTGTGGTTCCTTTTAAATTTCGTGAGTTGGTTTTGCAGACATCCCATGATGCGGCTGGACATTTGGGCGTCCGGAAACCGTACGATCACATTTTGTGTTATTTCTTTTGGCCACGTGTTAAGAGGGACATCTCTGCTTATATTAAAACATATCATACATGTCAGTTGACTGGGAAGCCCAATCAGACGGTGAAGCCTGCTCCATTGTATCCTATACCAATTATACCTTTTGAATATTTGATCATTGATTGTGTCGGTCCTCTGCCTAGATCGAAAGCTGGCAGTAATTATTTATTAACTATTATGTGTCAAGCGACCAGATATCCTGCTGCTTATCCTTTGCGTACAATTACAACAAAATCTGTTGTAAAAGCCTTGTCTCAGTTTATTTCTGTTTTTGGTATTCCCAAGGTTATTCAAAGTGATCAGGGATCAAATTTTACTCCTAATATGTTTGCACAGATTTTACAGCAGCTTCACATTAAACATAACCAAGCGAGTGCTTATCATGCACAAAGTAAGGGAGTCTTGGAGCGTTTCCATCAAACATTAAAATCCTTGTTATGGGCTTATTGTACTGAAATGGGCCGAGATTGGGAAGAAGGCTTGCCTTGGCTAATGTTGGCAGCTAGAGAGGTGTCACAGGAGAGTACTGGGTTTAGCCCTAATGATCTTGTGTTTGGGCACACTGTGTGCGGTCTTTTGGCAGTGTTGCAGGTAGGGGTAGGAATCGATCGTTTCCAAGTTGTCCGATTCCTCAGAATCGTACGCCTTCGAGCTTATCGATTCTCTTATCGATTCCAGCATGTATTCCCAACAGCTACACATAGCAAAACAACGTCACGTCATGCCCGCCGTCGTTTTTCATTCAGTCAGCGCATGTTGGCAGGCAGTGTGTTCAGAAAATGTGTTCGCGTAAGCTCCATTTTCTGATCCGTCTTCGGAAATGATCAACTATTCAGAACTATAACAGATTTGTGGAGTGTGTGGACTTCCCTCGGGAGTCTATAACCAACTACAAGTGTAAAACTACAGTGTTTTGATTGGCGGTAGACTAATCTGACAAAGATTGCCTGCTTGGCGACGCACAGATGAGTAGCCTAGATTTGGAAAGCGAATAACTAACCTAAATTAGCTAAATTATATTCTTCAATCTTCGTCATCTTCAGCTAATAAGAGAAGCCAGCTTGCCTCAGGTAACGTTAAAGATCTCATCTTTCTTCCATGTAAATGTATCGGCTAAATGAGATAGGGGAGAATGGTGACAGTCAAAACTGTTCTGATAATACAGAAACCAACGCAAACGTTACTGTGCAGCTTTATGAAACACGCCTAGGAGCGTAACTAACTCAAAAGTAAAGTTTGCGATCTTCATTAGAGAATGAAACTACTAAATATCCCAATCACAGAGCAGCGGTTAAACAACAATATTTTAGCCATCTTTTTTGACATAATGTTAAACTGATAATTTATCCTCTCTTCTCGCGTCCTTTTTCATTATTTTCCAGTGTCTCTTATTTTCTTTGATGTCTGATATTTTTAAAGGGGACATGAAGCACTCGGTAAAGTGGCTGTGGTTCGTTAGCTTTTTACCTTAAATTAGATATCTTAAGGCTGGCCGTGCGTTCAAATCTCAAACCGACCCGTATTTGCTGGAAAAAGAAGTTGAAATTAGCTTTTTTTCCACTAGGGCGCAGCCATCTTGGACCAACTGCGGTCATGATGTCACTAGGTTGGTCATTCCTGCTGCTCAATGTATTCCTATAGGAAAATAGCTGACTTTCAGTGAGCTCAAGGAAAAAATAAAACAAAAAACGCAAAAACGGTTTTTTTCTATTGCCCCAAGATGCTCAAATGAGTATTACTGAACAAAACTTAATTTAAAACTGAATTTCCACGAACTGCTTCTGACCATATTAATGCTGTGGCCAGCCGGCAACTGCAGCGCCGCTGCATTGCCTTGATATATTAGTTAACAGCCTGCAAATATATACAGTCAAGCCGGAAAGTCTGCACACCCCTTTCACCTTCTCCACGTTTTATTACGTTACAGACATATTCTACAATAGATTGAGTAACTTTTTTGTCTCAGAATTCTACACAAAATAGCCCATAATGACAAAGTGAAAACAGGTTTTTAGACCTTTGTGCTAATTTATTAAAAATCAAAATGTAAAATATGATATGTACACAAGTGTGAGCTGAGGTGCATTTTGTTTCCACTGATATTGCTTGAGATGTTTCTACAACTTAATTGGAGTCCACCTGTGATAAATTAAATTGATTGGACATGATTGGGGATTGCCAACACCTGCCTATATAAGGTCCCACAGTTGACAGTGCATGTCAGAGCAAACTCCAAGCCATGGGGTCAAAGGAATTATCTGCAGACCTCAGAAACAGGATTGTGTCAAGGCATAGATCTGGAGAAGGGTACGGAAAAATCTCTGCAGCTTTACAGGTCCCAAAGAGCACAGTGGCCACCATCATTCGTAAATGGAAGAAGTTTGGAACCACCAAGAATCTTCCTAGACCTGGCCGCCCAGCAAAACTGAGCAATCGGGGAAGATGGGCCTTGGCCAGGTAGGTGAGCAGGAACCCGAGGGTCACTCTGACAGAGCTCCAGCGTATCCTTGTGGAGATGGGAGAACCTTTCAGAAGATCAACCATCCAGGCAGCACTCCACCAATCAGGCCTTTATGGTAGAGTGGCCAGACGGAAGCCCCTCCTAGTAAAAGGCACATCACAGCCCGCTTGGAGTTTGCCAAAAGGCACCTAGAGGACTCTCAAACCATGAGAATCAAGATTCTCTGGTCTGATGAAACCAAAATTTAACTTTTTGGCCTGAATACCAAGCGTCACGTCTGGAGGAAACCAGGCACCGCTCATCAACTGGCTAATACCATCCCTACAGTGAAGCATGGCGGTGGCAGCATCATGATGTGGGGATGATGCTAGCAGCGGGAACGGGGCGACTAGTCCTGATAGAGGGAAAGATGAATGCAGCTAAGTACACCGAGATCCTTGAAGAAAACCTGCTCCAGAGCGCTCTGGACCTCAGACTGGGGCGAAGGTTTACCTTCCAACATGACAACGACCCGAAGCACACAGCCAAGAGAACAAAGGAGTGGCTTCGGAGAAAGTCTGTGCGTGTCCTTGAGTGGCCCAGCCAGAGCCCAGACCTGAATCCAATTGAACATCTGTGGAAAGAGCTGAAAATGGCTGTGTACCGACACTCCCCATCCAACCTGACGGAGCTTGCAAGGATATGCCAAGAGGAATGGGCAAAAATGTCCAGAAACAAGTGTGCCAAGCTCGTAGCTTCTTTCCCAAGACGCCTTGAAGCTGTAATCGCTGCCAAAGGAGCAGCAACCAAGTATTAGGCTAAGGGTGTGTACAGATATGTAACCCCTAAATAACCTATTTTTGTCAGTAAAATAAAATTGCATATTTTCTAAAAACCTGTTTTCACTTCGTCATTATTGGCTATTGTGTGTAGATGTTTGAGGCAAAAAATGAACTCAATCTATTGTAGTATAAGTCTGTAACGTAATAAAACGTGGAGAAGGTGAAAGGGGGACTTTCCGGCTTGACTGTACCTACTGTACTGCATCACAAGCTAACGCTTATTTTATATAGGCAATCTTAGCTTGACACAACTTTAGCTCGCAAACCGTTAATCCAGGCAATGCAGCGGCGCTGCAGTTGCCGGCTCGTCAGGCCACAGCAGTAGGCGCTATGGTCAGAACGGGTAAGAAGCAGTTTGTGGAAATTAAGTTTTAAATTAAGTTGTGTTCGGTAATAATCATTTGAACATCTTGGGGCAATAGAAAAAGACCGTCTGTGCGTTTTTTGTTTTATTTTTTCCTCACGGTACATCGTTGAGCTCACTGAAAGTCAGCTATTTTCCCATAGGAATACATTGAGCAGCAGAGACCGACCAACCTAGTGACGTCACGGCCGCACTTGGTCCAAGATGGCTGCGCCCTCGTGCAAAAAAAAGCGAATTTCAACTTCTTTTTCCAGGAAATACGGGTCGGTTTGAGATTTGAACGCACGGTCATATCTAATTTAAGGTAAAAAGCTAACGAACCAGAGCCACTTTACCGAGTGCTTCATGTCCCCTTTAAGCACTCGTATTGATCAAGCCAAATTACATTTATAATGCCATTTCAATTTACAGAATTATACAATTCAGATTTTTATTGGATGCTCTGCCACTTGTGCAGGTATACATATAGCCTAGCAGATAAATATTTTCCATGATATGACTAAGAAATATGAATGAAAAACGAATGCTTTATACTTTATAAATATTGTGTCATTGAATCCATTTTAGATGACCACCCAATAGTAATAGTTGGTCTTTTAATAGCCTGGGAGCAAATAATATTTAAGGAATCGATAAAGGAATCGATAAAGAATTGGATCGATAAGCGGAATCTATAATGACATCGGTATCAATAAAATCTAACGATTCCCATCCCTAGTTGCAGGATGATTGGAAGACTGTAGAACCTCCTAAAAATGTGTTACATTACGTGAATGACTTCTTTATGCCACTTGTGAGATGGCGAAGATGAGACTTTCATCCGCCCAGGATAGAATGAAACGACGATTCATTCTATCCTGAAACAAATTAAATGACTGAAATCGCTGGACTGAGCATCGTCACTTTAGCGCGGGTGATCAAGTCCTGGCGCTCTTACCCATAACTGGATCACCTTTTCAAACTGAATTTACTGGTCCTTTTATGGTAGAACGTCAGGTTTTTGAACAAAACTACCCGATTGCCACTCCTAATCGGAGGAAGTCGACTCAGCTTTGTCATATTAATTTATTAAAGCCATATTATGTTCGTTCGTCTGATTCTGCTCCAGTTATCTTGTATCCACATGCTTTTGCAGATACTAAGCCGGTACTTTTGGGAGCTGCTGACAGCCACGCAGTTTCCCCTATTCTTTTCATGGTGGCAGCGTGTAGCGAAGAAGATACTGTTGTACCTGATGATTGTGTTTTGCAAGGCCGGTTAAAAATCTCAGAATCTTTGTGTAATTTGGATGTGGTAACATTTGTCTGCGCTTCAACAAGCTAATTTGATTAGTTTAATTCATGAGTATCGTTGTTTGTTTGCCGATATCCCTTCTCGCACTAGTATAATAATATTTCCAAACCTTTGTTTTCCAGTTGGGATTCTCCATGTATTTTGGTGAATTAGCCAGACGGCACATTTAGGTCCTGTACTGACTACAGGAAGGTAAACGCGGTCACCAAACCTGATTCCTATCCGCTTCCGCTTATGGATGCTTGTGTTGATCAGGTCGGTTCTGCAAAGTTCGTTAGCAAATTTGATTTGTTGAAGGGCTACTGGCAAGTTCCCTTATCGTCGAGAGCTCGTGAGATTTCCGCCTTTACTACTCCTTCCGGGCTATATTCTTATACTGTGATGAGTTTTGGTTTGCGTAATGCACCGGCAAATTATCACCGCCTAATGAATCGTGTGGTTTCTGAGTTAGAAGGTCGTGCTGTATATTTGGACGTTGTTGTCGTTTTTAGCGACACTTGGGACCAACATCTATGTTATGTGTGCGCCCTGTTTGACCGCCTATCTGAGGCATGTCTCACTGTCAATCTGGCGAAGTGTGAGTTTGCCAGGGCGACGGTGACGTACCTCGGTAAGGTAGTTTGGCCTTTGCGTGCTAAAGTGTTAGCAATCGACCAGTATCCTCCTCCAACAACTAAAAAAGAGTTTCTTGGGTATGGTGGGCTATTATCGTGCTTTTTGTAGTAATTTTTCTTCTGTGGTAGCGCCATTAGCTGATTTATTGAAGGCCAGGGCCGAATACATCTGGTCCCCACACTGTCAGCAGGCCTTTGAGGTGTTCTGCTCCTGTACTGGCTGTTTAGAAGCCTTTTAAGCTCCAGGTCGATGCCAGTCATGTGGGAACAGGAGCAGTGTTACTGCAGTCAACAGTATTGACCAACCAGTTTCTTTTTTTTTCAAAAAAATTTAATTCATATCAACTAAATTATTCTGTAATAGAAAAGGAGGCGCTTGCACTAATTTGGGCTTTGCAACATTTTTAAGTCTATGTTGGGTCGGGTGTCGTACCCTTGGTGGGCTACACTGACCACAACCCTCTGACCTTCCTGCATTCTTTACAGAACCCAAATCAGCACCTCATGTGATGGTGCCTTTTTGTACAAGGTTACCACCTTGATATCCGGCATATACAGGGGAGTGATAACGTTTTGGCGGATGCTTTGTCACGGATTTTGCAAAACTTGTGGACATGGAGTTTATGATCCAGGAAATGTATTACCTATTGCACTTATGTAGCTCTCAGTATTTTGTTGCAAATTAAAGAAAAACTTTTTTTTCCCCAAAATTTCTTTATTTTGACTTAAATTATGAAATTAAACAAATCTAAGTTTGTATTGTAAATGGTACACCTGTCTTGTTTCATTGAAGCCATTTACCAAGTTTATGTGATGCTCACACCTGGAGTTATAAAGCCTTAAACAGAGCACCCCCTAAATAGGTGAAATTTGCCATCTGCGCAAAGGGGTTAAAATACACAATATAAAAAAGCTATCACACGACACATCTGTTCAACTTGGCTTAGGCTACTGTGTAACGTTACCTAGGTCTATATCACTGCGCACCTTTAGATTAAACTATTGACACGTTATTGGACCGAACAACCATTAACGTTCGGTAAGCAGCTACATGAGTGAATAATAAATACCGTGCAACAAACCAAGACAATAATATGGACAGTTCTAACATTATTTAAAATCACAAAACAGTTAACGCAGCTGTCCGCAAATGATATAAAAACGTAATCTACTTCTGACTTATTATGGTGTATCGTTTGTCCCCAAAAAAATCCACTGCTTTGCAGTTATCTAAAATGACAACATATGATTAGCTAATATAATATGAATCTGTTGATAACCTACCCTGTACAATAGTGAGTTAACTAGCCTGTGCGCTACGTTCTAATGCCCTGCTACATCAAAAATAACGTAAAAGGTCACATGAATTCCGATCTGACTGTTCAGACTGCGGTCGCTTTGACACAATCATATCACAATCAGAATCTAATACCACATTCAAAAGTGGCCCAAATTAGAAATGTCAGATTCAGTGTGATTTTCGCTGTTCACACTTCCATTAAAAAATCTGATCTGTGTCACATTTAAGGAAAAAATTGGATCTGGGCCACCTTTTACCTGCAGTGTGAACGTAGCCAAAGCGACCGCAGTCTGAACAGTCGGAT
This sequence comes from Synaphobranchus kaupii, assembly GCA_029718625.1. Lineage (NCBI taxonomy): Eukaryota > Metazoa > Chordata > Actinopteri > Anguilliformes > Synaphobranchidae > Synaphobranchus > Synaphobranchus kaupii. Next base: position 26,162,983 of record CM056382.1, on the reverse strand, counting down.
CAGAATTCATGTGACTTTTTACGTCACGTGAATTACGTCATCATGCTGGTGACCAGTATAGGATGGTGATATGCTGGTGCTGGCATGCTGGAGACCAGCATGGGATGGTGGTATGCTGGTGCTGGCATGCTGGTGACCAGCATGGGATGCTGGTATGGGGGTATGCTGGTGCTGGTATGCTGGTGACCAGTACGGGATGGTGATATGCTGGTGCTGGCATGCTGGAGACCAGCATGGGATGGTGGTATGCTGGTGCTGGCATGCTGGTGACCAGCATGGGATGGTGGTATGCTGGCCCATATGGAAATGTAATATACTGTAGTATATTTTAAATATATTCAGAAGATAATTTTGATATATTTACAATATACTGCAGTATATTCTTTTTCCATAAGGGGGTGACCAGCATGGGATGCTGTTGTGCTTATATGCTGGTCAACAGCATGGGATGCTGGAATGGTTGCATGCTGGTCACCAGCATAAGATGCTGGTATGGTCATAGCAGCCGGACCAGAGGAAGTGTCACAATGTTTATTGATGTAAGGTGTGCTGGTAACTAGTTAAATTAAGACTATTTCAGGTTTCCTTAACAATATGATTATTTAATAAATAAGAGCAATAAACAATATTACAATAAACAATATTAACAGAACAGAACTCATTAGTTTTCAGTACTTCCCCCCACCCCCTTGCTAAACCCTAACTCCAATCACCGACCTACCCACACACACACACATTCACCACTTAATTGGCCTTGTTTTTTTTTAATTAAAGGGTAACAAAGCACTAAAACAACATATTTTAGATGAGATCTGATACATTTGGTTTTTTTAAGTATTACTGATTGATCCTGGTCCAAATCTTGACAAATTACTGCAGTCAGTGCAAAAAAGCGTAAATTTTAAGAATCTGGCTCAAAAGTGTCTCTAGTGGTAAAACGTTAGATACTGCACATTCAATCTGTGATTGGCCAGAAATTTCATCCAGCTGATGTATTCCTCCTGGTGAGGAAATAGAAACCTGTACAGCTACGCCCACCGATAGTTCGGTTGCTACGACCTTAAGTTTTGGAGCGACGGCGGCCTATGCTGCAACTATAAAAGCGAATCTCATTGGTTGATCTGCGTGGAGAGGAATGTCTAGAAGTATTAAAAAATGTCAAAGTATTAAAAGTTGGGTTCATGTAAGTAGCGTGATCCCATTCGCAATAAACGGAGGGCATCTTCGTGTGTTTTTACGGATGTATCAAGCGGAACTACATTTCAGCGCCATTTTATTGCTTCGTGCTAAGGAAAGTATTACTGGGAATTGTAGTTTTTTTTTGCAAATATATTCCCTATATACGTAATTATCTAGGAATTGCTAATGTATTATCTAGCTAGCAAGCCAGTTATGCTAGCTACGTTCAACCAGATCTAGGTACCTAGCTAGCTACGCGTGTTTTAGCTGCTGGTAGACAGTTAGGATATAAATTTTAAATATTAATAGCTTAATATTAATATTAATAGTCAAAAGTAGACTATTGTAGTAGACTACTGACTTGCTAGCTAGATAATACATTCGCAATTCCTAGATAATTACGTATATAGGGAATACATTTGCAAAAATAAAACTACAATTCCCAGTAATACTTTCCTTAGCGCGAAGCAATAAAATGGTGCCAAAATGTAGTTCCGCTTGATACAACCGTAAACACACACGAAGATGCCCTCCGTTTATTGCGAATGGCATCACGCTACTCACATGAACCCAACTTTTAATACTTAGACATTTTTTAATACTTCTAGACATTTATAATGCTTTCCAAATCCAGCAGGTTGATAATTAATAAGCAGACAGTAGTGAACAGCATGGAAAATGAGTCCGGAGAAATAACCCTTGCAGTGATCCATCCACATCTACTCCATATCTGGCAACAGAGTGATGGTTTGGGGCTCGTTTGATAGCTCAGACCCTTGATAACTTACAGCCATTTAGCCAGCCATGTGTTCCATACTGTACCAGTGTAATTTACAGCTGAATCTAGTCTCACCCCCCAATTTCCATAGAGATCCATTCAAATGCAGAGAGGTTATAGTATCGCTCGTAACAGTACCTGAAAATAAGATATCGACAGGTTTTGATGTTGATGGTCACAGACTTCAGGAAGTAACAGCATGTAAAGGATATGTGACCAAATATGAAATATGATACTTTAAAAATACGTTAAAGCAAAGGGTATGAATACTTATGTAAATGAGAAATTTTAGTTTTTTATTTTTAATAAATTTGCAAAAATCTCAAAAAAACTTTTTTCACATTGTCATTATGGGGTGTTGTGTGTAGAATTTTGAGGGAAAAATGAATTTAATCAATTTTGGAATAAGGCTGTAACAGAACAAAATGTGAAAAAAGTGAAGCTCTGTGAATACTTTCCGGATGCACTGTATATTTTTTTTATATGCTTCAATACAATCCTCTGAAAGCAATTCCTATGGCTGTATTTTCAAATATGTACATTATACATTTTTGTGAAAACTAAAACTGATCCCCTTCAGATGTAATTAACATTCAAAAATCACCTTTTCTTTCTTTTTTGGTAAACGATTTGTTTGAAAATGGAGATGTGTTTAATGTGCTGCATTTCAGGCTGAGGATTTGCAATAAATTACTTTGTTTTTTAGATTTTTTTCCATTCTCTTTTAACATCTTGTTTCGAAATAGACATCAAAATCTCAATAAACAAGTTGACATAGCCTAACTGTTGGTCCCACCAGCTAAATTATAAGGACCACGTAGGTAAGGTACTGGGGCTGCTTAACTATGTACAATATGATGCACTAACCTGGCATGGTCATCCAGCTTAACCTGCAAGACCACCTTAGTTGGCCAGCTTAACCAGCAAGATGTGGATTAGTTGACCAGCAAGACCATGCTGGTTGACCAGCTAAACCAGCACTAACCAGCATGAACCAGAATTCATGCTGGTCTAAGCTGTTATTTTCAACAATATAAAAAAAGCTATCACACGACACATCTGTTCACCTTGGCTTAGGCTAGGCTACTTTGTAACGTTACCGAACATCACTGCGCACCTTTAGATTAAACTATTAATACGTTATTGTACCGACAACCATTAACGTTCGGTAACCCCCAGATGCAGTCACAAGGGTCTCCCTTTTTAAGTAACAAGCTTGAATTAATGTCATTCAACCAGTCAGTCTATAAACAATCTTGTTGAATGTTTCAAGGTTGGTATTCTATTAGTAGTACACTGACAATGACTGCTGGATGAATTAACATCACCTGACTGACCCCATCCAATGTCCAGTAGTCTTTTGTTTCTCCTCTACTATATGACTTTTTAAGTCTCATAAAGAGCTGGACTTTTTCTCCTTCCTTGATTTGACTGTTCTGTTTTTAGCTCAGTCTGTCAATTTTCCTCCAAGGTTTCGGGGTCCTTCCAGAAAGCGTGGAATCAATTCACTGTGGCAGTGGACATGCAGCCGGAATCCTGGGTAGCGTTGGATGGACGGGCTGTCATCAGCCTGCAAATGGGGCACGCATACGCAGCTTTCCAAGACATGAGCAATGCACTGAGGGTACGTGCTGAACAACCTATCCAACACCAGGGAGGCAGAACCAGGGGAGTTAGGTCACACTGCACAAATGCCAACCCCAGCATTCATTAAGGGCCTGCTGGTACCCATTGGCTCAATGTTTGCACACACTGAGCACAAATCAAGCTTGATTGTCATCAGGTGTGTTGAGACAGAGGCCCAGTCCCAATACTCACACTTCAGCACTTGCGCACTTCAAATGCGGGTGCCCGCGAGAACCTCCAGGGGCTTAGTCTGTCCCATTTCTTATTTTGCAAGTGCACGAATGCTTGACTACGCACTTTATGAGCCCTTGATGTGGCCTTCACGTGAGTCCTCGTCAAAACAAACTTCGCTCAAGCGTATTGCCCATAGTTCTTTGTGTTATCATGACTTTCTACACTCTGGCCATTCAGAGCTGTATTGTGTGTGCAAGAACAAGCTACTGCACAATCGAGCATAGGAACTTCAAAAGTGAAAAGTGAAAACCAGTTAAATCATGCATTTTCACTAACTCTTGCACGTTAAAAATATGAAATAACTATATATATATATGTATGACGCTCAATAAATAAGTCAGAATAATTAGTAAATTTGCATTTTATTAGGATATAGCTAAGCATCGGTGCTTTATGGGCTGCATAAAATTTGTAGCCTACTCAGCAGCAGAAAGGCTTCTCAGGCTGGCTGGTAACATTAGTTAATTATATCAAATAACAAATACGGGACCTGCAGTAGCCTACAGTTAACATACAATTATTAAACTTAAATCGGCACTGGGTTTTCCTAAACAGCTCTACTGTTCTAGCTAGCTTTGCAGAAGATTAAATGGTTATAACGTTACAAAAGGAAATGTCCTCCAGTGTTTGTTGTATTTATTTTAATCTCAACATGCCATATATTGAACTTCACCTCGACAGAAGTAGGCCTACAGATCTTAGGTAAAAAGAGGAGTTTACCGATCTGATCTTTCCAGCTAAAGTTCAATATATGACGTGTTGAGTTTTCTATATAGTTCGGTGGTTGAGATTCATTCATAAAAACCTACTGAGCAGGTGACATGATACGACGTTGCACGGACGAGCAAATTAAATAAAACAAAACGGGTTTGTCATTCTTGGCTCTCCCGTTAACGTCCAGTGGACATCCACATTAGACGGTGGATCTGCCTACCTTGACCAAAACCATAGCTGAACTGTTACACGTAAAACTATGTCTTCTATCTCACCCTAACAAGTGATCTAAACAACGTACGGAGGCGACTTATAAACCTTCATTCTGGTTATTTGAGGTACGTCCCACAGACAACACGCCCGATGTCACCGAAGTTCCACAGACGACTAATGCACCTGATTTTTGTCAGTGGGTTTATAAATTAAAAAAATTACATATAGCGGTGACAGGAAACATGGCGATGCGTGTGTATGTAACCACAGCAACCGAATGTCATGCAAGGGTGTCCCATTTCTTACCTATGCACCATTACGCACTTGTGCACCGCACAGCGCACTTCCACCCTTTGGTCCAACCTCAGAAATACGTCACCAAAGTGCGGACTTGAAGGAAGTGCTTAGACTGTAAGGTCAGTATTGGGACGCAGCCTTTGAGACACAGTTGGTAAATAATGCCTGGGGTGTATGGTTAACTTTGTGACTGTATAATGCTTTTAATGTGTAGAGCAGTGTTAATTGTGTTCACTGCAACCAGTTTAGACCCAAGAAAACAGATGATGTGAGATTATTGTTTAATCAACTGCTTTAATTGATTAAGTGCTGAGTAATAAGTTAAACCAACAGAGCCTGGGTATGTTTACATGCACAGTAATACTCCAATCTTACCCGTCCCCGATTATGGCAATACTCTGATTATTGAAATGGTCATTTATCTGACTTGTATCTTTCTCGGTCTAAGGTGATAATAACCCGATTAACACACCTGGTTTTTTTGCCCAAAATTTTCAATTTTTTGGTGCATGGTAAACGTCTTAGTCCGATTTCTTTTGTCTTTTTTAAACCGCGCATGTAAGGCAGAAGTGGAGAGAGGGGACGGTGGTAAGGTCAAAAATGTTCCGGCTGTTTAAAATTTGCCCGGCCCGGGGGTTCCTTCGCGATCTCACTTCCAGAATTTTACTATTAAATTAATGCATTTCACTTGTGAAAATATATTGTTGAGTGTTATTAGTTTATGTTTGGACTAGCTAGCTGGCTAGCACGTTAAATTGGCCAAATTAACCCCTTCGCTTGGTAACCACACAACCCAAAGTTCTAGCGTTCGAGCACCCATTGTCGACCGCTTTCGCGGAAAAAAAACAGCAAAGCGTACACATATTTGCAATCGTAGGTAAAAATGGGATACATATCGGTAACACCCATGTACCTAGTTTTGTAGAAAAAAAATGTCCTTGTTATCCTCCGAAGGCTATTTTCTTCAGGACTTCCGCTATTTTCTTTCTTTAACGGCAAATATGCAGGACGCCCCGCCCGCCGTAGCATTAGCCGGGTGGGGGGACCTATTCTCGACCGCCCCCTCGCGATTAGTGCCGCGGGTCTTTATTTTTCTCTAATTTTATGAAAGTGGAGCCACTGTAAGTCATAAAGTAAGCACGCATTCAACTCTATGGTATTTTATCTTCTCAAAAATACGTCAATGGTCCCATGTACTCGCCAATTTATTTTGTAAGACAACATCTTCACCTGTACCTTGTGGAAAACACTGGAAGCTGACTACAATATACATGACAAAAAGTCCTTATGACAACACTCTGCGGGCCTATTGTTTCTTCTCAAACACCTTAATTAAATGGGTTGAACAATTTAAATATACATGTTAAAATACATTGAAACATAATTCAATAATTGCATTACAGCATTGTAATGGTAAACAGGTAGCATGGTAGATAGCACGATCATCAATGGGACGTTATTTTAGATCAAGTTGTAGAAGCGCCTTTCTACAAAAAACGGCAGCATTCCCTTTTTAGAATAAGGAAAATATCTCCTATTTAAAAAAATGGTGACACATAATACATATCTTGCATTAATTCAAAATGTTCTTTTGTTAAAAAAACGTTGTCCTTTAGGTGTATTCGTTTGTTTACCATTAATATAAAAGTTAAACAAAATCACGTCCTATCGTGATTGGAGGTTTAGTGACACATTTTAAGTGTTGAAACTTGTATTTCTTCTTGTTTTAATACGATTAAACTTACAAATAAACACAGATAAAAATCGCTATACTTAATAGCTAAATATCCTATTTAAGTAGGCTAGATGTAAAAAGATGAAATCATATTTTATATTTTCATTTAAACATTGCTTTTCAGTGTTGTTTTTGTTCGTGGAAAATCTGTAGGCTACGTTGCATCTCAGGACATAAAACCTGCCAAGGCTTACATTGTGTTATGTCCTGCATTGCCAAATTTCACCAGAAGAGGGGACCGTTTACAAAAATATACCAGCAATACTTACACAGCTATGCTCCCCTTTATTCCTCTGAAGAGGCAATATTTTGTGACATTAAATACAAACCATGCCTTGTGCACACTCCTTAACTGGACAGCAAATATCCTATTTGTAAATACATCCAGCCAGTTATTTCTTCTAAAATCCCCCCCCCCCCCCTCCTCCTAATTAAATGTAGTTATCAGAACAAACGTTAAAAGGTATGTGAAAAAAACATTTAGTAATTCAGCCATTGTATACTTTTATTATAAATCACATTTTGTCATTGTGATGGTGATTGCATGATCATTACAATGGAGTTATTTGCTGGTACATTTGCCACATGAAAAAAATAATACTTCCACCAAAGTACATAGAAAAGAATAATTGTACTTCATAAAAGTGAATGTTTGACTTAAATTTTACTTAAACAAATGAATAAATATAAAATGTATTTAAATGTAGAAATATGAAATCTAAAAGTTATTAAACAACTGTATATCATGTTAAAGAAGTTAAAACTCAGGGCAGTTAATACATAAGAATTGGCCATCCTCCTCACTCAACTTCAAGACATGAGGAGTGGAACCACTGCTCGCGGGGTTCACAGGAAACCCATAATACCACCATGTCTTCTTCTTTGGGAGGGTCCACCTCGCCACATGCAGAGCATAGGCTGAGGCCTTCCCTCAAATGTCTGATGATGATGTGCCATCTATAGAGAAAAGGAAGGGAAATATAATTTTTTTTTCAGTACTTCATCCGTAAAAACGACAACAAAAAAGTTGTGAAACCACTTAGGTGCTGAAAAAAATATTTATTTAGGGCTCTTCAATGTACAAGACGTATATATCTTGCCATTGAGCAAGGAAGGCTATCTGCACTGCTGTTTACGTACTGGCGACACATTTAGAAACGAGCCTCTCTTCCTCAGGCAGGCATAATCAATGCTGCCTGAGGAAGAGAGATTCGTTTCGAAACATGAGTTGGCATCTGTTATTGAAGAAAAAAAAAAAAACAAAGAAAGCATGCATGAACTCACTGAGCTAAGTCTTTCTACTTTTGTTGATTGCACATGATAGCACATAAGAGGGCAGTGGGATAAACAGTGTAATAAACCAATGAGATAAACAATGGAGTGGTGGAGAGAAGAGGGGCTGTGGAGGGAGGAAGGGCTGCAGTTATATGTGCTACAAAGTAAAATCAGAAAGGTAACCGAATGAGTACTAAAATGTCAAAGCAAATACATTTGCTATGATGCATATTACTAACTTATGCCTCATTTAGGATACAGATCAAACACTGTTATTACCTTTAGCTGCTAGCAGGAGGGTGGCAATGGAGGCAGGCAGCCTAGTGGAGGGATGCCGTACTTGGGAAGTCGTAGAGCTCATGTGGCTAGGGGCTAAAGATTTGGCGGATGGACTGGTGATGACAGGGCCAGAGATGAGAGAAAAAAATTCTTGTCAGGGGAGGTGGATGTCCAAAGCGTCTTACTCTTCAGCAAACTCTGCTTTGAGTGGTGCAAAGAACCCCCTGTCCAACAGCTGAAATATATGGGAGAGATGTGGTGGAAGACAGAGGAGCACGACACCTTCCCTAATTGGCCAGGTCCGTGGTCTCCCTGTCGATGTGGGCTGTTGTGGCCATCGAACACCAGGAGCAGGGGGCGCTCCTTCATCGCGTACAGGAAGAAGTGTTTCTGGAACCACTTCAGGAAAAGGGTGGTGTCTATGTAGCCAGATGTAACAAGGTGGCTAATAACGTTGCCTTTAGGCAACGTTATTAGATGACGTAACCACGACGTCCTCACAACGTCACGTGTGGTCCAGAGAAATCAAAACCTTCCCAGTTACAGGTTACAAAAATACACCGTTCCTGTGACGTTGTCACAACGTCCTGTGTCAACTGGGAAATTACCTTTTGGCGACGTTATTAAATAACGTAACCACGACATCCTCACAACGAAAGTCGCCCACATAATTTTATCCACAGCCTACATTTTTCCTTGTTTGATGTCTACTCGAACACGCCCAGTATACTACCACCATATACTCTGCCTATTTACACCACTTCTCGCGTGACTTTCAAGAAGGTAGACATCAGTCAGTCAGTTAGCTACTCTCTTAGCTATTTAATGGGTGTAATGGTGCAGCTTTGATGGATAACTGTCTGTCTCAGGATCTACACTTTCTCTCTCCAGAACTGAATGTTTTTCTCTCTGCAAACCGCCTGCTGCTATTGATCATAAAGGTATAGGGATATTAACAGGTCTAAAATCCAGGTTCAGAAAGTAAAAGTCCTTCCCGGTATTTTCTTCCAATCATCTGGATTTGCTAATTATCAATCTTCAGCCAGGAGGTAGAACTAATTGGTGAAATCAGCTGGTTAAGTTAATGGGTGGAAGAAACTCATGGCAGGACTTTTACTTTATGACCCCAGACTTTACACCTCTGAGTCTGGACATTAGCAATAGTAGTGAAAAACGTGATTAAAACATGACTAATTTAGAATAGGGGTCCTAGTTAGCAGCAACTACAGCAAAAACACAATATCTAACGCACACGCATTTGCTATTGCACAAATGTAATTAACGTTAAGTTAACGTTACTTAATAGGTAAGTTAGCAAACAATTCTTCAAGCTGATATAACTGTTTAACCAACTAAAATGATCGATCATTCATTTATTTAAAATTAAATCAAGACAAAAATACCACAGGCCTGGTGATGGCTTTCTATTTTCTCCTACCTTCTCTATTCTCTCTTTGCACGTTATCTGGCTTTAGCTATAGGATGGTGAGGGGACACGTTCGCATAAACGTTATAAAATGGAAGTTGTTGGCATGAAATGATTTAGCGTCTGTTAGTTAACTAGCTAGTCACCCAGCTAGCTATCAGATGAAGAGCAAGTAACACATTCCTAAAGAAAATGTAGGTGTGGTTGCTTCACAAATATCAATGGCTGGAAATGGCATAGAAAGATGGTGATATGGTATAGTGTGAGGTGGAAAATAAAAGGTGAAAATGGTATGAACTGTTAATGCGGCATAAATGGATCTAGTGAAGGTGAAAGTGTTAAAATATGGTGATGTAGCCTATTTTGTGGTAAGTAATCTAAAGAACCTGGAAGTGATACAAAGAAGTAATGTATTGTGAGAAAAGCACAAAAAGGTAATGTCAAATCATCTGGGATAGTATTGTTGGGTCATAACAGTGTTGTAGAGGAAGGCATTGTGAATGCCCAATTTACTGCTTACTGTAGTCTATACTGCAGTGACATGCAGTATGCGACATATCCTCCATATAAACCTGGACATAAGTAGCCTAGGCTATATCAGTTGCCTTTACACTCTTTGGCTATATCATCTGGGGATATTCAGAACACTCAATTTGGCCGCGCAGGTAAGGCTAGCCTAATTTAAGAGCTTTTCAAAAAAAGTATACTCAACTGGCATACTCAAATAGTAGTGTGTGCTGATTCTGACTATTTGGACACAGTCGTAGTTGTGTTTGTAGAAAAATATGGGTTCATACAATTTTTCCCTAGGTTTTAGCCAAATGCTCATCTACTGATTTCTCCACTTTATTAAACAAACTCTGATTCCGATTACAGATCTCACCATTTTGTGAAGTCCAAACCACATATCCTGTGCAGAATTCAGCGTTCTATTCAGCCTACCTAGCATGCAGCTATCTAAAGCAATAATTAAATATAGGCTATCGTTTGGCTAATAGTAACTTAGTTTAACGTTGTTGACTCGCATAAACTTGAGATTATAACCCAATCATGTGTAGCGGATAGTTGTAGCTATGTCATAGTCGATTGCATTTTGCTAACGTAGTCTACTGGCACCTGTCACCTTGGCATTTTCATGCAGAGTGAAAGGTTTGTTTTTCCTAGTAGCTTAACCACAGTAGCCTAGCTGGCTTATGCTTTTGTCATGTTTTGTTAGGAAGTTGTCTGTGCTAATGGTATTAAGACATAAATCAGAATTTGTTGAATAATGTTGAATGGAGTGATTAGTAGGCTAGATGAGCATTTAGCTAAGACATTTTTTTTAGCAAAAGTTTAAACAGCGCTAAAAATATGTTTTGTTAACAATTCAATTGTAGCCTATTTTGTAACTTAGACAACATAACGGTACGTGACAGCATTTGGATTTGGATCAGAGAAGGAAGCATGGGTGGCATTTGCTATGTTTCATTCGTTTCACCTGAAACGTGCCTCTCAACTGAAAGGGGCCTCGCCTCAATCATAAACTGAAAAAAGTATATATATAATTTAAAAAATAAAAATCAGTGAATAAAAGAACCGCCGACCCTGTAGTTTTCCCATTCAGTCACTGTAGGCGCTGTTCCTTACTCAAGCTATTTCAGTGCTTCTCCTTATTTTTCTAGTCTATGGATCTGCAGATACCACAGAACTGTGGCAGTCTGGCAGGTAGGCCTACTCACTTGACTATTTCTGACCCACAGCAAAACACTTGCTGATAGCTACGATGTCAGAATGATCACATACAGTACATTCATAATACAACGGAACAGGTATGTGCATAATCCGGATAAAATACATAGCCCAATGTATTTATGTACTTAAAAAGTAACGTTACGTGTGTTTTTACATAACAGCACCATAGGCTATTACAGCCGCGATAGCACTGTGGAAACATCAACGTTGCTGGGCAGTTGCAAAATGGAATAAGAATCTCTTCAACATTCAACAAAAACCAGTTGTAGAATCGTTTCGAAGTAGGATATTTGGTTCCTTAATCTGTTTATCAGAGATTTGTAGAAAAAAATGTTAACGTTATACCGAAAGTAGCTAGGCTACATTGGGTAGGCGTAGCCTACGCAAAGGAAAATGCACCGAATGTTTATTTGTAACAGATTCTACTTTTTAATAATAGCCTATAGGCTAGCCTATATCGGAACAAACATTTTTGTGGTGTGTAGAAATGGTACATTTTATGCACGTTATTGTGTAACTGTGGCAAGGTGGTTGTAAACGGGTTTGGGCTATTTTATCGTGCAGTGCAACTTGAGAGGTTGATGTGTGGACAAGCAGCGACTCTGCAGCAATCCTACATTGGAATTTTGAGGGTTTAAAGTTGTTTACAATTTCAGAGAAGTATGAATAGGCTACTATAATTGGGACACTGACGACTAGGCTAGCACCGTAGATAGGGCTAATAGCCTGCATGTTCGTGGTGAAAGAGCGCATTGCGCTTGATGCAGCATTTGTTGAAGTTATAGTCCAATGGCAATGATTATTATTTTTGAAAGCTAAAGTGAGTATGATCATTTCAGTTGCAGACGGAAGTAGGCTATGTCGTTGGCTATGGAATTTCCCGTCTGCATTTTTCCAAGGTTGTTGACAGAACGTTAAGTGATTCAAAAATCAGCTCAGTGCTCACACTGAGCATCCTCACCATGAGCTAGCCTACTGCACGTGCCCATTGACCCCCATTCATTTTTTGGTGATAAAATGTCAAATATCTCAAAAAGTGTATATGGTATAAAGGTAAAAAGTAATAGCAACCTGGAGTGGGTATAAAGGTATAATATGAGGTATGAATGGTGTCAATGCTGTGAACGGTGTAGGAGGAGATAGGTTCTCAAAAATCGGCGGAAGAATAATAACGGTCAGTCTGAGCGATAACAATAGGTGTGGTTTTTCAACCACACATAATTACTGCAAGAATATACATTTGTTCTTCCACCGGAATGCGTGGCTTTAAGTGACTAGCGAGTTCGCCTATCGGAAAAAAGAATGGACCTTGTTTGTTTATTATAAAGTAAGGGGAGCGCAAATGGTGGGCGGAGTCAGAATATTTCGCAAATCAGAGTGCAATATGCAAATGAGATGTAATTTCTGTAGGCTGCTCGCCCTGTGACAGGATGGGAGTGTGACTGAGGCTAGCCTCACAGACAAGTATTTTCAATGGACTCTGCTCGGTACCATCTCATTCTACATGAGCTGCTTCGAGGTAGCTACTGTAATGTGAAATGCTTTTGAAGCTGAACGTCACCCTAGACAAAATAGCCTCACGAGCATAATGTGCATGTGCGCAGACCTGTCGAAGCAGAAATTAGACTCAGATGTGCTCTCGCTATATGTACCGAATTCTTATATAAAATTATATATTTTGCAGACGATTTTATTTATTTCATTTTTAATCCCTTTAGGAGGCTCAGCCTCCGTTAGCCTCAATGACAATCCGCCTATGATATAAACATAGCAACGTTTACTTTGGAAAATCGGTTCACAAACAAATTGTAGTTCTTTTGATAGCTCCAGTAATCGGAGGTGTGAGTTTGTCCGACAAATTATTGCAATGCGAATTTGTGCTATGCCTATGTAGCCTACGAGCAACATATAGCCTTGTTTTGTTGCCATATGTTCCATCGTATTATCACCAGGCCATTTTCCGTTTGTACATTAGGCCTATTCATAGTATATGCCATGTGAATGTGTAGTTAATTTTTGTGTTTTGTAGCTCCAGAATACGATTAATTGGTCACATTTTGCTGCCGTTTTCTATTCAGTGGCAGTAAACTTTTCACTTGACCAATGTAGCTGGTTAGGTACATTTTTTCTATCAAATCCTAAAAATTCGCAAGGTCATGCAGTTTCTTGTTTTTGTTATGAGCTGTTAGAAATAGTTGCCGTTGTTTGTTCGTTCTCACTCTTGTTCCTATCGGGAATGTGTAGGAGTGCGCGTACGTCACTTAACAACTAGTTGTCCAGTGCAGTTCTGGTACAATCTGCGCAGACTAGGAGGTTGCTTGTTAAATGAACCGCATACATGACAGTGGTGGCACGTAGAAACTCCGTATTCTGCACCCTTGTCACAAATTCTGTACTAATTAAGATAGAACTTATTTCCACTCATAGTTTGGTTGCAGGAGCAATGAAAGTCTCAGTTGAGCTATCTCAGGACGCTGTCATTCTGCCACTAGCACATCTGCGCAAAGGGGTTATACGTGATCGGTAAAGCTAGCTACAATAATAATGCTATAATAACATCAATCAACCACTAGCAATTAGCTATAAAATACCTAGCTATAATAACTACTAGCTAGCAATAATGATAATATTAATTATTTTTTATGGGCAGAACATTTTTGTCCTTAAAATGGGAAGCAGTTAGTAGCTACCTTTTCCGTTGAGCCGATTATGGAGAGAATCATGTAAACGTGGTTATTGGAGTAATCAAATGACTTATATCCACGTGTACGCAATAAGTTAAATACTGGCATAAACCGAGTACTCCTAATAATCATATTTTGCTGTGCATGGAAACATACCCACTGCTTCATGGAAGGCCACAAGACAAGAGACAAGGCAGAGATTAAAATAAATCCCCTCCTATTGTGATATTTTCAGTTTTGTGGTCTGTTTTGCAGCAAAATCCTGTTTCACATCAACTGTTCACCAACCGTGGACTTGTGAATGAATTCATGGGAGACAAGGTCAATGCAATGAGAGATTACCAGAAGGCCATCTCCCTGAACCCCAAATGTGCCCTGGCCTACTTTAATGCTGCAAACCTTTATTTTCACAACAGGCAGTTTTCACAGGTAAGCAATGTCAGAACTGTGAATGTTTTCCATAAGTCATTTCACCTCATTATCAATACAGTTCTCGTTTAGGGTTTATGATTAAATGGTAATTCCACCGAAAAACAAAGTTAAGCTTATTTAAAGGTATACTATGTAGTTTCATTGTAAACTACATAGTAAAACTCGTTCTTTGTTTACATTCAAATTTTCTCCTCAAAAAAACATTGTATGTGTCCTTGTGGTCTAATAAACATGTTGAATGTATTTCCTACCTCATAAGTCGTTCGCAAAGTGTTTTTTTTGTTAATGTTTTGAATGTTACACTGTTGACATCCCGCTGCCATTTTTAAAGCCAGAAACAGCTAAAATTGTGTAAACGTCATGAATGGGCGGTTCCTGCTCATTTGATTGACATGGCCAGGCCATGTGGTCAGGCTTCCAGCTAAACTCTTATTTTAGCTTAGGACCGAAACATGCCTCACGCAAATACGTGAAAGTGGACGCTTCAAACTATGCAAACAGTTTTTATTTTGCCATGACATTTGTGAAAGACAAGCCAGAGCGTTGCAGCAAGGGACGCTATAGCAGCTACAACAGTAAACAACTTTCTTGTTCGATCTGTGCTTTCCTCTGGTTTATCTTTCGCAAATGTCATGGCAAAAGAAAAACTCTTTGTGTAGCTCGAAGTGTCCACATTCGCGTAGCTATTTGCGTGAGGTATGTTTCTGCCCTTACTCATTAGCAAGAAGTTTTCAGCCGAGGAGGTAACAATATCATTAGAAAAATAGCAAACATACACCTAGCTACATTACATTAAATTATAGTCATTTAGCAGACGCTTTTATCCAAAGCGATATACAATAAGTGCATACAGAAACGTCATCGAAGTAACTACAGAACAGATAAGACAAAGAACATCCTTCCCATAACGTAGCAGCTATCGATAGTTAAGGCTATCTATTGTCGTGATGTTTGTTTATTGTTGACAATAGTCTATTTATCATGTTTGACCAAACCTTGATCATGTAAATGGAGACTACGTTACATGCTCAAAGCATATAAGTTAGTAATCTTAGCTATTCCTCTGTAAATTTGACCACTGTTCATTTTCATAAAATAACTCAAAATCATAATTTTGTAATTCTGCTCGGTTCATTCTGTAGCCATCAACATCCAGTGGTTGCGGCCCCAGAGTAAGGGTGAGGGGCAGTCATTACATAAACATTACATTACAGTCATTTAGCAGACGCTTTTATCCAAAGCGACAATCGTGTTCATGGTGGGCGAGGCAGGGCCAGGGGAAGAGGACAGCTTGATCAGAGTGACCGTGATAGAGTCAACAGACTCCGGAAGGAGAAACATTGCCATCTCAACAAAGTTGAGACGGAGCGGCACTTTATCACAAAATGCGAAAAATACAATCAAATCATCAATAAATATTTTCCCAAAATAAATCAGAGATACCATCAATTAAAAAATTTAACAGACATCCAAAAACTCCCCATCCTCTTAGGAGAGGAGAGGAGGTGCTGTGACCTGGCAGCACAATATACAGTCAAGCAGGAAAGTCTGCACACCCCTTTCACCTTCTCCACATTTTATTACGTTACAGACTTATACTACAATAGATTGAGTTCATTTTTTGCCTCAAACATCTACACACAATAGCCAATAATGACGAAGTGAAAACAGGTTTTTAGAAAATATGCAATTTTATTTTACTGACAAAAATAGGTTATTTAGGGGTTACATATCTGTACACACTCTTAGCCTAATACTTGGTTGCTGCACCTTTGGCAGCGATTACAGCTTCAAGGCGTCTTGGGAAAGAAGCTACGAGCTTGGCACACTTGTTTCTGGACATTTTTGCCCATTCCTCTTGGCATATCCTTGCAAGCTCCGTCAGGTTGGATGGGGAGCGTCGGTACACAGCCATTTTCAGCTCTTTCCACAGATGTTCAATTGGATTCAGGTCTGGGCTCTGGCTGGGCCACTCAAGGACACGCACAGACTTTCTCCGAAGCCACTTTGTTCTCTTGGCTGTGTGCTTCGGGTCGTTGTCATGTTGGAAGGTAAACCTTCGCCCCAGTCTGAGGTCCAGAGCGCTCTGGAGCAGGTTTTCTTCAAGGATCTCGGTGTACTTAGCTGCATTCATCTTTCCCTCTATCAGGACTAGTCGCCCCGTTCCCGCTGCTGAAAAACATCCCCACATCATGATGCTGCCACCGCCATGCTTCACTGTAGGGATGGTATTAGCCAGGTGATGAGCGGTGCCCGGTTTCCTCCAGATGTGACGCTTGGTATTGAGGCCAAAAAGTTCCATTTTGGTTTCATCAGACCAGAGAATCTTAATTCTCATGGTTTGAGAGTCCTCTAGGTGCATTTTGGCAAACTCCAAGTGGGCTGTGATGTGCCTTTTACTAAGGAGGCTTCCGTCTGGCCACTCTACCATAAAGGCCTGATTGGTGGAGTGCTGACTGGATGGTTGATCTTCTGAAAGGTTCTCCCATCTCCACAAGGATACGCTGGAGCTCTGTCAGAGTGACCCTCGGGTTCCTGCTCACCTCCCTGGCTAAGGCCCGTCTTCCCCGATTGCTCAGTTTGGCCGGGCGGCCAGGTCTAGGAAGATTCTTGGTGGTTCCAAACTTCTTCCATTTACGATTGATGGTGGCCACTGTGCTCTTTGGGACCTGTAAAGCTGCAGAGATTTTTCCGTACCCTTCTCCAGATCTATGCCTTGACACAATCCTGTTTCTGAGGTCTGCAGATAATTCCTTTGACCCCATGGCTTGGAGTTTGCTCTGACATGCACTGATTGTATATTTATTTCATATTTAGTAGCATATACTATACTGCTAGTAGAATGCATGGTAGTACTTTCACAGTTTATTTTGCATTTGAGTGAGCAGGGCTTTTCACAGCTTTTCTGGCATATGATCAGGCTGTGGTTGGGTTTATCTCGTTGCTATGATGTTATTCTAATTTTATATGATGAATAAATATATTTATGAATTCAAACATAGACGCTATTGTCCACTATGTCACGCATGGGTAGGTATAGACTAGGTGGGGGTTGCTTGTTAAATGGACTTGCTATGGGGAAATAGTGACACTCCGTATTCGGCAGAAATCGTCATGACCCGTCTACCAATAAAGTTAAACCACAGAGTTTGTGATATCCAGTAATAGTTTGGCTGCAGTAGCAACGAATGTCTCAGTTGAGCAAAAAGGTCCCACTGGCGTCACCTTCTACACAAAGGCGTTAAAAGTGAGGCTGTACAAGGTCAAGTAGGCGATATTGTAGAGGTAAAGAAAAACAAGAATCTGTACCTTCAACAGTGTCCTTTTATGAGGGCAGCTTAAAAGTGGAATGCCACCACCATGGTTATTGGAGCATCTTGTAAGTAATCTTGTGATAAAATAATATAAATATTTCAAATGTACACTACTCACAAAAAGTTAGGGATATTTGGCTTTCGGGTGAAATTTATGGAAAATGTAAGTTCACGCTACAGTGATATTAAACGTATCATGAAAGTAGGGCATTTAAGTAGAAGCATGCAATGGTGATTTCCTCATCTCAAACAATTTATTGAAACAAAAGCCAACAACAGTGGTGGGTATACCACAACAAAAATGTCAATGTCTCAATAACTTGTCATGTGCCCTTGAGCATCAATTACAGCTTGACAACGACGTCTCATGCTGTTCACAAGTCGACTTATTGTCTGCTGAGGCATGGCATCCCACTCTTCTTGAAGGGCGGCCCTCAGGTCATTGAGGTTCTGGGGTACAGAGTTACGAGCCTCTACACGGTGAGTCAGCTGATCCCATAGGTTTTCTATGGGATTCAGGTCTGGAGAAAGTGCAGGCCACTCCATTTGAGGTACCCCAGTCTCCAGCAGCCTTTCCCTAATGATGCGACCTCGATGAGCTGGAGCATTGTCGTCCATGAAGATGAAATTAGGCCTGTGTTGTTCATGCAGGGGCACAATGACTGGATTAATGATGTTATTCAGGTAGTATGGGCTTGTCACTGTACCATTCACAAAGTGTAGGGCAGTTCTGTATTGACTAGACACACCTGCCCATGCTGTAACACCGCCACCACCAAAGGGTCGTCTGGTGACAACAGTGGCTGATGCATAGCGCTCTCCTTGACGTCTCCAACATCGTTGGCGGCCATCATTTCTGCTCAACGTGAATCGACTTTCATCAGAGAACAGCACTGAGGCCCACTGGTCCCTCGTCCAGCGTAAATGCTCCCTGGCCCATGCAAGACGATGACGCCTGTGCCTGGTGGTGTGGTCAGGTACCCTTGCAGGTCGTCTAGCACACAGACCACGCTGATGTAAACGGTTTCGAATGGTCTGACGTGACACTTGGGTGCCTCTCACCTCCCTTAAATGTGCCTGGAGTTGAGTGGCATTCATCATCCGGTTCCGCAGGGCACTGTTCACAATGAAGCGGTCATCAGTGTGGGATGTGGCCAAAGGACGTCCACTTCTATGCCTTTCTGTGACTCTTCCAGTCTCTCTGTATCTCTGTTGCAACCTGCTGATGACACTCTGTGACACTCTAAGCTCAGTGGCCACTTCCCTCTGAGAACATCCTGTTTGAAGCCTCGCAATGGCGAGGTACTGTTGATCAATTGTTAGGTGTCGTCTTGGTCTCATGATGTCAAAATGTGAACAGCATGATGAAGAGGACTGTTTAAATACCAATTCTAATTGAACCAGGAAATTTATTGGTCGATTCATGGATCAAACACCTGTTGTGAATTTTGCCGTTGAGCTCCTTGTTAGAGAACAGCAAGTTGTGCAAAAAGTACTGAAACATTGAATAGTTGGACATGTGCATTCAAAAGTTTAGAGAAGGTCAAATTAATTTCACCTGTAAAGGTTATAGTGCATTTTAGGTTCATCCTGAAATTTAACCCGAAAGCCGAATATCCCTAACTTTTTGTGACTAGTGTATGTATAATGAGGAGTCGGGAGCGGAGGACCAGAAGCGACAGAGAGGGAATCTAAAAGTTGTCCACGTAGGAATAACCACAAGAGCGGAGGTTATCCGCGGAAGGGACAGGAACAGAAATAAAGAGTGGGAACTAGAACTCCTGGCGTAAAGCCAAAAAATAAATCAACCCAGAAAAAGAGGGGCGAAAGCTCGAGACTTGAGCAGAGCAAAGGAAGAGAGAGAATTACCTCTCACTCTCAGTACGAGAGAGAACTTAACGGAGGTAAAGAAAACAGGAAAAAATTATAGCGACCCAAACAATTTGAGCAAACTCACTCGTAGGCTAGAGTATTAGAAAGAAAAGGAGAGGATTACTTGTCGCTCTCAATACGAGAGAGACCTAAAAAGAGAAGTAAGAAAATGTGGAAGCAAAGGAAGCTGTCTCAGAAAGAACAGCAAGAAACCAGAACAGGGAACAGAGAATGTGAAAGAGAAAAACAAAATCCTACAAAGAACTCTAACACAACTAAAAGCCAGTACCATGTAAATTCAGAGCAAGGGTTTGAACTGAAGTGGTCGCTTTAGATCCTATACCTTTACCGGCTTTTGGCAAAGTGCAATGACAACACAGAAGCGCCGAGACCGGAAGCCGCAGAGCTTAAATAGCCAGCGGAAACACCTGAACAGGTGTTGGCTATAAGTGCTAGGTGGCGGAAAAAAGTCGGACCGAAGCTGCGAAACAACTTCCACAGAGAGAAAGCGGCAACCTGCGAAACCGTGACAGTATGTACACAAATTATGTTAGGCTGTCGTTGTAATGGCTAAATAGCCATATATTAAAAAGCTTTTATTTACAAACCCCAACTCCAAAAAGGTGGGACAGGATGTAAAATGCACATAAAAGCAGAAAGCCCTGATTTATAAATTCTATTTTGCATGTATTTAATTGAAAACAGTACAAAGAAAATATATTTAACAGTTTACCTTATCAACTTTTTTTTATATTTTTGTAAATATACGCTAATTCCGAATTTAATGCCTGCAACATGTTCCAAAAAATTATGGACGGGCAAAAAAAGACTCGGTATTTCAAAAAACACCTGTTTGGAACATTCTACAGGTAAAAAGGTGATGCTATCATGACTGGGTATAAAAGGATATCAAAAGTAGGGGTGTATCCGGAGCCGAATATCCTATTCGGGAAAGCACAAATAATACGTTGGAACAGATATTTTTTTCAGCCCAAAATTGCTAGTTGATATTCGGATTCGGGGAAAAATAAAATGAGAGAGAGAGACGCACTAATTCTAGTTCGGATCAAACATTTGCAATCACGGTACGCAACGTCGGCTGGCTTGCTGTCTCTACTCTCTATGACACAGCTAGCTAGCTGCAGTAACAACGCAAAGTCTAGCTGCCATAGATTGAATTAGTTAAGATAGCCGCTAACATGAGTGATTAACACAAACGCCCCATGAAAATCAGCATTATAAAAACAAACCGTGACTTAAGATGTTTTACTAACTTATTGGCATTACTCTTGACCAGGAAGGTCTCCTGTGTGCTACTGATAGACTAGCGTATGTTATGTTAACATTACAAACCCACAGTGTGGCTTAGATTATTCATTGCGAGTTGAATGCCAAACAATACATTTGGGTAGAAACAAGCATGCACAGAATCTGTGATATAGGCTAAATATATTCATTTTAATTAAGTTACCACAGTGCGATTGTCACGAATATGTAGGCTACATACTACATGCGAATCCACTTCTGATGTTGTTTTCTCCACCCATTACAGCACAGCAGGCAAGAGCTGGCTCTATTTAGCTGGCTAACACATACAATAAGCTGAAAGTTTACTGAAGGAAACAGATATTTTCCTATCCGAAGTTGGCAGTTCATATTGGGGAAATAATTAAATTGCAGCAGGGAAATCCTTGATTCTGTGCCCACCTGTCTGTATGCCTTTTTACTGCGGGAGCAGAGGGGCAAATGAGCACACATGTAGGCTACTCTTTTTTTTTTTTTTGGTCACCGAGATGAATGCGTCGCACCCCTGTCGTCGCTTGCTGTCTCCCGTCTCCTGTACTAGAAAGAGCTGCTTAGATTTGCGGTGATAGCTTTGTCGATCTCCATCGCAAAAGCAGCTGCAGCCTATTCGCTGCACACTAACAGAAGAAATGAGACGGACAGCACAGCACGACGCTGTTGATGAAGAAATTAGCTAACGAGCCTATCTGTATGTAGCTCGGTCTGCCACCAGGCAGTCTGTCATTTATTTTCTTGTATGGAGGGCGAAAGCAAGTGGCTGGATAGCCTACTCTGATTGTAGCTTGCTCTGCTGCAAGTGCAAATGTTACGCCAAATCTCAGTGCTTAATGCCGCGCAAGGGCTGGCCTCTGTAGCCGATAGCCTCTCAGTCCGCAACAAGCACTGTCACTGTGGTCACACAAATGATACAAGCACACACATACACCCTCGCCTCCTGCTTCGTGCAATGCAACATCAGTAATAAGTTTAACCATCATGAATTTGGTGTCACATTTCACATAATAACCATTTAACATTTAATTTCACATAGCGCAAAAACAAAACGAGAGGTCAGGTTGAGCTAGTGAGGAGCAATACAGGGGCTGAAACCAACTTGGCGGGGGGGGGGGGGGGGTCCAAGTTCATATAGTAAAAAAAATTAACTAACAAAAAAGTATAATATGAATTCACAACAGGCAGAAAGGTATGTTATCGTGGAAATAGTTTCCATTCCAATGTGGATGTATAATGGAATGGTTTCATGTTTTTATAAAACTGCTGAGTTGACTATATATTGTACCTCAGATTTGTTCCAGTTCTTATCCAAAATTATTGCTCAGTGTCCTGCAGTTAGGTTCAGATAGCTTAACAAAAACAACAAATAAACTAATAAATAAGTATAAAATCCAGAATATAGTTCTTATAAAAAGTTTTGAAAAGAAAAAAAAAGATAGGGAGGGGGTGAATACTCAGAAATTGCAATAACAATTAATTTTAGACAATATGTTTTTTAGAAAATGACATTTCCTATATGTAACACCACTTCCTGTTGAAGTCCCGCCCACTTCTGGGGTTTTATCCGAATACAGATACAGATCCAGATAGTGGCATGGATGGCTGCACACCCCTAATCAAAAGACTCTTGATATCATATTTTCAGGTACTCTTACAAGCGATACTATAACCTCTCTGCATTTGAATGGATCTCTATGGGAATTGGGACTAGATTAAGCTGTAAATTACATGGGAATAGTATGGAACCCATGGTTGGGTAAATGGCTGTAAGTCATCAAGAGTCTGCGGTATCAAACGAGCCTCAAACCATCACTCTGCTGCCAGATGTGCAGTAGATATGGATGGATCACTTTCAGGGTTGTTTCTCCTGACTTATTTTTCCATTGAGTTCAATAATTTTTTGGAATTCTGGTTTGTATAACATACAATAAAGTTGATGAGGTAAAACATTAAGGGCTCTATTTTGGCAATCTTAGTGCTTTGTCTAAACGAATGGCATAAAGTGCATTTAGGGCGTGTCCAAGTCCACTTTTGCTAGTTTGACGGCGTGTTTTTTGAGCACTAAGCAAGGCGCAACGTGCAAATGGGCTGAACCGAGTCTCTCCATTAAGTATAGGTGTATCTTGGGTGTGACATGCAATAAACCAATCAAAATGTCATATCCCATTCCCTTTATAAGCCTTGGCGGATTGCTTCTATGATGGCGAAACAGGCACTGCTCGTGCGTGTTTAGTGCGATCAAGGAATAGGCTGTATGGATCAATATTATTCGGACTAACCATTATGAGTTCCCGGTAATTCCCGACAGTGCTGTTATTTTACAAAATATATGCGGTTCAATTTTGTTAAAAGCACCTGCAACAGCTGAGAATAAGCTTCCAATGGCTTGTGTTTCAACTTAGAAAACGCCAAATTAGCCTGCTTGTTTAAGGAATTTCGTTTGATTATACATTGATTATACGAAGCATCAATCAAATCAAACGAGTTCTTGTAGTTCAAGCTTCATCCCAAGTTTTTTTCCTGTATTCTAATATTGATTAATAACATGAATACCGTTATTTTGCCTAAATGATGACACTAAATACAATAAAGCTGTCAACCCATAGGTTCTTATGCACTGCGAATCCGCTGTATCCAGGCTATTTCAAAAACAATAAATGCAATATTCACTGGACAAGGTTTTGAACTTTTTTCAGTCAAAACCATTCTATTAACTTACAGGCTGTAGGCCTAGAGAGCTGTATTGTAATGACATCCGAAGCGCATTTTCAGAACTCAAATGTCCGTCTATTGCAGTGCACAAGCTTTACATTGAATGACAATTCATTAGGTGTAAATTACAATTTGCACATTACGCTTGATATAGGTGTTATCAGCAAAGTTTTAAATGGATAACCATTGTCCCGTAACAGAAGATTGTCCCCCCAGATGATTACAGGAATTATTGGCAAATATAGGCTAAGTTATAGCTTGATGCAGGATAATTGCGAGTCTATCCATGTAACCTTACACGTACCATCACACATCGCCTGGATGTTAATGGAGTGGGCTGAAAGCAATTTAAGGCATTAAAAAAGCAATTTAAGGCATTCACTTTTGCTGAGGGACAGGTATGTGGTCTTTGACCTATGGACGCTTTTATTATTAGGCATTTTTTGATATAGCCTACACAATAATAATATTTCACATTGTAATCTTGATATTTTTAGTCCTGCTTGTGTGCACCCCTGTGTGTAACAGACAGGAGGGTGTACGCGCGTTGTGCATGCGCCTATGTAGACGCACTTATATGCGCCCTTAAAATAACATGTAGACAACTGGGACAAGACTTTAGACCAGTATAAGTAAAAAAGACAAACAATGAAAGTTCTGTTTTGTATCTCACTAAAATGTATACCGATTATATTACATCACTACCCAGCCTTGAGCGGACAATGTTAAATTTGACTTGATTGGTTTGGCGACATGCCCCTTCTGTCTTCCAAGATCTAGCGAAATAAACATCAAAAAGTTTCCTCTTCTCCGACATTTCAGTGTGGTACTCAGTCCCCAGAGTTATTAAACTATGCATGTATTTGCTAATATTGCAATTTTAAGAAGTGTGCAACAGATATCTCACTTACGTGCTAGTTTTCGTTAGCATGTCTATGGGGTTTTCCATAGTTGTTAGCATTAAGCTAATCGGTAGTTGAACAGCAGTTAAGCCCTTTGTTCAGGACACTTAGTGGCGTAGACCCTGGGGTCTACATCACAAACATCCTACTGTACCATGGCAGAAAACGTGGTATCATGGAAAACTGCATATCAGCGCCATTTAGGCTATTATGGGGCAAAATATGAAGTTTCTACGTGCCACCGTTCTTTCGTATTTCAGAAAAAGTATCTCAACCACTCTACAGTGTGATCTACATGAGCACAAATCTGCTTGAAGATATGGGACAACAGCAACAATAAAAAACACAGCGTCCTGAATATACGTAAATTAAACTGTTATTTTGTCTGCTTACTTATTAGAGTGAATTTCTGTTGTCATCATATAATTTCCTTTTGTTATGAAAATCTCTCCTAAAGGATGAAGTAAAGTCATAACCTTACCTGCATTATTAAAGCCAGATACGTACTTTCTAATTCTAGTTATTTTCTGCCTTTTCTGGTTATTGGGATGGGAGGCAAGTTACGGCTTGGCGGGGCATGCCCCATGCCTATACAGCACTTTTCAGGGTTTCCTACAGAAGTAACCACAATTACCATAGACTCCCAGCCCTTAAAAACATTAACTTCTGTATGTTCTGACCTCATGTAACCACACAGCATTCATATACAACTTCACACATCCACACAATAAAGCCCCAAACTTGAGTTATTTTGCAGTTTTTCTCCTTCTTCTTCTTCCTGTTTTTCCTGCCAAACTGCCTGCCTCCGTCGCGATGTTATCCAATGGGGAGAATTATTCTTTGAGGGTATGGTCCGTATACCTGCTCATCAAGCTTATCGCCCAATAATAACGCTTCATACTAATGTTTTTTAATGTAAATATAGCTAATGGCTTCACTCTTTCCAAGAAGCTATTGCGGCCTAATGGTCAGAGTTGCTGTCTCTGACACAGAGGATTATTTATTCGAGCCCAGCAGGGCACATGCTTATTTTCCACAAAAACAATGTGCAACTGTTAAGTACTTGTCATTTATTACACTGTTATTATTTTCACATTAACGTATTTTTATTGCAAAGGCAAAAGAGGTTTCCAATATTAACTGTTCAATGTTTCACTTGTATTTCATTTGCACTATATCACACCCTCCCCAAACCGGACGCTCGCTCTTGTCTGGTTTGGGGAGGGTGTTACGCTCTGCTCTTGCGGTCATGACTGACTGAAGTCCGAACCTCAACGTACCCTTGCCTCAGCCAACATTTCTTTATTCATTAATTTCACTTCACTAAATTCACTTCAGCTCTGTTCACTTTATCCTTTTCACACATAACACAATGTCACCATAAAATGAACTACTAGGAAAATTAAGAATTTATGATAATACATTAAGAATCGACGATAGCCCACTATAAACTGCAATCCCTTAAAACATCGGATTTATAAACCTCCAATTCCCCAAACATATCTGATTCATGGTTAGTCACTTTAAAAAAATTACTATAGCCTCTGAACATTGCTCTAGTCTACGCTACTCTGCAGACAATGTAGCTTACTGCAAACACTTTTAATTATAATAATAAGAATAAGAATAATCTCTGATAAGCTACTTTCTTAGTACTATCTATTGTTTTCTTTCTGGCTAAGATGGTTATCATCAAGCCTTAGTATTGCGAGAGACGTGGGTTCGTACCTCGCCTGGTTGATATTAAAGTGTAATTTCACTTTGGACTCAAACAGTGTGCACATGTTCTGGTTTTCTCATGCAATAGTGTTTTTTTATTGCAAAGGCAAAGACACGCTTACAATATTAACTGTTCACTTGTTGTAGCCTGTTAGTTAAACAATTCAGTCACTGGATGACAGTAATGCAATGGGCTAGCTAACGTTATGGGAACAGGCATCCCATGGCCATTTGTCAAGCAAAGAAAAATGTTTCAACGCAGAATATCATCTGGTTAACATCGTGTTCTTGAATTAATGTAAAAAATAAATTCTATAAATAATTGTGCCATTGGCTGCATGTTTTAATCTCACACAAATGCCGACAAAAGAAATTAGTCTGTATGGAGCCTGCTGTCCTCTTCCGCTGCGGTCATGTCTGACTCTGTGGAAACTGAACCTTTAACGCTCGCCTCGGCCAACATTTCTTTATTATGTCTTCATTCATTTCTTCACTTCAGCTCTGTTCAGTTTATCCTTTTCACACAGAACACAATGTCACCATAAAATTAACTACTAGGAAAATTAAGAATTTACGATAATACATTAAAAATTGACGATAGCCTACTATAAGCTGCAATCCCTTAAGACATCGGATTTATAAACCTCCAATTCTCTAAACATATATGATTCATGGTTAGTCACTTTAAAAAAATTACTATAGCCTCCGAACATTGCTCTAGTCTACGGTACTCTGCAGACAATGTAAACAAACACTTTTAATTATAATTATAATCAGAAGAATAATCTCTGGTAGGCTACTTTCTTAGTAGTATCTATTGTTTTCTTGCTGGCTAAGATTCCTGGGAAATAGCCTATGCGTTGTCCAATTAAGCTTGTTAGCCAAGTTAGTTTTGCCAGAGAAACGTCAGTCAGCTGCTAGTCAGGAAGCAGGTACAAGCTAGGATACTACGAAGCGAATCAACATGCCTTACATCCATTGCACTACAGAAAACTAAACTAAACCTAGCTACATGGTCCGGTACCAAAAGATTTCCCGCAGACAACGTTAGACTACACTACCGGGGGGAAAAAAACTGCGAAGGTATTATGCTGTGCTTATGAAGTTCGGCAGCTCGTAGCTCACACATGGAAGCTTGGAGTTACGCATCCGACAAGCCAGTGTTGAATAGCCTAACGTTATTTCTATAGAATACTAATACGCCTGTTTTACAACTGTATGTCCATATTTTAGGCTGTATGTATTTCTTTCAGATACAGTGTGTGTGCGTCTAGCCTATTGTGCATGCATGTCTCCAGAAAGACTTGGTTAATTAATTTACATGCTTCTTCATGATCCATAGTTCAGGTGGTGCTGTTCATTGTATTTCATTAGACATTAAATACAGCTCATCTACAAACTCTTTTAATGTAATTGTAGGCTATCGCTAATAGGAGAAATGTTATCATTCTCGTCAGTAGAAGGCGTTATGGTTACGCGAATGTCTACATGCATTTATTTGGAATGCATGTACTATTCTGTATGCATGTCTCTCTCAATGTCATTATCTTCATGCATTCTTCATCATTAGTTAGCTACCAAAAATAAGTGATATCTGAACAAAAATGTCTCCGACGTAAAAAAAAAAAAGCCAAGTTACTCACACATAGCCTACAGAGCGCTGTCTATAAGTCCTTAATTCCAACTTGCAAAAACTAGGCCTGCCTTTAAAAGTATTGATATCAAAAATGTGGCCAAGTTACAACTAACAATATTGCCTATCGTAGCTCACACTAAATAAACTAACTCTATTCCAAAGCAATGCTATCCAAACTTTCCTAAATTATTTAATGCAACTTGGCCCAGTGTTTCTTCATCTTACCATCTCAAGAGAATGTGGTCAATGAAACTGTATGTTCCACATCAAACTGCAAAATGAGAATAATTTATAGTGGAAATACTCTTATACAGATGTGTTGCACTTAGAAATTAAACAGAAAAATTACGACACTATAGGGCATGTTTGAATAATTGTCTGCATCCACTACTTTGGGTCTATGAAAAGCACAGAATGAATAAAATGTATTATTATTATTATTTTGTATTTATTGATTTATTTATTTAGAATATTTGGATTTCGATCAAAACCTGTGTGGTCCTACAAAGCATAGATATCCTTGTGTTCACAAAATTCTGTTTGCAAATATCATAACTATTATTATGTTAAGAAAATTAGTACTATTACTTATTTTCCATCATCTGACCCACAAACATGTCTGGATACGTTTGTAAAAATGCTATATGTACGCTATTTTAAAAATATTACTTATTTTTATCTGCATTTATTTATTCATACCCCCTTTCTCTATTGTACATGATGTTTCTTGAAATAAATGTCTGCTTGTGAATTGTAAAGAAATCTGTAGCAGCAGTTAACATTTTAAAACCTGTACATTTTCTAAAGTAAACTTGCCAACAAAGTATAACCATATCCTTTCTGGAGTGTAATTATTCATCAACTGTTAAAAACATTAATTGAAATCATGTTGTTCCATGAGGCACAATCTCTTCATATGCTAAGATGAAGAAACACAGGGCCAAGTTGCATTAAATAATTTAGGAAAGTTTGGATAGCATTGCTTTGGAATAGAGCTAATTTATTTAGTGTGAGCTACGATAGGCAATATTGTTAGTTGTAACTTGGCCACATTTTTGATATCAATACTTTTAAAGGCAGGCCTAGTTTTTGCAAGTTGGAATTAAGGGCTTATAGACAGCGCTCTGTAGGCTATGCGTGAGTAACTTGGCTTTTTTTTTACGTTGGAGACATTTTTGTTCAGATAATGGTGTACACTGCAAGTATCAATGCGGGATAAAACAAAAAAATTAGTCTGCAGAACATTACGCAATTCAAATTGGCAGTTGTAATATCATTAAACTATTTCTAATGGATTGACAGCCTCATTTTCCAAAAAGAACACATTCTAAGCTTTCCAAAGAGGTACAAGATAAGTCATTGGACAGATGTGAGCGATTGTCAGAGCTGTGCGTGTCACGAGAACAGCATTATCAGTGTCTGCGTCTCTGTTATTTTATGCACAAAAGCACGTAATACATATTGTGTAGTGACCATCAGTGAGAAATGTTTTATGTACAATCGCGAAGCAACAAAAATATTTTCTATGCTTGAGTTGTGTGCTGCTGCTGAATTGTGTTGTCATCCTCTGGATTCAGATGAGGAGATTGACATCCATGAATTCACCTGAACCAGAGTTTTACAGCAGTGACGCCGAGTTCAGAATGAACCCAATCCATGTTGGTCCCCTAGTGGTAGTCGTATCCGTCCCAATTACAGTATTCATGTTTGTCTTAAATGATAAACTACAGCTTTAAGAAAACCCCGTAAATTTTGACGCAGGATTGTTTAAAAGGTTCGCCGCTTGCAAAAATGTCAGCCTCTCCAGTTGCACTGCAGGGCAATAAAATAGCAGGATGCTATTAATAACTCAAATCCCTTGTCTTGCCACAGCCACAGACTGTAAAATGTATAAAATGCACCGTTTATACACGCCAAGAAAATCATGTTCCAATATAGAAACAATATTTTTTTTAAACATTGTACAAATAAGAATTTGCCGTTTTCCCTTGCTTACCGCACTATGTACAGTACTCAGTGTACTTTCGGTTCAGTAGAAACCTAATTTTTTTCTCCAAAATGTCTCGTATTAATATGTTTATGAAACCAAATATCCTACCTGGTTATGAAGTTACAACTGTTTTCTGATTAACCCTGAAGAGTTTATCTTGTTACATTTCACCGAAGTCCTATACAGTCGATTTCCACACCAACAACACTTTGGGCTGAAATACAGTGCATCCGGAAAGTATTCACAGCGCTTCACTTTTTCCACATTTTGTTCTGTTACAGCCTTATTCCAAAATTGATTAAATTCATTTTTTCCCTCAAAATTCTACACACAACACCCCATAATGACAATGTGAAAAAAGTTTTGAGATTTTTGCAAATTTATTAAAACTAAAAAACTAAAATTTCTCATTTACATAAGTATTCATACCCTTTGCTTTAACGTATTTTTAAAGTATCATATTTCATATTTGGTCGCATATCCTTTACATGCTGTTACTTCCTGAAGTCTGTGACCATCAACATCAAAAAACTGTCGATATCTTATTTTCAGGTACTGTTACAAGCGATACTATAGCCTCTCTGCATTTGAATGGATCTCTATGGAAATTGGGGGGTGAGACTAGATTCAGCTGTAAATGGCACTGGTACAGTATGGAACACATGGCTGGCTAAATGGCTGTAAGTTATCAAGGGTCTGAGCCAGGGGCGGACTGGCCATCTGGAGTACCGGGAGTTTTCCCGGTGGGCTGATGGACAATTGGGGCCGATCGATGCAACGCAAAAAAAAAAAAAAAAAACTGATGTGTGGTTCTATCTGGCCGGCCCAGACGAGTGGGCTGCCGGCCCATTACTTTTGGCAGAGGGGTTTACTTCACATCTGATATTTCTGTATCCCTAAAAATCCTTCAAATTTGTCAGTCTCCCCCCTCCCCCCCAGCCAATTATATTGGTTCACTCCATTACGTCACCTGAGCGCCAGGGCGCGAGATCACTAACATCCAAACTCATCATCGATGGTTCAACTTCGGAAATAATTGTCGCAACATCTTTCAGGACCGCAGCAGCCCACTGAGCACAGCGACGACAACACAAGTTCAACTAATCAAGGCCTTGAAGCTGAACCGGTAAGGCATTAGACGATAGGGATAAGATAAGCTAGGTTTGGCTAGCTGGCTATTTTTTTGCTATCACAAGAGAGATGCTTAACGTTAGCTAGAACAACCACAATTACAACTGGGTCATTGGTAGGCTAGCTACACATGTCCATAAATCGTACACCACTGGCGAATTGTTTCTCCTGATTAATTTTCCTGTTGAACTCAATGGAAAAAATATTCAGGAGAAACAATACGTTTACATGCACAGCAATATCCGATTACTGGAAACGATCACCTTACGCCATTATTTAACTTATTGCGTTCACATGGACATAAGAAATGTGATTACTCCAAAAGCCGCGTTTACATGATTCTCTCCATAATCAGCTCTGTGGAAAACGTAGCTACTAACTGCTTCCCGTTGTAAGGACAAAAATGATCCGCCCGTCAAAAATTGACGTTAGTAGGCTATTATTATTATTATAGCTAGCTAGTAATTATTATAGCTACTTATTTATAGCTAATTGCTAGTAGTGGTTGATTTATATTATTGTACAAGCTAGCTTTACCGATCTCTAAATCTGGCGAATTTCCCGAAAATTTCAGTTATTTAATGTGCTAGCCACAAACTAGCTAGTACAAACACAAGCACGTAACACTGAACAATATATTTTCACCGGTGAAATGCAAATTTAATAATAAAATTCTGGAAGTGAGATGCTGAAGGAACCCCAGGCATAGCAAATGTTGACGGGTGGAATCATTTTGACGTTACACCACCTCTTCTGCCTGACATGCGTAGTTTTAAAAAGCCGAAAGAAACCGGAGAAAGGTGTTTATATGCTCCAATAAATCGAACGTTTGGCCAAAAAACCAGGGGTGTTAATCGGGTTTCGAAAACACGGATTATGACCTTACATTATCGGATAAAGGTGTTTACATGACCATTTCAGTAACCAGAGTATTGCCATAACCGGGTTCAGATCGGAGTATTAGTGTGCATGTAAACGTGCTTGTAGTATCTACTGCATATCTGGCAGCAGCACGGTGGTTTGAAGCTCATTTGATACCTTGGACCCTTGATGACTTAAAGCCATTTAGCCAACAAATGTGTTCCATACTGTATTAGCATAATTTACAGCTGAATCTAGTCCCACCCCCCAATTCCCATAGAGATCCATATAAATGCAAAGAGTTTTTGTATCGCTTGTCAGACAACCTGAAAATAAGATATCCAGACTCTGATGATGTTGATAAGTCACAGACATCAGGAGGTCATGGCATGCAAAGGATATGCGACCAAATATTAAAAAATATTATTCAATAAATATTATTCTATATAAATATTATATTGTTCAATAAAAGTGGTGGTATTAAGGGCTGGTGTGTTTGTGTGTGCCTCGACGGGGCGGGGGGCGGGGGCGGTGGAGTATCTGCGGGCCGGTCTGGGTCAAAAAGTCCAGGGCCATTTTTTAGTTCCAGTCCGTCCCTGGTCTGAGCTATCAAACGAGCCCCAAACCATCACTCTGTTGCCAGATATGGAGTAGATGTGGATGGATCACTGCAAGGGTTATTTCTCCGGACTCATTTTCCTATAGAACTCTATGGGGAAAAAAGTCAGGAGAAACAACCCTTAAAGTTGCAATGGCCACGTTCGCTCCACCACCATACTTCCACAGAGAATATTAGGTCAGCACAAAGTAAAGGATTCAACGATAGTTTGACTTAAAAAATGATGGTATCTTCTTCTTCTTCTTCTTCGTTTGGGTAGGATCTTCTTTTTTTCCCACATCCCCAGGCTCGGGGCCGGTATGATGGTATGAACACTCAAAATAACCCCGATAGACTGTTGTCGTATTTTATTTGCTTTGGGTGCACTGTGGAATGTTTAAGTGCGTTTGGTAGTGGATGCTACCGGTTGCCATAGAGTTGCGCTAGCATTAGCAACGTGTGTATGTCCAAAAGAAGGGACAGCATGGAATTAGCTGAAAATGGTTTCCATCAATCAACTACATCATGGGTAAGTTGTAATTGAGACATTATGTCCAAAATTCCGAACTATCCCTTTAACATTCGAGATGGCTTTTAAAATCTACATACACACTTTTGTATTGCTTTTGTTTGAATAAAATGAAGGCACACAATTTCGAGAAATGTTACTAAAAAGAATTTTGATCCTGAGGGATCATTTACAATAAAGTGCTATTAAAAACAGAAAAGTACCATCTTTGACCTTTTGGAGAGGGAACTGTGATCAGCATAGTTTTAACGTTTAACGTAGGCCATCTGTAGCTTACATACCTTGCATACAACTTTGTCTCGAGGTTCCACAATTTTGCCATTCACTGACCAAAAACCGAAGTACTTCCAAACAGGGCTTTTCAGATTGCTCGGAGTGCTAATCACTCTCTCCGCGGCTGAGCTGGTTTCCGAACTCTCAGCCATGCTACTACTGTTGAATTATTGGCTCTTTTCAGCTCGACGAATATGCCTACATTTGATTTTCAATCTGCTATTGTAATGTGGGCGTGACGTGTGAGGTAGGAGGAGCCAAACGCAGCAAGGGGATTCATTAAGCCCTAAGGCCACTAAGGCGGGAAACCCCGCAGATAAGGAAGGGAGACAAGACATAGAACACACATACCAAAGCCACTAACCGGCTCACTGTCACGCGCCAATGAGTAGAAGCACAAACGCCAGGTTTCTCAGTAAGAGAACCAAACAAGACGAATGGCACAAAGCACTGGGCTCCCATACTTCTACGAGCTAAGTGACTAAAGAGAGCCAGAAATAACAAACTGTCTCGATAACGAAACGCATAAGAACAGGCGAGTAGCACAATGGCACAAACAAAACAAACAGCAAACAAACACTGAAAACTAATACGAATTAGTATACCAGGAGGCGAAAGGAACGGAGATCTAACGTTCCAAGGCTACTCTCAGAAACTCGCAGTCAAACACAGACATGTCCAAAACATTGCCCAGTCTTCCCTATAGGAAGACATGTACCGAAGGACGACACAGAACTACAGTTCCGAACAAAATCGCCAAAACTCCATATACGGAGACAAGTACCAAATAGAGCGAACAGGACAGCTGTACCGGACATTTACCGGCTAAAAAGACTAACGCGAGATTAGTAGAAAATAAACACCCTGCCTCTAAGTAAAGAGGAATGTAATGAGTCGAAGGAACAGAGATAACGTTCCATGGCTACTTTCATAAGCTCGCAGTCACATGCAAAGACTAGGAAGCAGGAACAGATAAGAGCCAGGGGAGAAGAGTCCGGATAACTACATGCACATAGGCACATACGCCAGGAGGGGAAGAGTCTGGATAACTACATCCACATAGGCAAGTCCCGCATTACTCCAGAAAACGTAAAGGGGTAAACGCCCGATCTCCCAGGAGAGAGAAACATTTTACAGGTGAGCCGACGGAGCACCGTTGTCCCATAACTTTACTAGCAAAATGACCAACACAAGCTTAGTAGAAAATACACGCCCTAGCCTCTCAATAAAGGAGAATGAAACGAGGCGGAATGGAACAGAAAACTAACGTTCCAAGGCTACTTTCAGAGACTCGCGGTCACACGCAAACATGTTAACAAAAATCGCCCAGTCTCCCTGTGAGGAGAGACGTACCCGAAGGACGAACAGAACTACAGATCCGAACAAAATCGCCCAGTCTCCATGTACAGAGACAGGTACCGAAGGATGCACAGAACTACTGTCTGAACAAAATCACCCAGTCTCCCTGTGAGGAGACGTACCCGAAGGGCGAACAGAACTACAGTTCCGAACAAAATCACCCAGTCCTCCAATAGGAAGACAGGTACTGAAGGACAAACAGAACAGCTGTTCCGGACATTTACCGGCTAACGCAAGCTCAAACGAAAATACACGCCCTGCCTCTAAGAATAAACAAAACCCTAAAGTCAGTATGATAAAATGCCCTGTCTCTTAGTAAGAAACTACCATACAAATACACACAAACAAAGACTTCTCTAGCTTTCATGGAAGACAGCAGACAGAGAGGGGAGAAAGAGACAGAAAAGGGCAAAAGATCTAGGCAACAGACAAACAAAGGCAAGACCAGAAAGCGGAGATTGAAACGAGCACACACAAAAGGAATTCAACCTGAAAGCTCCAAGCACAAAGGCAAGTCCCGCAAACCTCCAAAAAAAACACACCGGAGCACCGGACCTAATCATACGACCGAAAACCTTAAAAGGGCAAAATAAACCGCACACAAAACAACACAAATAATGCCAGAAAATACACCACAGTACAAACAACAAACAATCAATATAGAAGCCCAGAACGAAGGGAACATGGGCTTAAATAGCTCACCGGAAAAACACGCACAGCTGTGAACGCTGATCAAACTTCTCCGCGAAAAGACAAAACGGAGCCAAAACTCCACTAACGGAGCAGCGCCCACATCTGGCGACCGAGGAACACGACCGCAAGGGAAAAAGGGTCATAAACCAAGCTATTAAATGAAAGTGCTGTGTCCGTCCTGTACAAGCATAGCAATGACCCGTATGCAGCTTCTTCCGTTTTCAACAGAGACCCTAAAATGAGAGATTTATTTTTGGTTTAACACAACCCAAGTTGAAAGGAGGACAGACACTTTTATCTGCGATAAAGAGACGCTGCATTTCTTTTTTTTTTCGAATGTTAATTTTCAGATTCGAACATAAATTTATTTTTTTACAATTCGAATAGCATTCGAATATCGAACCATCGTATGACAGCCCTAGTCTGAGGTAACAAACGAGCCTCAAACCCAACCATCACTCTGCTGCCAGATATGCAGTAGATATGGATGGATCACTTTAAAGGGGACATGAAGCACTCAGTAAAGTGGCTCTGGTTCATTAGCTTTTTAGCTTAAATTAGATATGACCGTATGTTCAAATCTGAAACCGACCTGTATTTGCTGGAAAAAGAAGTTGAAATTAGCTTTTTTTCCAGTAGGGCGCAGCCATCTTGGACCAACTGCGGTCGTGACGTCACTAGGTTGGTTGGTCCTGCTGCTCAATGTATTCCTATGGGAAAATAGCTAACTTTCGGTGAGCTCAATGATGTATCGTGAGGAAAAAATAAATCAAAAAATGCACAGACGGTCTTTTTATATTGCCCCAAGATGCTCAAATGAGTATTACCGAGCAAAACTTAATTTAAAACTTAATTTCCACAAACTGCTTCTGACCATACTATGTAATGCTATGGCCAGCCAGCAACTGCAGCGTGGCTGCAGTTTCTCCTGACTCATTTTCCTATTGAACTTTATGGAAAAGTAAGTCAGGAGAAGAATGAGGTTTATGTTAATTTGTCCAATTACTTTTCGTCCCCTAAAATGGGGGGGGGGGGGGGGTCCTGTGTATAAAAAGGGCTATAATTGCTACACGGTTCACCCGATACGGATGTAAAAACCCTCAAATTAAAGCTGAAAGTCTGCATTTTAACCTCATATTCTGTTCCATTTCAAATCCAATGTTCTGGAGTACAGAGCCAAAACAACAAAAAGTGTGTCACTGTCCCCACTATTTCAAATGAGTCTAAAGAGTTTACCTGTTGAAAAATGTTTAGTATCTCCTGAATTACTGTGATGCAAAATTATCAATTTTGGATAGATTTTTGGACACCAAGGTACACTGTTTCAAATTGCCTCATGGGAGCAGGAATACATATCCATTTCATATTTTGTACACATGCAGACAGGAGCTTTGTGAATCAGGAAATGTAAAGTTTTACCTTATTCACATCATTGATTCTCAGGGGTTCACTGTAAACTAGAGTGGTGGAACTTAATTCTTTACCAGGGGTTGTGTATTCACTGCCCATAATTTTCATATTATTAATTATGAAATTACATTAATTTAAGGCATGATCATAAATGGTACAAGGGTCTTATTTAATTTAAGCTATCATTGGTGTTTGTGTAAAAATTACATCTGGAGTTATAAAGCTATAAACAGAACAGTGTTGTTTGATTCCTGAGAGGAAGAACTGGTATTGTGTTGTATGATACAGTGATCATCAGTAAAATTTACCATTGGCCTCTGGATGCTTCTTAGTTAGCTATCTGCCTAAGCATATCTCTAGCTAAATATAATGAGGGTAGTTTTCTCTCATGTTTAGGGCCACCGTTACGATTGAACCCTGTATTTCTAAATACCCAGAGTGTGAACGACTTTTATTAACCTGTTAGAATGTGCTTTCCTCAGACATATGTGGAGATGCAGCATCTCATATTTTTCTTCAACCTGCTCTCTCTCTTAATAGCCTGTAGCCACAGGGCTCTTCTTTTGGGATCTCTGACATGGCAAATGTACAAATCGCAAGTTGGGTTTTTTAAAATACATTGGCTGTGCAGTTCACAACGCAACAGTTTTTTTGGCTTTTTGTAGGTTTTAAAAAAAAATCTGTCACCTTCTTCCTCTTATACTGTTGTTTTCTATGGGAGCAAGTCTGAATTATTCCCCCAAAACGGGACGTGGCATTAACAGGAACGCTTCAGTGATATATGACCACAGTGGTCTATAGAGTGTATAGGAACTGGAGCGGGTGGGAGGGGCCAGGCAGTGAAGCACCCGGAAGTATGCTTGCTGAGTGCAAAAGAGCTTTCTGCCCTTGAATCCAATGGAGCAAACCAAGCTGATTTGACCAAAAAAAAAACCTACTCATTTTTTTGTGATCATAAATTTCATTATGTGTAGCAGTTTGTGGAACAATAATTGTTTTGGTCCAGAAGTGTTCTGTAAATATTTATTAAAATTACATTTTCCAAAAAAATTAAGATATTTTCATAATCTGCGTTTCAGGTAACGGGCTCTATCTTGACGATCTTGGCACATCGTCTAAAATGCTAGGCGCAAGTGCATTTATGGCGTGTCCAAGTCCATTTTGCTGTGGACGCGTTATTTGAGAGCTACGTAAGGCGCAAGGTGCTAATGGGCTGAACCTAGCCTCTTCATTAATTATAGGTTTGGTTTATTGCATCATATGCCCAAGACAATCAAAATGTCATATCCCATTCCCTTTAAAGGGCTGCTTTTCCACCTTGGCAGATTGCTTACATGATGGCGAAACAGGCAAACTCGTGTGTGTGTAGTGCGATCAAGGAATAGGTTATATGGATCAATAGTATGATCAATATTATTTGGACTAACCAGGAAGACTGTGAAAAGTGCGATTTGCAGCAGGTGAAACAGAACTGCTCCTGCATGAAGTTAAAGCGCACACGCAGAGAATGGCATTAAAATGAATTGTGAATGAATTGTGTAATGTGCTGCAAATTTGCTTTTGTTTCTAATTAGACTCTTAGTTCTCTTTAAAATCGTTTTGTTCAGTTAAAAATCAGCAGGGTTTTAATAAGATTACATTACATTACAGGCATTTAGCAGACGCTCTTATCCAGAGCGACTTACACAACTTTTTAGAATTTTTTTTTTTTTACATATTATCCATTTATACAGCTAGATATATACTGAAGCGATGCAGGTTAAGTACCTTGCTCAAGGGTACAACGTGTCCTCCCTGGGAATCGAACCTGCAACCTTTCGGTTACAAGGCCAGTTCCTTAACGATTATACTACACTGCCGCCCCGTAAGATGTATGGAAACCTGCTCACTATAATTTAAAAAATATGAAGGACGAAGAATAAGGGTAAAATTCAGTTAAAATAGTGAAATTTAAATTTATCTCCATTTTTTAACCGTAAGCTATCGAAAAAACCTTATGCACAGCGAATCCCGGGGACTGTAGCCTAGGCTATTTAAAAAACAATAAATGCAATATTCACTGGACAAGGTTTTGAACTTTTTTCAGTCAAAACCATTCTATTTACTTACAGGCTGTAGGCCTAGATGAACAGAGCTGTATTGTAATGACATCTGAAGCGCATTTTCAGAACTCAAATGTCCGTCTATTGCAGTGCGCGAGTTTTCCATTGAATGGCAATTCACGCATTAGGTGTAAATGACAATTTGCGCATTAGGCTTGATATAGGTGTCATCAGCAAAGTTTTCAATGGATAGCCATTGTCCCGTAACAGAAGATTGTCCCCCTGGAAGATTAGGCTACAGGAACTATTGGCAAATATAGGATCAAGTCATAGCTTGATCCAGGATAATTGCGAATAGTCTACATGTAACCTTACATGGACCATCGCACATCGCCTGGATGTGGATGGAGTGGGCTGAAAGCAATTTAATGTAGTATTCCCCTTCGCTGAGGGACAGGTATGTCTTCTTTGACCTATGGACCCTTTTATTATTATGCATTTTTTTAATATAGTGTAGGGACAATAAGAACTACAAGTCCATACAGTCCACAGGAGGCTCCTCCTCCACGTTGGAAGTGACGTAGGACGTTGCACCAGTTGTGATTTCCGCACTGTAACGTGATACTACGCAGCGGAATGCGCGACTGGCAATAAAAGTTTATAATAGGAGCAACACAGCCAGTTCTTCCCAGTTCTTCCCGCAGTTTTCTTCCGGGCCAGTTGTCTGCTGAACGTCTCTGGGCCCGTGAGGCCTGGAGCACGCCCGGGGTCCGAGCCCTCGCTCTACAGGAAGCATCGGCAGCCCGTGGCGCCAACCCAACCGAGCGAGGCGGGCTCATCTACCCCCGGCTATCGGCCACGGAGGACCGGAGACGAGGCGCAAGGAGGCAAAGCGAGCACCCGGTGGTCAAGAAGAACCAGCAAGCGGACCACGCAGCCACTGATCCTGTAGCAGAGCACCGCCAGTGAGTCCCCAAAGAGGCAAGCGGTCTGCAGTAGGATGGCGCTGCATAGTTCGGGAGAGATAATGCGACCGGTTCCATTATCCCGTAAGAACGACGAAAGAAAGCTGTTCCAGGGACCCAAGATGAGGCGGACGTTTCCCCTATCTTCCACAACCCCTGCGAACTCGCCACAACAGAATCAGGGCGACCAGATTTCCCCTTTTCACTGTGAGTGTACGATCCAACGGAGGAACCTATTTAACAGACTTTAATTCAAGTAAGGCTGTAACATGGGCAATAGCATATTAGTTAGCAAAAGAAACATGTTTGTGACTGGATATATGTAACTGCTATTGAAAGGTTAATATGTGTGTTGTGTAAAAGTTTTGTGTTACCGTTTTACTTTGGATGGTTTTTATGCCATCCACCGCGCTGCGTTAGGTTTAATGCATCCAATCCACGCACAGAGCGTATCTTGCATGCGATCTATCTTTAAACACTAACCAGCCGTAATATTAACACTGCACGCTGATCTCAAAGCACACGCATTTAAGCTTACGGCTATCCATTATGTGTATGGTATGGCCCATGCGCCGCCATTAGCTAGCTCCAGCAAAAGCTAGATTCAAACCTCCCTCCATCTTAGTTTCTTTGTTCTCACTGAACACGAGTCCGTGGCAACCCCCACACGTAGGAGAACATGGAAATTCCACACACGCCCAGCGCGACACACACACACACACACACACACACATAGTTTGTTGTACATTATAGTAGTGAATCGTGCCTTGCTCTGTTTGGTACTTTGTGTTCAATAAACTATTACATTTATCCAAGATTTCCTGTATTAATGTTGCTCTTGTGTTGAACTGAGTCAGCCAATGCTAATCGCAGGGATTCCCCAAAATGCCTTCACCATCTAGCTGGATCATTTATATTAATTCGGTATCAACTGAGTACATGATATTGTGATTTTGCTAAGACAATTATTAATGTGTAATTTTATTGGTAATTAATTTAATTATTAATTCAAGTTACCCATTTTTAGTTAGTATATTCTCTTTTGAGAATAATATATAAATTTTATGAGACTGATTTATTATACAAAACCATGCCACCAGTTGTATAAGGATGGTAGTGGCGTATCGCAGTACATAAGTGACGCCCCGTGTATAAATAGAGGTATGTCCCCTACATTTTTGGTGCCCCGCGTACGGACTCTGATGATTGAGAGATCATGTTACTGATCATCTTGCTCACTGCTATCAGACTCGCACCTGGTCGCTACATTTTGGTGCCTCGTGTATTAATTAAATGAATATTCCCTATAATAGCCTCCACAATAATAATATTTCACATTGTAATCTTGATATTTTTAGTCATGCTTGTGCACGCCCCTGTGTGTAACAAACAGGAGGGTGTATGCGCTTTGTGCACATGCCTATGTAGACGCACTTACAGTTGAAGTCGGAAGTTTACATACACAGGTTGAAGTCATTAAAACTAATTTTTAACCATTCCACAGATTTTATGTTAGCAAACTATAGTGTTGGCAAGTCAGTTAGGACATCTACTTTGTGCTTGACACAAGTAATTTTTTCAACAATTGTTTACAGACTGATTATTTCACTTTTAATTCACTATATCACCATTCCAGTGGGTCAGAAGTTTACATACAAGTTATCTGAGATAAAAAGATAAGAGTTACATTACAAACATTGTATACAGGTGCCCTGACCCCACACAGCACTTTGTATACAGACTTTTGAAAACATAGCATCATATTTATTGTTTACTATTTATTTAATTATTTATTTTCATATTTATTGTATGTGACGTCACGTGGCGCTGTAATGGCGACATGTAGTCCAGCTGTCTCTCGTGTCTTTTCGTGTTTGTTAATTTGAATGTCTTTTGTTTTTACATGTGCTGTGTGTCTGTTGTGGTACGGGGAAGCGGGCTGGAGTTTTATCAGAGCACTCCTGCTGCTTGTTTTGATAATATTGATGAATTGTCTAGTCGGGATAATTTTGTTTGTGGTCGTCACCATGGAGACGCATTCACAACATATACTCTGCATTGTCCGTTGGATCTGCAGCCACAAAGTTTACCATCGCTCTACACTGGAGTTGAAGATGTCGGGACTGATCCGGAAGTGCAGACAATCTCCAAAAGGCAACCTGGGAAAGGAAGGAGAAGATAATCAGGAGGATCGAGGCAATGAGTGGGAAGGCTGACGCAGTTCGGTGCTCCGTTTCGACAGTGTACAGAGACCGCAACACTGCGTGTATGGAGGAAAGTCGTGGAGGCGGAGTTTGTGTGTTGGACTGCTTAATGACGCTGGACATCTTGGGACAGCGGGGGCTATTTTTAATCATGGCTGTATTCCACTTTAATTCACTTGATTAGTTTGATTAATGCAATGATTCTATTGAATGTCTTTATTTGATATGTTTGTTTGTGTGTTGTGGGTCTGCCCCACTGTCTGTCTTTTTTGTTGATGCTGGTCTACAACTGAAGTTCCCTAAAGGGAAAATAAAAGTTATTCTATTCTATTTAATCACAACAAATTAGGAAAAGTCTAAATATAGTGTGAAGATGAAAAAATAAGGTTACGGTAAGACATGCCTTAACATAGCTAAAATGAATGATACCAAGTAATTAGCCTAAGCTTTTTAAAATGCCGCTTTGCCTACTGATGGCATGTAGACTATGATTCCTCGTAAAAATAAATAAATCGTTCAAACTTGAATTTAAAGAAACTTCAAAAAGGTAAAACATAGGTGTCAACCTCTGGAGAGAGCTGCCTTTATTTTCACGCCTGCAAAACTATAAATTAAAATATAAATAGGGCGGCAGTGTAGTATAATGGTTAAGGAACTGGACTTGTATCCAAAAGGTTGCAGGTTCGATTCCCAGGTAGGACACTGCCGTTGTACCCTTGAACAAGGTACTTAACCTGAATTGCTTCAGTATATATCCAGCTGTATAAATGGATAAATGTAATAAGAAGTTGTGTAAGTCGCTCTGGATAAGAGCGTCTGCTAAATGCCTGTAATGTAATGTAATGTAAATTCACCAAAAACTGTATCGAACATTATCTATTAAAATCACTAGCCACCACAGTTATTTGTCTGATTCAAGTTTATTTAATATATTCCTGCATTTAGCTTTTCACATAATAATGAGTGTGTAACAAATTCAGCAAGGTGCTCATTTTAAAACGATTAAACAGTCACTGAGACACCCCACCTTGGACCCCACACACTGACAAGTTACAACCCAGTGCAGGAGAGATACATGGATACCCAGCTAACAAAATTAGGTCTCCGGGACGTCCCCTGAATGTCTCGAAATGTCATCAGGACGTCACCTTGACGTCTTTTTGTAGGGTTTTCTAAACGTTACATGGACATCACAGAGAATGTTCCCTGGACGTTCTAGTAACATCCCCCAGACATTCAGTACATGACATTATATTGTAACAAGTAACAGACGTTGCTGGAACGTCCCTGAATGTCCCATGAATGTTATGAGCACAACGTCATATCATAACTGCATAGGGACGTTGCTTGAACGTCCCCGAAAAATTCTAATTAAATGTCATATTGTAACCAAATAGTGGCCTTCCTAGGAATTTAATAACGGCCTAGTAATGTTTTTAGGACATCCCTAGGAAACGTCACATCATAACTTTTCTACAAAAAGTAAGATCTTTGTCCCGATGTGCAATTGCAAACTGTAGTCTGGCTTTTTTATGGCGGTTTTGGAGTAGTGGCTTCTTCCTTGCTGAGCAGCCTTTCAGGTTATGTCGATATAGGACTCATTTTACTGTGGATATAGATACTTTTGTACCTGTTCCCTCCAGCATCTTCACAAGGTCCTTTGCTGTTGTTCTGGGATTTATTTTTATTTTTTTATTTTTTTTATTTGCACTTTTCCCACCAAAGCACGTTCATGTCTAGGAGACGGAACGAGTCTCCTTCCTGAG
Source organism: Synaphobranchus kaupii (assembly GCA_029718625.1). Taxonomy (NCBI): domain Eukaryota; kingdom Metazoa; phylum Chordata; class Actinopteri; order Anguilliformes; family Synaphobranchidae; genus Synaphobranchus; species Synaphobranchus kaupii. Next base: position 26,119,105 of record CM056382.1, on the reverse strand, counting down.
TGGTATGACGGCTCCGTGGTCCCGTGGTGTTTATACTTGCGTACTATTGTTTGTACAAATGAACGTTGTACCTTCAGCATTTGGAAATTGCTCCCAAGGATGAACCAGACTTGCGGAGGTCCTTTCTTTCTGAGGTCTTGACTGATTTCTAGGGCTGAGCCGAATGCCATTTTTTACACTTCGAAGCTTCGTTGGCAATTTTACCGAAGCTCCGAAGCTTCGTTTTAATAATAATCTATTTTGAGTCTTTGAAAACAATGTTACGATACGTCCAGTAGAGGGTGCGCTCACATCTATTTCTAATATGCACGTGAAGAAAGAAACAACAGGTTTTTTTTGTTTTTTTTTATTGAAACAACAAAGTATTAAATTGAAATGGAACAGAAGTTCAGGACATGAAACATAGGCCTAAATAAATTTAAAAGATAAATATAAGCCGCAGTCTTCACAGTTATGTGCAGGCCTATAAACTCTCAGACATCACGTAGCCTACATACTGCGTATGGTATGGGAAAAAAAAGTCTAAAGCCGAGTGTAGGCTATTCCCATATACAATTGTGCAATATGCTTGACTCAGAACAGAACGTGAACCAGAATTAAACAAAGAATTGATCATGAAATGTAGCCTAGTCAGATCGGCTAGCTAATGCTAATATTGCTAGGCTATTACTCTGACGAAGAATTATAAATTAGGCTACATTTTACATTTTACATTTTTCAAATGGTTTGTCAAATTCGTAATTCCACCATGGTATGCCAATTTCTGCTGGCATATTTGACATTCAACCTTTTTTTGGATTGTCAGCGGTAATATTAAAATGTTTCCACACAGCTGACTTCTTTGACATCTTGTAACTTCACCTCAGGCTTTGGGCAACAGTGTAGCGAATGTCACAGACAAGTCACGTGGAAGGTTGAACCACGCTAGCAGGCAGCGCATCCCTTGTACGTTCGATAAACTTCCAGGCGATTCAAAGCTCAATCAGTATAGAATAAACACTTATATGTTGACAAACATCCAGTAAACCATCCATTTTCTTCTTCTTTTTTTTTTTTGAGGGGGTAAAAAAGGTTAGGTTTTTTTTTTTAGGAAAAAAAACAAACTATTCAAATCTGAATTTAGGATCCGAATCCCAATCTCAACGAACGAAGCTTCGGAGCTCCGAAGCATTCAGCTCAGCCCTACTGATTTCTTTTGATTTTCTCAAGATGCACTGAGTTTGAAGGTAGGCCTTAAAATACATCCACAGGTACACCTCCAATTGACTCAAATAATGTCAATTAGCCTATCAGAAGTTTCTAAAGCCATGACATCATTTTCTGGAATTTTCCAAGCTGTTTAAAGGCACTGTCAACTTAGTATATGTAAACTACTGACCCATTGGAATTGGGATGGCAGGTATACCATCCGCCAAGTTACGGCTTGGTGGGGCATGCTCCATACCTATACAGCACCGAGACTTTGGCACTTTTCAGGGTTTCCTACAGAAGTAACCACAATGACCATAGACTCTCAGCCCTTAAAAACATTAACTTCTGTATGTTCTGACCTCATGTAACCACACAGCATTCAGATACAACTTCACACATCCACACAATAAAGCCCCAAACTTGGCTTATTTTCCCGTTTTTCTCCTTCCTCTTCCGCTTCTTCTTCTTCTTCTTCTTCTTCCCATTTTCCTGCCAAACTGCCTGCCTCCGTCGTGATGTTATCCAATGGGGAGAATTATTATTTGAGGGTATGGTCCGTATACCTGCTCATCAAGCTTATCGTCCAATAAAAACGCTTCATACCAATGTTTTTTAATGTTAATGTAGCTAATGGCTTCATGCTTTCCAAGAAGCTACTGTGGCTTAGTGGTTAAAACTGCAGTCTCTCACACAGTGGATTGAGGGTTCGAGCCCAGCAGGGCATGTGTATTTTCCACAAAAACAATGTGCAACTGTTAAGTACTTTTCATTTCTTAGACTGTTATTATTTTCACATTGACACATTAACGTATTTTTATTGCAAAGGCAAAAGAGGTTTACAATATTAACTGTTCAATGTTTCACTTCTATTTCACTTGTACTATATCACACCCTCCCCAAACCGGACGCTCGCTTTTGTCTGGTTTGGGGAGGGTGTTACGCTCTGCTCTTGCGGTCATGACTGACTGACTGGAAACCCCTTGCCTCGGCCAACATTTCTTTATTCATTAATTTCTTCACTTCAGCTCTGTTCACTTTATCCTTTTCACACATAACACAAGGTCACCATAAAATTAACTACTAGGAAAATTAAGAATTTACGATAATAGCCTACGTTAAGAATTGAGGATAGCCTCTTTTAAAGGTTGTATCAGCGATTTTGGGTGGAAACATAAATGATCACATTCATCTGATTTTTCCTCACGATCCGCTAGCTGCCCGCCCCATAAGCAGGCCGTCAAAAAACCGCGTCTGTAGGCAGCCTATGCTCCGAGATCGTACACAAAAACAAATGGTACTACCAACCACTCAAAACCAAAATAAACAGTATTCCAACCAATCACAATGATCTGCACAAACGCTAATACTCTTATCTCGCTGAAATCTTGACGGATTTACAAACGGTTTGGTTTCTTACAAACGTTATTAACGTGGTTATAATTCTGGATGCTTGAACACTATTTTTTAAAACATAACATAATTATTCATAAGTATGTTTGTTTGGGATTTCGTTTCAGAAGTGACGTCACGTTTGTGCAGATCATTGTGAATGTCTGTTTGTGAATTTTAAAGAATGCTGTAGCAACAGTTAACATTTTAAAACCTGTACATTTTCTAAAGTAAACTTGCCAACAAAGTACAACCATATCCTTTCTGGAGTGTAATTGTTCATCAACTGTTAAAAACATTCATTGAAATCATATGTTGTTCCATGAGGCACAATCTCTTCACATGCAAAGATGAAGAAACAAAGGGCCAAGTTGCATTAAATAATTTAGGAAAGTTTGGATAGCATTGCTTTGGAATAGAGCTAGTTTATTTAGTGTGAGCTACGATAGGTAATATTGTTAGTTGTAACTTGGCCTATTTTGATATCAAGACTTTTAAAGGCAGGCCAAGTTTATGCAAGTTGGAATTAAGAACTTATAGACAGCGCTATGTAGGCTATGCGTGAGTAACTTGGCTTTTTTTACATCGTAGACATTTTTGATCTGATTGTGATATAGTGAATTAAAAGTGAAATAATCTGTCTGTAAACAATTGTTGGAAAAATTACTTTGTCATGCACAAAGTAGATGTCCTAACTGAATTACCAACACTATAGTTTGCTAACATCTGTGGAGTGGTTAAAAATTAGTTTTAATGACTAAGTGTATTAAATCAATCTAAGTGTATGTAAACTTCCGACTAAACTGGATATAATTTTCTATTAACAGTTAAAGTTGTTAAAGACTAGTTAGCCATGAATTGATTTACAATGAAACTTGTAGTAACTTCGCTACATTGAGGCCACCACATTAAAACACAATGGAACATTATCTAATTCCGGTCAAAATTGCATAAACATGAACATTACAGTCATAACCATTTCGGCTAACTGTTCGTTAGGTTAACTAACGTTAGATAGCTAGTTGTTAGGTAGCCTATCTTGTGGGTTACTGGTTACAACATCTTTGTGGTTCGTTGTCTTAAAGCGCATTTTTAGATCAGAACTTACAGTCCTCCCACGGCCTCAGAAATTGAGAGAATATCAGAGAGAGGGAGAAAGAAAATGTGATTGCAGTGATTAAATTAATTATGTTGGAAAACGTTTAAAAAATGTGTTTATGTTTATTTCCTGGTCACGTCAGCCCACGTTAACGACGTTAACTTAATGTTTATTATTTTTTCGCCAGCTGTTGCTAGGCAGAATTAGTAGTGGCAGAAATATTTCTGGGTACCGGAAACATTTCTGCCCCTCTGCCCAACATAATTTGCGGCAGGTTTTCCCTGCTTACGCAGATCACGCTCACGTTGTTTCCCTAGTAACGATGGGGCAGAGTGCTCCGCAGCAGAGACATAGGACAGGGAGCGCAGTCCTCAGCGTGAGCACACACATACACACAAAGAAAACTACTCAAAAACAGCACAGTGTCAAGTTTATTATATTTATACATGCTAATTTCACGATCGAATCACTGTTTTGCATTAAATCTAAAATACATTTTTCCACAACGTTCAGATGTTATGAGTATCTTGCACAACCAGCCCCACATGCCCCTAATGTAAAAACGCGCCTGGCAGTGTGGGAGAGCGCCATACCATGCGTCTCGGCACATATCAGCCAGTTGTACAGGTACGGCAGAATCCTTAACTCCTGCAACCGGAGCGGCGATAGAACAGTGCTCATACAGCGGGTGAAAACACGGGGGGCCAGGGAAAGACCGGATGGGAGGACATTCAGTTGGTATGCCCGACCTCGTAATGCAAAGCGGAGGAAATGACGGTGTTTCACACAGATAGGGACGTGAAAGTACGCGTCTTTCAAGTCCACAGCCATAAACCAATCCCTGGTTGGTGTGTAAGCCTTCCGGTACCCGGAGCATCTGGAAAGTGTACTGCTTTAGATGCGAATTCAGGCCCCTCAGGTCCAGTACTGGTCGGAGGAGACCATCCTTTTTTGGTACCAGAAAAAACGTGGAGTAAAAGCCACTGAGCCGTTCGGAGGGAGGCACCACTGACACGGCGCCCTTCTCCAGGAGGCCTGTAATTTCTCGATTCAGCATCCTTGACTGAAGGGGGTCCAGGACCCATATATACCTGACCCCGATAATGTCGGGGGCTGTCGGTTGAACTGGTGGTAACCCTTTGAAATTGTGGAAAAAAATCCATGTTTGGGGGGTCTGGGGGGCTGGCGGTTGGACTGCCCCCTAGCTGTATGGGCAGGTGGACCCATGACGCAACCCAGACGATGTGGTATGGCCGGCCGAACGGCGAGGGGCTCCCCGGTACCCATATAAGGGCTGCTTGCGGCCACGAGCCACAAGCTGGGGCCAACGAACAGGAGGGTGGCGAAGGGGGGGGTATCTGCTGCTCCCTGTACTTTGACGCCTCGACAGAGCGCTCAAGAGCCTGCTTGGCTGCCTCTGTGAAGATTTAGCCAGGGATAACCTGCAGGTGCTGAATGATTATCTTTGTAGTGTCAGGGAGAGGGGACTGAGCCAACCACATCTGACGACTGGCCACCATGAGAAGGGGCATCACACAGCCAAGCTCATGTTACATGAATGCGAAGGCCTGAAGAGATGCGTCGCTGATCGAGGTATCCACCCCCAAATCAAGCAGCGTTCGTGACTGTGAAAGCATCAGCCAGGAAATCGAGTTCCCAATATGTGCCATGCTGGCCGTAGTGTTATATGACCTACAGAGCAGATCATCAATCGCTCTGTACTGTGACTTAGGGCATCGGGCATCCGCCCAAACTGCCTCCTCTGGAGATACCACAAGCACCGCGTCGGCAGGCTCAACAGAGGGCATACGGTCCCTACAGTCTGCGGGCACCCGCCGTGAGCTAGGGCACGCCCAATACTTTGTTAGTTCTGCCACAAAATCGGTAGACACCAGCAGACAAGGTACACTTAGCTCCCTGGGAGGCACGACAGTGAAATTTAGTGATCCCCGTGGGGATAGCCTGGGGCACCTCGCAACTGATACGTTGCTAAGGCCGAACAGAGAACTGTTCTCGGAGACCGCTGAACCCTCAGTGGAACCCGAACCCCCCCCTCTCAAATTGGACAACCATGTAGGCCCGATCCTTCCAAATCAACCCTTATTGACATAATGCTAACTATTATCCACATAAATATATGTCCAGTGGGGAGTGATCAATGTCCAATAGTGTGCATCAGAGACACTAGACTGCCCAAATTAAAATCCTGCTTTATCACAAAGATGAATTTCTGAAACTTTGAGGAACAAGGGTTCCTGCATGATCTGTATCACGCTAACTTGTCATGCGTCTCTAGTATCTCTGATTCCGAGATTGCACTTAATCATTTCTCATCCGTGTTTATCTCCCTGACAAATAAGCATGCACCCATGAAAAAACTAGGAGTTAACAATAGGAATAACCCCTGGTTTACATCTGAGCTCACTGACATGATTCAATTGAGAAATGAAGCTTGGGCTCGGGTAAGATGCACCAGTCGCTCCTTGGATTGGCTGACCTTCAGACAGTTAAGAAATAAGTGCTCCACTTCTGTAAGGAATGCAAAAGCACTGTAATTCTCTTGCTAGCTCTCATGGTAATCCAGCAAAGTTCTGGAAAATAGTTAATTCAACAAAGCGCAAAGGTCTTAAATCTCTGCCTAATGAAATCAGGCTAAACGCTTGTTTAGTTAGAGGTCAGAGCAAAGTAGCTGATGGGTTTAACCAGCATTTTGTTGCAGTGGGCCATCTTTTTAAGAAAGAATATGTAGGACCTCTAATTGACCATATGACCAGTGCTGGGTCCTCGGAAACTTCAAAGCAGACCCGGCGTCAGAATTATTGGGAAGGACAGGCCTCAGTTTTTTTAGGGCAGGCACATATTGACCAACATTTTCAAGCAAAATACCAGCTCACAGGATATTGTGTTTTCACAAACCACAGCCGGAAGTAGGCATAGTACGCGTTCGTGTCGGCATAAACAATGTCTTAAACACAACTCTCCATAAACATAGCATCACCAAATAGGCTACTATCCTACAATCCAAATCAATGAACTAAGGCTGGGTGTTTGTAATGGAATTTGCAGGTGCCAGGATTCCGCTAATTCTGCCCTGTCCACCTTAACGTAGCCTACAGTGTTATTTATATAGGCTAGGCTTCCCCATTTTGACCATATTGCCAAATTCTGGGCGAAACAAAGTGTGACAATGTACACATATTCTGGAATGCGCTGGCTCAAGCATTGCAATGTAGCCTACCAAATTGCTACCAATGTAGCAATTTGAGAATGCAACGTTTAATGGCCTTAATAGACATGACTGCAATCAATTTAGCAACTGCACACAAGACTATATTTATCATCTCTTACCGCTACCGCTCTTCCCTTAGCCTAAGAACACAGGTAGGCTATTGTTTTTTTTTTTGTTGCTATTTTCGAATATCGTTGATGTCAGTTTAAGTTTTCAGCTTTCGCTAGCTAAGCAAAGTGAGGTTTCGTGCCTCACTGTCTGTCGCACACATGATCAACGTCGGCGGCGGCCACAAACATGTAGGCTACCTACACTTGACCGCTATCAGCGTCCAATCATATTTTACATTATTTTAAAACAGTTTTTTAAAATTGGATAAAAAGACACTATTTACTTATGTGAAGTATGCCTACTACTACTATTAGGCTAGTAGTAGGCTTATAATAATAATAATTAATAGGGTAATTATTGTTTGTCAGCAGTTGGAGGGGAGGGACGGGCGAGTGGGCACAGAGGTCGTCCAGGGCGGGCCCGGCCCCCAAATGCCCTCCCATAGCACCGGGCCTGCTTCAAAGGGCAGCCTTGAGATAAGATACAGAGAACAGGCAATTAGGGGTAGCTATTACAGATGTACATTTGTGTGTGCGTGCGTGCGTGCGTGCGTGTCAACAGGGGTGGCATGGCAAACCTCATGCTGACCTACCTCATAGTATTAGGATTCCATACACTAAATTTGGTTAATACACCTATGGTTGCGACGTGGAGATTCTGGCCCAAGCCATACCAGAATCAAGCAGAAGACAGAGTGGTACTATTGGTGTTGTACCTGGCTTTAATCACTGCCTGATTTAGTCTCTCCACATATTAGCTCACAAACATTTCAATAACAGCCAAAGCTGTCCCTCCCCTGATAATTCATTAAGTACGCATGGGCCAGGAGAAGGAGAAGGCACCGCCTCCCCCCTCTTCTAACCACTTAAAAATTAGGTCCTGTCTTGACTTTTCAGTTTGCATCTGATTCTTGTATCTGGTGAGGTGTTTGCGGTGTCTGGAATTTTACATTTCATCCCTGGACTTTTTGAATATTCTTCTCTCTGTTGGTTCTTGGACTTTGGTGTTGGTGCATTCTGGGGATTACCTTGGGAGAGACATGTTGTGGTCTGGTATCATCTTTCATTAATTTATTTTGTGACTGTAACTTGTACATGTCTGTAGCATTCATTATTTGTTAAGGTTGTTGAACCTTTGTCTTTAGTTACGGCGTTGAATACTTATAACTTAATAAATGTCTTAATTTTAATCTGGTTGTGAGTTGTACATTTTGATAAAGGTTGATCCAACAGGCTGCTCTGCCTATCAATGAATTTGGCAATTTAATTGATATCTTTGATAGTAATTAACTAATTAAATCGAATAAATACATATTAAGTGTTGGATAAGTGAGGAGTTTTAACCGTTGATGCCACTCGTGTTCTGTATTCAGAGTGCCGAACATTAAACGAGGGTGTTGGCTGTTAAAACTGCTGGATTCATAAAATGCGCATTTTACTAAATCCTCACTTCCCCCACAAATATAAAAATGACGTTGGTATCTTCGATCAGCCTGAGCCTACCATTGATTCTCCAAATACTGCTCCTAATAATGCTATTCCTATGAACAGAATTGCAAGTTTTTCTTTTTCTCCATTCACTTTGGGCGAGGTACTTGATGCTCTTTTGGCTATTGATGTTAAGAAGTCCACAGGAGAGGATAAACTTGACCCGTACTTCATTAGGCTTTCTGCTCCTCTAATTGCAGAGCCCCTGACTCAAGACCTTCAGTTTAAATGGCAACTTTACGTCTCGTCAGTTGGACTTTTTATTTGTGAGACCTGGCTTAACGTTGGTGATCTTACCTCACTTGGTGATCTCTGTCCTTCCCACTGCAGTTTCTTAAACTCCCCAAGGACTACTGGTCGTGGAGGTGGCTTAGCCACCATTTTTACAAACTGTTTTACATGCAGAGTTATGCCCGTCGATGTCTACTCTACTTTTGAGGTGCAACTTTTTAAGATTAATGTCACTACACCTGACTTATGTGCATTGGTGTACAGACCACCTAAAACTAACAGTAACTTCATTCAAGAGTTCTCTGATCGTCTACTACTTATGACCTCTCACTCTGATAAACCGATTGATTGTAGGGGATTTTAACATTCATATCTGTTGCCCATCAAAATTTATGGTCAATGAGGTTTTATGCCTTGTGGATTCTTTTAATCTCATTCAATCAGTGTCGGGTCCAACCACAAAACTATATATAAAACTAGAAACCACAAGGTGGGCGTGTCCTGAAGTCGGGTTTTTTAGTAGCACCAAAAAAGCTGAAGGGGGCGACATGTAATGGTGCATCGCCCTGTCTTTGCCCATAGACTGCCAGCAAAATCCGAAGCGCTGTCATGCCGTAATTAGCGTACTTTTTAACAATGTTAGAGTCTCCTAAATTATAATTATAATAGTAGATTTAATTTGAGATAATGAGGACCATGTATTATATCACAATCTCTGTAAATATATATTTTTAATTCCCGGGATTGTCCAGCATTCATTGTCGCTCTGGTCTGAGCAAGATGCAAGACTACGGATGCCAGTAAGCACATAAAAAACAATGGTTGACTCCGGTCAACCAGAGGAGGAAAACTATAAGATAAGATACGGTACCTATCCTGCGAAGTATGATTACTTGGATAGCTATCTGTACAGAGTAAAACTTGGAACAGCTCTTTTTACTAAAGTCCAAAGTCCATATAGATTTGGGATGGTTTTTACTCGATGCAGTTAGTGGTATCCAGCTAAGAAATCCTATGTTGTTCGTAGTAACATTATACCCCCTGCTGTGTCAGAAAGCGTCTTTAATATTTTTTATTCATTTCGATAGGTAACGTCAACTACAAGCTAGCTAGATAAGATAGCTAACGTTAGCTAACTAACTGCAAATAATCGTCGGTCAGGGAACTGATTTAACGTTACAGTTGAAGATAGAATAATCTGTAGTAACGTTAGCTAACGTTAGTTTTGGGGAGTAGATTTCAGGTGCTTTATTTTTCACTATACTAATACCAAAAGCCTCTTGCACAGTCCAGCAGGTTATCATAGCTCCAGCTAGCACTGGAGGAAGCATATGTTTGGACAAAAGCAACTTGGCTTATTGTTTGCATTTTCATTGCCCACCGAACTAACGTTATATTTGTCATGCACGTAATTTTCGTTGATTAGCAACCAAAATTACTGAATGGGCCTTTAAGATATTCAAAACATATTTTGTCAAATAGTTATAGTTTAAAATCTTTCTGTAATGATGAATTACTAAACCAGGACAGATTATTCAAAATAGCCTTTATTCACCAAGACACATGCTATTACACACATTTGCTAATCACATATTTACTTATATTATGAATGTAATTAGCTAACTTGCTAGGTTCTAAGAAAAAGACTATACCATAACATTACGTTTCTTTAGGCAACTGTACCATCTACTCCCAGTTGACATTCTCATACTGCTGCCGCGCCTTGATTTTTGGACCACGACGCACACCGTGAGTGAAGCAAGTGAGCCGTGATTGTGATTGGCTGCAGGGGCTACCCACAATCCTTAAGTAAATGGTGCAAACTGGCCTCATAAACTGACCTCATAAATTGACAACATAAGATCTCAAATCTCATCTTCAGGCTCTGATCCTTCAGAGACACATTGTCCAGTCAGCCGCCTCCAGTAGTTTCAACCTGTGTTGTCCTCCCAGCTGTCTGAGGTGGTCTCACGCATAAATCCCACTTACTGTCCCTTAGACATTATACCGTCACACCTTTTCAAGGACGTTTTTGTCACAATCTGCCCCCTTATTCTGGCTATAATTAATAGCAGTTTAACAAATGGAGTCTTGTCTTTTCCCAGGTCTCCTCCTACTTGAACACATTCAACATTTTTGATAAATTCCAGTCTGGTTTTAGAACTCTGCATAGCACAGAATCCACTCTGTTGCAGGTATATAATGATATCCTTCTCTCTGTCAATTCTGGTTCTTGTGCCATTTTAGTCTTGCTCGACCTCAGCGCAGCATTTGATACATTTGATACAACGCCTGGAGGGCGAAGTTAGTCTGCAAGGCTCAGTGTTAAAATGGTTTACCTCCTACCTGAAAGAAAGAACCTTTTCCGTTAAAATAGAAAACTGTTCTTCATCCCCTGCTTCCATTAAATGTGGGATCCCCAAGGTTCTATTTTAGGGCCTCTTTTATTCTCACTCTACATGCTTCCCCTTGGCTCCATCATTGAGAAATATAATATTTTGTATCAGTTATACGGATGACACACAGTTTTACCTGCCAGTTACACCTGGCAACGCTTGTTCATTGAAGAACCTTTTTAACTGTCTAGATGACATTAAATGCTGGATGGCGAGGAACTTCCTTCATCTAAATGATAACAAAACAGAAGTAATTATATTTGGCCCTCCTAGGTTACTAGCCTAAGAAATGCGCTTGGTCCCCTGTCTACAAATCTGCAAATTGTAGTTAAAAATCTTGGTGTCTTCTTGGACACTTCTTTGAATTTTAACAGACAAGTCAGCAGTGTTGTGAAGGGAAGTTTTTATCAGCTTAGAACCATAGCCAATTTAAAGTTTTTATCTCATAAGTACCTTGAAATAGTTATCCATGCTTTTATTACCTCTCGGCTGGATTATTGTAATTCCCTGTATATGGGGTTGACCCATTCCACTCTGTCTCGACTGCAAATGGTTCAGATTGCAGCTGCTAGATTTTTAACTGGAACAAAGAAAAGGCAACATATTACTCCGGCTCTGGCTCATTTGCATTGGTTACCGGTGAAATATAGGATTGATTTAAAAATTTTACGATTTATTTTTAAAGCCCTCAGTGGATTAGCTTCACAGTACATCACTGATCTGCTGACTCCATATTTTGCTCCCAGGTCACTTAGGTCATCCGCCTCAAAACTAAAAACTAAAGGTGACCGGGCTTTTTCTGTTGCTGCCCCTAGGCTCTGGAACAACTCTCCGTCCCACATTAAATCTAATTTAAAGACCCACCTTTTTTATCTTGCTTTTAGTGCAGTTTGAGGTTGCCCCAAAACTGCATGAGGTTTATCCTCGTACTCCTTATTCCATTTATTTTATTGTGTTGTATTGTTAATACATGTATTGTACTGTGATGTTATTTTGTTGTGGTTTGTTGTGTATGGAAAGTATGGAAAGTGGCGCTACCACTCCATAAGGGTGGTCATCCTACTGACCCTAATAACTAGCGCCCTATTTCCAAACTGTCATTTAAATTTTTTTTTATTAACCTTTATTTTAGCAGGGGGGACCCACTGAGACCGAAATCTCTTTTCCAGGGGGGCCCTGTGGCAATACAAAGTTAAAAGCAATACAAAGTTAAAAAGCATAAACAAAGTTAAAAAGCAAAGTATAACACATAGAACTTACATACATAACATACATACACATACAAACATTTCAAGAACAATTACAAATGCTCTTTTTTTCCCATATTTCAACCACTAGCTCTTTAAAAAATCTTATAAGACACCAGAGAAGATAATTTAGTTGCATCTTGGAATTAATTCATATAAGGGGTGCTGAAACACTAAAAGCAGCTTTGCCCCATTTAGTCTTATATCTGGGTGTTTTTAGGGTGATACAATCCTGAGATCTAGTGGCATAGTTTGAGAAGTTAAATGATAAAAGACTGGATACATACAGAGGGAGCTTAGCAAGTAAAGCTTTGTAAATAAATAATATATAATGCAGCTTCCTCCGTAGATCTAGAGAGAACCAACCAACAGTATGATACAGGGTACAATGATGAGTTCGGAACCCAGCGCCCGTAATAAATCACAGAGCACTATGATAAACGGCATTCAATGGCTTCAAAACAGAGGCTGAGGCATGCATATAAAGTGTATCACCATAGTCGATAACTGACAATATTGTTGCCTGCACAATCCTTTTTCTGTTGCCCATAGAGAGAGACAAGACTTATTCCTATAAAGGAAGCCAATTTTGGGTTTAAGCTTGTTTGCCAAATTTGTAACATGTGACCTAAAGGACAAATCATAGTCTAACCAGATACCTAAATACTTGTATTTATGGACACGTTCAATCTCAACATTGTTCAAAGTAGACAATTGTGCATCAGTGGGGTCAATGTTCTGTATAGAGAAGATCATAAACCTAGTTTTACTGGCATTCAGGACTAATTTAAGACTGGCCAGTGCCCTTTGCATAGTGTCAAAAGCATCCTGCAAGTATAAAAAAGCTTGTCTGCTAGTGGGCGCTGAGATGGTACTATGGCCGGGTCTAAAACCAGATTGAAATGGGTTTAGAATGTAATTTATGGATAAGAAAGTGCGCAGTTGCTGATTTACCAATGACTCCATTTACCTCACTTGTATCATCCCCTTTGAACAGTGGCAGAACATGTGCAGATTTCCATACCTTGGGAATAGTCCCAGTAATAAGTGATAAATTAAAAATATTGTGGAGCAGCAATATCAGTGGAGCAGCAAGTCGTAAAATACTGGAGTCTAATTGATCCTCCCCCATGGATTTCTTTACATTTATAGCAAATAATGTATTTAATATCTCATCTTCTGTAAATATCCTAAAAGAGAAGAGAGCTCCAGTTTCTGAAAGGCAAGAAAAAGGCCGGCTACTACAATCAGTCTGTTCATTTAATACAGCAGCATGGTTTGAATTCTCAAAACTATATCCTGCTGCTATGAAATGATGATTAAAGACATTGCCCATTTCTTGTTTGTCAAAAATAGGACCATCATCAGAATAGATACGTATATTGGGGCAAAGATGGGGCAGGGCTATGTTTCAATGACTTCACTATTTTCCAAAATTTTGCAGGATTGCCTTCACTATCAGTTAATGAGGTAATATAATAATTAGACTTTGCTTTCCTTATTGAGACAGAACATTTATTTCTCAGCTGTCTAAAATACTGCCAATCAGATAGTGAATCTGTTTCTCTGGCTCGTTTCCATGCCTTATCTCTGTTACGCAATTCATTAGCTAAATCATTTGAAAACCAGGGGTTTGATCTATTCTTGACCCTAAATTTCTTAATAGGGGCATGCTTATTTAATATAGAATTAAAAGTTGTGGAAAAATAGTTCAGTGCTAACTCCGGGTCAGGGATGTTTGCACCACTTAAGTGTAGATCATGCATAAATGCCTGTTCAATAGTTATGTGGTCTATTTGTTAGGATGACATCAATCAGTGTAGACTTTGTGGGGTATTTTTTATTAGGTCGTGTGGGTTCAGAGATCATCTGTGTGAGATTCAGATCATTGCAAACAACCTTGAGATCATCTGAGGCTCTTGTTAACCAATCAAGGTTTAAATCTCCCATGACTAGTAATTCAGAATGGGCATACTGTTAGGATCCTGTAATTTGTCTGTCTGTTTATTCTTTATTATTATTTTTCCTGATTTATTTTCCCTCGCGATTGTCAGTCCGCGTTCCATGTTTTCTGAAATTCCACTCCCTGTCTTTGTCATTGCACTATTTGGGTGATTTTGGGAACATTCTGGTTTCCTCTGTATTTCGTATCTCGTTTTCTTCCTTCTGACTTTATTTATATTTGTATATAATACTAATGTACTAATCATACTAACTGTTAGATTAGATTTAATACTAACCTGCTAACAAACTAACGTGTATATAATACTAACCAGCTAACCTACTAACATTAGGGTTTTAGAGTTCGCTACTAACATTACTAATTAATCTTGAGTTTCTACCTGCAGCTGTCATTTCCCTCCTCGTTATCCTATCCCTGTATCTATCTGATTTCGCATTCTCTGCACATGTCCACTTTCGTGTTCCTCCCCTCCGAGCTGTGCACTTTTGTGCAGGCCGTTTGTTATCATTATGTCTATGTGTATTCCAGTCCGTGTCTTACGTTTTCCCCCGTTATTGTATTATTGGTCCCTGTTAACCCTCATTGTTCTCACCTGTGTACTCTCCCATTTCCCCTCCTCTTCACACCTGATTCCTTTTAGTGTAATCTTCTCCCCGTGTATTTAAACCTTGTTATTTCAATCTGTCTTCGCGAGTTCCTTATGAAATTTTGTGCTACTGTGTTTCTTTCTGTTTCTCCGAGTATTTTCCCGAGTTATTTGTTTCCGAGTTTTTTGTAATCCCTCGTCCTTTACCCGTGGTTGATTTATTTCTGTTTTCTGTCTTCGGTTTGTTTTATTTTTTGTTCCTCTCTTGCCTCCCCGGTTTTGACCCCTGCCTGTGTTCTCGCGACCCGATTTTTGGATACTGTTTTTGTGCCTTTGTTGTGCCTTCCCGGTTTTGACCCCTGCCTGTTCTGTGACCCTGTTTTTGGACTCTGTCTTTGTACCGTTGCCCTGCCTTCCCGGTTTTTCGACCCGGCCTGTATTACCACGGACTGCTGCCTTGCCCTTATTAAACTTCTTTTTTTTTGTACTCCTACCTGCGTTTGGGTCCTTCCCCTACCAACACCTAACAGAAGGAACTAGCCAGCTAGGACCCAGCGGGCGGTCGACAGTCATGGCGACTCAGGATTTTTTTTTGTAGACCCCTTGGACAACACCTCCTATGAGGAATACCACATGGGTATCTGGGGGCAGAATCCTGAGTTCGCCCGTCGGCATGCCGACCACCACCCATCACCCTGGAACCTTTATCAGCCCACCTCTCACTCCGTTGGGCTCGGAGTCTTAACCCTCCAGCCGGCCAGCCCTGAGCCCACTACCCCTTCAACCACCCAACCCCAACCGTCACCCTTCGAAGGGACCCGCCTGGTCCTGTGTCCGGGTAACTACGGGCCCAGGAGAAAATGAGGGGGTCCTGGTTCCCGGCTCCGTCGACGGACTCAGCTACCCGCTGACGGAGGATCCATTTTCCACCCGTCCGTGTTTGCCAACGTCCCGCCACTTTCCAGCCCTCCTGTCCCGCCACTTTCCAGCCCCCCTGTCCCGCCATTTTCCAGCCCTCCTGTCCCGCCACGTTCCAGCCCTCCTGTCCCGCCACGTTCCAGCCCTCCTGTCCCGCTCCAGCCCTCCTGTCCGGTCCCGCTCCAGCCCTCCTGTCCGGTCCCGCTCCAGCCCTCCTGTCCAGTCCCGCTCCAGCCCTCCTGTCCGGTCCCGCTCCAGCCCTTCTGTCCGGTCCCGCTCCAGCCCTCCTGTCCGGTAATGGTCCAGCCCTCCTGTCCGGTAATGCTCCAGCCCTCCTGTCCGGTCCCGCTCCAGCCCTCCTGTCCGGTCCTGCTCCAGCCCTCCTGTCTGGCTGCAGAGCCAGCTATCCGCCTGTCCTGAGCTGCAGAGCCAGCTATCCGCCTGTCCTGAGCTGCAGAGCCAGCTATCCACCTGTCCTGAGCTGCAGAGCCAGCTATCTGCCTGTCCTGAGCTGCAGAGCCAGCTGCCGCCTCCTGTCCCTGGGCCGCCTAGCCTACAGCCGCTCATTCGTCGCTGGCCTCCAGGGCGATGCAGCCGTCGCCGCCGGCCTCCAGGGCGATGCAGCCGTTGCCGCCGGCCTCCAGGGCGATGCAGCCGTCGCCGCCGCCCTCCTGAGCGGTCCTGCCTACGCTGCCGCCCTCCTGAGCGGACCTGCCTGCGCCACCGCCCTCTCCCTCCCCATGTATTTAAACCTTGTTATTTCAATCTGTCTTCGCAAGTTCCTTATGAAATTTTGTGCTACTGTGTTTCTTTCTGTTTTCTCTGAATATTTTCCCAAGTTATTTGTTTCCGAGTTTTTTGTAATCCCTCGTCCTTTACCCGTGGTTGTTTTATTTCTGTTTTCTGTCTTCGGTTTGTTTTCTTTTTTGTTCCTCTCTTGCCTCCCCGGTTTTGACCCCTGCCTGTGTTCTCGCGACCCGATTTTTTGGATACTGTTTTTGTGCCTTTGTTGTGCCTTCCCGGTTTTGACCCCTGCCTGTTCTGTGACCCTGTTTTTGGACTCTGTCTTTGTACCGTTGCCCTGCCTTCCCGGTTTTTGACCCGGCCTGTATTACCACGGATTGCTGCCTTGCCCTTATTAAACTTCGTTTTTTTTGTACTCCTGCCTGCGTTTGGGTCCTTCCCCCACCAACACCTAACACATACGCATACAATAAAATAGACAGGTTGATAATGGCACAGGGGAGAGCATTTGGGGGACGATAAACTCCCACGACCGTGTGCCCCATACAAACATTTAGAACCAGGCATTCAAACTGATCTGGGACAGATTGAGAGATTAATACATTCACAATAAGATGCGATTTAAAATAGACAGAAACCCCTCCCCCTATCTAAAAATATTGTAGCCATCCAGAGTCACATCACTATCTTGTATTTTATCATTCAACCATGATTCATTAATTATAAAAATATCTGGATCAGTCTGTGATACCCAAATTCTAATAAAATCAATTTTAGGAAGTAGACTCCTCACATTGAAACACAGCAGCCCAAATCCATGTTTACGCGAGCTAAATGCAGATGGAATTAGAACAGCAGGTTGAGCTGATGTTAACAATGTGGGTATGTCTGTTAGGACGTTAACAGGAGGCTGGATATGAATTTTCACTAGATTGGTCATGGAGACAACGCCAGGTCTAAAACTTTGCCGCGGCAGACGAACACGTTCACATACAGCAATACGGTGCTTAAAAGGGCTTCTAACAGCCAATATCGTAGAATCAGTGATTGCCCGAGCCAAGGGTAAGTCATTGTGTGCGAATTTAAGTGACATAGTGACCTCTCTAGATAATAGGCAACATTGTGCTGCTCTTTTTGTGGATCTATCTAAAGCATTTGATATGGTTGATCATTTCATGTTGTTGCATTGGTTTCAAAACTACTTATCTGACAGTTCTCAGTGTATAGTAATTAATCATATTCACTCTAAGTTTCTTAATACAACTAAAGGTGTCCCTCAATGTTCCATTTTAGGACCTGTATTATTTACTATTTATATAAATTATATTGTTTCCTTTGTGAAGGGTTGCAGTGTACATATTTATGCTGATTACACCATACTTTACTGCATCTACTCTACCACAAGCTGTTGAAAATCTGCAGCTCGTCTTCACTGCTTTGCAAAAGGCATTTTTAGATCTCAAACTTGTCTTAAATACAGACAAGACTAAATACATGTTATTTACCAGATCTAATATGAGAAACCCAACTCATCTGCAGATGTGTTCACTTAATGGTGCCCAAATTAAGAGTCTCACATTATAAATATCTGGGTATTTGGATTGATACTAACATTACTTTTAAGACCCATATTGATAAGCTAATTAATCAACTACAACTAAGACTTGATTTCCTGTATAGACATAGATCTTGTTTCTCATTTGACAGTAGGAGGAGGATTGTTGAGGCAACATTTCTTCCAGTCCTTGATTATGGCGACGTGATATATAAACGCACAGCTGCTTCCACCTCACAGATTGGGAGAAACGTCTCAGTGGGGGAAGGACCACGCCCAGGGTTTCAGAGACAGAATCAGCAGGCACACTTGCAGCACTTTGGCCAATCAATGGAGCGCACACACTCACCAATTGGGAAAGTTTTCACCGGGCAGCTTTAAACAAAGGATTTAGCCAACTCTTAAACAATAATTAGCAACTGCAATATGAGCCAACAAGGGATGCAAACACTCCCGAGGCAGAGTATAAATGCGGCAGCACAGAGTGCCAAACCGCATTATATGCTTAACAAAAACAATAGCAAAGTTAATGTTAGCAATAACAAACAAAGCGATACACAGTATCTAGTCTTTTAGCAACAATGGTCCCAGTGCATTACCGCATGCGAGTGCTATCACAGCCTTTGGAGGACGGGAAACCGTGGCTCCGACCGTAGTCACAAGGCTGGGGAATTGCACAGGTATACAAACAAAAGTTTTACGTCTCAACTCTGCATCGGCGAGAAGAAAAAAGAGAACTTCCGCCTTGACGTGTCTCCATTTATAGAGGAAGTTACGTCATCACGTGGAGGTCATGACAAATTGTTGGTATAAGATTCTCGATGCATCCGACAACAAGAAAGTATATTTGTAACTTTGACGACCCAAATGGTGGAAGGAACAAAATAAATCTGATTTTTAAGAGATGTAAAACTTTGCATTGGGTCAAATTGACCCAAAACATAATATGAGGGTTAATAGGAGCTCCAATCTTTTGTGCACAGCACAAGTGCAGTACACGCAGTCCAGATTACTTCCGGGCGGTTCACAGCTTAGGTTGGCTGAAGTTGTGCTTTCCTGTCTTGTTAAATATGCATGTCTATGACTTGTACACTGTGGACAATTACCGGAAATATGTAACACAAGTAGCCACTTGGCTAAGTACAAGAGTGCAAGTGTGAGTAATGGGACAGGCCCTATATTCGGGAACATACTTTTCAAGTATGTTACCTGAACATTTTTGTTCCATAAATATGACGTGCAGCTTCGTTTTAAAAAATGAGGCACAGCAAAAACAACACGTGACATGGCCGCGCAAGTGTGGGATGTCTTACAACACTTCCACAGTATGGTTGGAAAATAGTATTGAGGATAATTTTTTGCATACTGCACATTGCGCACAAAATAGTACACAGTAAATAGTACACAGCTGCCACTACACAGGAGACGGGACGCAGTATATAGGGCACTGATTCGGACACAGCCCTGGTTTTATGCTTATCGGTTAACGGTTAATGATCGAATGAGTGTCCGTTAAAGGTTAATGAGCAAATGAGTGTCGATTAACTGTTAAGAAAAAAACCCCGAAATGTATCCCTAACCCGTAGTGATTGTTAGATCAGCATTAAAATGTTCAGTTAAGAGCATTCTAATTACATATTTGTGATCTTAAAGGGTTAATTGTGCCTAGCTGGGTAACTGCTGCTCTGTTTATGGGCTTGGTTTGTAATTAAGGCCTGCAAGTTCTACAACCAAGCCTCTGAGCTGGACCCTGGTGACGAGTCCGTGCTGCTGAACCGGGCCATTACCCATGTGTTGCTGCGTCAGGTTCCAGAGGCTCTTCGGGACTTCTCAGCAGCATTGAGGCTCAACCCCTTTTCCTCACATGTGTTCTTCAACAGAGCCAACCTGTACTGCTCCCTAAGGAAATACCACTCTGCAGAGAGAGAGCTCACAGAAGGTGCACCTTGGTCTCCCAGTCTTTATTTTGATGTCCGCAGCCTGTTCAATTCTTGTTTTCCCAATGTTTTACCATATCTAAAATAAGATGGTCCATATTTTCAGTTTCTGACAATGTGTGCTTTGCATCCCATCCCATTTAGGTAACCGCAGCCAAGACATTTTGACAGTTACTTGTCTGTCTTCCATTGCTATGTGACCCAGTAACTCATGAGGACTGACTATCAGCAATGCAGTAATTAATTTCAAATATAGGACAAAGAAGAATACATAAAAAAAGAAAAGTGGCGTGTTGTCAGTAAAAGTTTTACACAGAAGGCATTAAAGTGGCAGTTCACCCAAAAATGAAATTTTGATATGTTACTGCATACCCAGGAGTGCTATCTATCCATCCAGGTAGTTTCGCTGAGAACTCACTAGTTTGTAGAAACTCACTTTGACATCACCCGATATAGAGCTTGGAATGCTGACGTCACAAGCGTTGCATTCTAGACCAGCTGCCATGTTGGGAGTATACTCTCCCTCTGGACCCGTGTCTGAGTCAAGTAATTCGCTAACCTTCTACTCGTTTCCCTTAAAAAGGGCGGGTTTCTTTGGTAAACAAACGTGTTAAATAAACTGATCTGTAACGTTAATTGTGTGTAGATTAATTCTGATGGATCGCTACAGAATTTTAAGGTAAATCAGCCAGATTGTGTATAAAACATGCTTGGATGCGGGGGGCAGTCAGGGATAGGGACGCATCTCAGCCTACGACGGGAGGCGGGCAGAGAATGCCTTCGGCAGGCGGTACCTCGGAAGCGCACGAACAGTTCACGAATGGCTGGGTCCAACAGCTACTCATCTACCACAGTAGTAGGCTACTTATGTAGGCTACACAGACACCGGAGACATGATGGAAACAACTTGTTGCATACAGTAGGTGTCAACCTCTGGAGAGAGCTGCCCTTATTTTCACGCTTGCAAAGCTGTATAAATTCACGAAACACTGTATAGAACATTATCTATCTTTATATATTAAAATCCCTCACCACCACCGTTATTTGTCTGATTCAAGTTTATTTAATATATTAATGTATTTAGATTTTCACATAGGCTAACAATGACTGTGTAGGCTACATACAAATTCAGCAAGGTGCTCATTTTAAAACAGTTGAATAGTTAAAATAGTCACACATAAACGTATTAGACTAGATTTCCCGTATCATAACCTTATAGCATACGCCCATATACCTTTGAAAAACCATGTTTTATACGGGCAAACTGTATGGGTTGAAACCTTGTTGGTATGCGTCCACAGTTAAGTAACGTTAACGACAGCGAGCAAAGTAAAGAAAAGCAACTTACTTTCGCTGAAACGACTGTGTTGTCACAGTTGGCCGACTTGTAGATCAGTAGCCTAGCTATTAGAACCAGCTATTGCTGAACTGTCCGTGCGCTGCCAAGGACTTACAGTTCTTAAATTCCTGCATAGTGTTGACCGTGCTTATTTTTTCTATATAACGTTCAATCAACCAGCAATTTTTCTACATATGGTATTTTATCTCTCGCTCTTCCTTTTTCAGTTTTTTTTCATTTTGCGTGTTTTTCAGTTAGCTAACATTACACTTTATTTTCTAATAGCCTACATTATAGCCTATAGGCGATACTTACCTAACGCTATATCATACTCCCAACATGGCGGCCAGTGCGGTTACCATAGCAACCACCCAAGCGCTTCCCGAACTCTATAACGAACCTCAACAGGGTCCAAAGTTTGTG
The DNA here is from genome assembly GCA_029718625.1 of Synaphobranchus kaupii. Lineage (NCBI taxonomy): Eukaryota > Metazoa > Chordata > Actinopteri > Anguilliformes > Synaphobranchidae > Synaphobranchus > Synaphobranchus kaupii. The sequence continues at coordinate 26,097,260 of CM056382.1, read as the reverse complement.
GCGATCAAAGAGCCAAAAAATTACTTTCGGAAAAATCACCAGCACCAGTCTCTTTACAAACACAATGACACAGTTACTCAAGAACATCCACAGACCTTGTTGCGCACGTTTTTTCCCCCGAAAAAAATACTTAAGTACAACAACTGCAGTGTTTCCCCTACCATAGACATTAGTGGGCGACGTGAGCAGCCGCCAACTAATCGCTGCTTTTCAATTTAAACTGAGACTACCCAAACTATGGCCAAGATGTGCTTTCAAATACAAAGTTGCAAAAGCAGCCACAGAGCGGACTTCAAAAGCAAATACTGTGACCTACTGTGTATATACGAGCGCAAATCACAAAAAAGTGACACATGATGGATAGTAGGCTACAGAGCGAACAACGTCAAATGCTTTGAGTTGTATGTCCATATCACAACCTCACTGAATTGTCAAAGCCGACAACAGGTCAGCACTTTTAAACACTAAAAAAAAAAGTCACCTTTCTCTTGTTCGCTTTTTATGGTTATCCCAAGGAAAAATATCAACAGTTTTTCACAAAATGAGTACAAATTATTACAAGGAAGAACATTGTTTGTTTGAAAAACACAGTGAGAAGTGGCATGCATTAGCTAAATTTCTTATCTGTAACACTTCTATGGTCAAATAAAATAAACAGAGCGTTTACTGGCATGATTATCAGCTATGTTCAGTGTTGTTGAGGTGAAGATCATGTTGAGAGCGGAGGAACGGGGAAGAGACAGGCAGGCTCACAAGTAGCTTGAGACTCAAGACGGATGCCCCATCAATGGGAGAGAGTGCATGGAGTTAGGAGAGAGCTATGGGTAGAAGACAAAGACAGGCTGAAACTGTAAAAAAATACAAAGCTACAGCTATTCTGTACAACAGAGTAATCTGAATCAAACAAAAGACTGAAACAAATTGAGTAATTCTACATCTACTGTATGTTATGTTACTTTTCTAGCTCTCCGTTTTCAGCCGAATGATGCCCTGGTGTACAAGCTCCGTGCAGATGTCCGTGGTCACCTGGGCTTGGCAGAGCTGGCAATTTCAGACTACAAAATGGCACTGGAACTGCAAGAAGCCCAAGAACACTAAGGACTCAGTCCTGCTATGATATTTATGCCAGGAGCCCCATGACAGACATGAGGCTTATATATGGTCATATACAAAACATTAACCAAACAAAATATGGTCCAATTGTTAATTATTCCTTTTCAGTTAAGTTTTTCACTAATCACATTCCACTGTACTACATAGAGTAGATCAACTCCAGTTGTTGGGGACCAAAATGTTTTCTGATTTCTTCTTATCCATTTGTTCAAGTGTACTCACTTATTACTGATATAGCAGCGACATATAAGTTACGATTTATTAGCATTTCATAAAAATATGACTAACAGGCAATTATGGTTGATTGGTGTAATTATAAAGAAAAACAAGTCATAATATAAAATGTACACGTGGTAAAAAGATTCACAAAACAGCATAGATAATCAGATTAGGAACAAAGGTTGCAGTTTTGTGGCAGGTGTTTTATGTGGCAGGTGTTTTATGTCTTTGTGTTTTTAAAGGGATATTTCACTTTCTGGAATTTTTAAATAAAATTAATTGGCCCAGACAGATTTTGTGTGCGATTAAATTATTTTAAATAGTTAAATAGATGTTTCTGAGGACCAGCTGGCTTTACAATGGCTGGTATGGGGTATTGGGGGGCGGGGGGGTTGTGGTCTAAATTAAGAAAACACAACTCAAGTAACTCCAAAGTAGCTTGTAAAATTACTTTATGCCTCCATACTGAGTTTTTACATGTGTAGGCTATATTATTAAATTTCTTCAAGAAATTATGTTTAATAATCATCTCCGTTGGAACTATTTACCATGGCGTATGAAACTTGAGACCACCGCACTCAAGGAAAGAAGGAATAGTGTGATGATTTTATACACAGTGAGCACCATAATTCATTGGACAGTGACACAAATTTATGTTATTTTGGTTCTGTACTCTAGCACTTTCAGTTTGAAAGGATACAATGACAATGAGGTACAGACTGTCAGCTTAAAGCTGAGGGTGTTCTCATCCATATCAGATGAACTGTTTAGAAATGATAGAACCTTTTGTACATAGTCCCCCCACCCCTCATTTTCTGGCATCAAAAAATATTGTTGAGAGTTTAACATAATGTAGAATAAAATAATAATTTTATTAAATAATCGCATATACTTTGCATGCCTTGACTTCCTGATGTCTGTGACCCAACAACATCAAAAGACTTTTGATATCTTTAAAAAAAGTTTTTTTAAAGTAATTTTCTGGTAATCCTACAAGCAATACTATAACGTCTCTGCATTTGAATGGATCTCTATGGGAATTGGGGGGTGGGACTAGATTTAGCTGCAAATACACTGGAACAGTATGGAACACATGGTTGGCTAAATGGCTCCAAGTCGTCAAGGGTCTGACGTATCAAACAAGCCTTAAACCATCACTTTGCTGCCAGATATGCAGTAGATATGGATGGATAACTTGAAGGGTTTCTTCTCCTGACTTATTTTTCCATAGAGTTCAATTGGAAAATTTGTCAGGAGAAATAAAATAAAGTGATCCATCCATATCTACTGCATATCTGGCAGCAGAGTGATGATTTGAGGCTTGTTTGATACCTCAGACCCTTGATGACTTACAGCCATTTTGCCAACCATGTGTTACAACCATGTGGAAACAAAGGTCCCACCACCACCAAACAAAAATGTAAAGCCCTTGACAGTGGAGTCCTGGAAATTTGACTTGTGGGGATCAACGAGGAGGGTGATCATATAACATTGTTGGCAGTGTTGTAAAGTAACAAAGTTATTGTAGTCTACATAAGTAGTTTTGACGACTTTGGGTACTTTACTCAAGTAGTTATCCTTTTGTTACTTTCACTTTTACTTTTCTACATTTTTTTAATAAAATTGATACTTTTACTCTACAACTTTCAAGAATGGGTTCGTTACCAAGTAAAAAAAAAAAAAACGCCGAATTGAAGTAAACAGCGCACCAGCCAGTCACTTGACTAGCCTACTCCCGGTCCGTACTTGATTAAAAATAATACTACATGCTAAAGTGATCAAAATGATCAAACTAAATCTAGCACAGACCCACCATTATTTTTATGTACATTTTTAAGCCTTTTTGTGTTCATTTGAACAAGTGGGTGTCTCAAAGATTTATTTTGTATTTTATTAATGTAAAGCTGGCTTCAAGTTAATCTGAACCAAATATCTGATATAAATAGGTATCTGAACCATAGGCGGCGATCATGTGCCTGCTCAGAGTGAAGTTATATTTTGATGAAATAAATGTGAAACCAGTTGAAAAGGGCTGTTTGTTGTGTGTTACATTGCCTACTACTGTACTGACTCTCCAGAGTGCCAGCTATCAATAAGACAGTTTGCTATTTTGACTCTACGAAATTGACAAGTTTGTAATACCAATTAAACCCAAAACCTACGCAGAAATGAGCGTCGTGAACAAAGTTCGCAAAGGCAAATTCTGTCGGAGAACCTCTCACTGTAGCCGACCATAGTCGGCTAGCAATCATGCGTCACATACTCAACCAATCACATGCACACACCTCTAATGGAGCGCCCTTTTTAAGCCAAGAATTAGTTCTCTCTGTACTGCTTGAATGCTGATGCGCTGCTCTTTGTTGCTTACGGCTTGTGTTAAAAGAAATTTGCTGTCACTTTGCCGCGCCCTGCTGCTGCTAGCCATGCCGAGACTAACCTAGGCTTGCCCTGCTTAAAATGTTTTGCACGGTTGTTTTTTGCGTGGATATTCTAGCTCATGTGCTGTTGCAAGCTCTGCTGCATGACTGGCGTCCTATGCTTTTGTTAAGGCCGAGGTCTTCTTGGAGTTTACTAGAAGCGGATTCCTATGTCATGTAAAGCTAAGTTGACGCCAATTCAGTATGACCATTTAAGACATGCGGACCATCTGTGTAACCCGGTCTTTATTATCCCCTTAGCTCGGTTGCTTTAATGTGTTTTTTATTCAAAATTTACCTACCGGTTGTTGCTATCATTTTGTTAGTAGCCAAATACACCTGTCAGCATGCTAATGTTTTACATGAGCCCTCAGGAGCTACACCATCTGCTTTAAAACATCAATTGTATGTGTTTACATGGGCTACCGTGCTTTGCTGACGGCCTCCAGTAAAACGGACTTTGGTAAAGTTACATTGTGGTTGTTGGTCGATTAGCTAGGCTAACGTTACTCGGTAGCTGATTTACTGTCAGGAGGTTCGTAAAAGCTAATGCGTAATTGTGACTAATTCGGGATATTTCGCTAGTTTATACTGCTGCTGTTTTGTCGGGTTATATGTTAGGTATTTGTATCCCGTTGGGAAACGTTATGTTGCACATTATTACCGAGAGATACTTGTTGTTGTAGCCTATATACTGCAAAATAGAACCCGGACGCTAAACTGGAATTCTTAAGTTGGCCTATTATTGCTCATGGTGGCTAGCGCAAATGCTTATGTAATGCTATGCATTCTCTGGCAGGCTACCTTGCACACAAATACGTGTCACCTTTTCCCATCTAACCTCCGAGCTGTAGTTTGAGACGGGGGAACCGAAGTTGCTAATAATGGTTTCCTATTTTCCGGTTTCAGAACTGAGCTGCAAGCTCACAGCTTCGGGGTAGCTAATGCCCAACTTATCAACGTTACGGTCCCATGCAAATGGCGAGGATGCAGGTTTCGTTCATGTGGCTCTTTATTTTCACCAATGAACATTGTACAGCTTACAATTTAGAGGGAGAGACCTTAAAACCAGCCGCAAAACACACTCACACACTAATTAACTTTGTTTGTGACTGTTTGTTTTCCTTCCATCATGTCCATATCTGCCCTCACTCACACGGACCAATCAGGATCTCTTAAAAAGCTGCACTTTCCATGAACCCTCATTAAAGCTGCATACCCCCATTTACCATCAAAATTATGCTGCGTTCACATCAAAAAAGGTAGGTGGAGCAAGCAGGGGCGTGACTAGGGAGTGGCCTAGGGTGGCACGGGCCACCCCTGGAATCTGATAGGCTACCCCAGGTGCCACCCCATATGATTGGCTATCTCCAGTCGAGGCGGGAGCCGCAGGACTACCTGTTTGACGAGTAAACCAAGCTTCCGTGTATAGGTGCAATTCAGTTTTATACCTGAGAGGCAGTAATGAGCCAGAGTAGTGTTTAACCTGCCAAAAACCCAGAGAAGAAGATCTTGTCTTCTCTCCAGTTCTCCTCGTCGGACACCGTGACCGGCTACATCATTGATGTCTCGCTACTTGTTTTAATTTTTATTTATTTATTTTTATTTTTATTTGGTTGGCACTTTATACACTGTATTTTTATACTGTGACTATTTTTCAATGTGCATTTTCTTTTATATGTAGCCTACTTAAAAATAAAGTATGGAAGCTTTATATATTACGTTTGTATGGTGTCATGTTGTGTTGTGATTGGTAGGTCTATTTATCTTTTAATTTAAACTTTAAACACAGGAATGTAAGACACTGTAATGTTAGTAATTAAAGTAGATATGGGTAGTGCGTAGTGGAGACAAAAATGGTAAATTAATGCTATTCTGACGTGTGGGTGCTGGGTGGGTGCTCGTACTTCATGCCACCCTGCATAAGTCAGTGCCCCACTTGGGCCACCCCAGTCAAAAAAGTCTGGTCACGCCCCTGGGAGCAAGAGTTCCAATTTCAGGGCTGGAATGTCCGCAGTTGGAATTTATTAGACAGTCTACAGGCGCTCATTGAATGACCGGAGGTAAATTGAGTTTTTAGCGCCGGTCTGATGCATGCGCTCTAAGCGTAGGCTACGTTATGTAACTTCAATTGCTAACTGAAAACACTACTGTGCATGCCTGATCACTTCCCCTTGTGCAACAAATTAAAACAATAGGGCAAAGCGCCAGTTGTATATCGTGTCAAATCTAAAATCTTTCGTTCACATGGTAGCAGTATCATCAAGATGTATACGAACTGGATTCCGTGGATTCCTATGGGAGCTACTCATTGGCGCATGAAGCCAATTCATGGAGGCTGCCGTTAGACTATGGTGCTTTTTGGAACCAGAGCATAACCAGAGCATTTACCATTGGCTAAATGTAAACGCTGCATTACTCTGCAGGAATCGTTTTCACATTTCATATTTCTCAATGCGTGCTCAATGCAGCTAAAACAAAAGCAGCATTACATAATGGCTGGAGTCAGAATAAAAAATGCTGCCTTCTTGCAAAATAAATTTAGAATTTGATGTGCAAGATTTATGAACAATAAGGAGCTTGCATTTTGTTTTCAACATGCGATTTATTCTTGTAAATGAGACCTTTAGCTTATGTGCTCTCTGCAGCTAACTAAAATAAATGCTAGTGTGTGCGCTATCTGTAGCTAAAAGCGCCATTTGTGTGCGTGTTATATGCATTAGGAGGCTGCATTGGTGTATGCGGTGTCTGCAACTAGTGCTGGCGGGGCACCGTTGGTTCGTCGCTTACACTCTAAAAGCAAGGGGCAAAAACCAGACTTCATTTTGATGCTCACTTCCTGCCTGGTGCCAGCGCTGTTTGCTCCTGTATAAGTCTTTCAGGCTATTTCAATGCAAGTCAATGCTACCATGGGTCTGGTTTTCCGCAAGTCACTCCCTCTGCATAGGTGCTACTTCAACTGCTGCTCTGCGCGTGCCTGCTGTAGGCGCGCATTTCCTTTTTGGAGGTAGAGTTGGTGGAAAGGTTGTTAGCGTTTGGAAAGTATGGAGGAGGATAACATTGTGCTTCAGTTTGTAATCGATATTAGTTCTAAAATCCTATCAAACCGGTTAGACTGATTCGCTCCTAAGGTAAAAATCTTTGTTGCCGCTAAGGGGCAGAGAGGGAATTTCTCACTTTTTCTTCCGTTAAGCACTCGGCTAGCAGCCGGTTAGCTAATTTGGCCACCTTCTTGCTGACCTGAGGTTTTTATTTGGTTTTTTGCCCTCTCAGGAACAAAACCTAACTGTCATAAGAGTCCGCTTCCATTATTAATTAGCTTACCGTAACCTACAATAATCCGCTCTCAGCTAAACTAGATTTTTTCCTGAGATATAAAAAAATATTAACCGTTCTTAAAACTATGCAGAAGTGGGTGGGAACCTGGCAAATGAAATGTGAAGCTCTACATGTGGGAATAAAACGTAAGACAATACGTGATGAGGGGAACAAATCGAAATGTGCTAAATTTGAAAAAAACTTGGGAAGGCTCTGAGTATTGGATTACTGCCTACGTCTTATAGCTTTAACAAAACAAACCTTATAGTGCTCAAAGGCTCAGGAGCTCTCATGCTTCGAAGCTGCTGCTATTAAGTTTCACCTTGCCGCTTCACATTGCATATCTGATGGATTGCTGGATATTGCATATTGCTGGATCACCAGGTTAATTTCTTACAGCAAGGCTTATTCTGCTTTATAGGCTATGTATATCTGATGGAATGATGGGCTTATTGCTTTATTATAAAGCAAACCATTTCTAATGGCAAATAATTAATGTAATGGTAATCAAAGCCTTATGGCAAGTTGACACTAATAGCTTGCTTTTGATGGTATTCCATACGGCCACAGTAGCCTGGCTTCAAATTGCAAGGTTCACGTGAAAATTTGAATGAAAAAAAGATGGCGGCTTGGCAGGACGCGACGACTTTAAACTGAAGGTGATGTGCTGTTTGAGAAAACGGGGTGAAGTGTTTTACAAAGGGAGTAGAATCCGTATATTTTCGGATTTCAGCATGGAAGTACAAACTAAACGCAACACCTTTGCCCCGGTGAAGAAAGAACTCCAAAGTATTGGACTGAGGTATGCCTTGCTTTTCCCTGCTAAACTCTCTGTTAATTATATGGGAAACCGCAGACTGTTTAATACTCCCGAAGAAGCAGAGATATTTGTGAAAGACTTGCACAATAAGGGAGTAATATCTTCGCCATGAACTCGTAGCTGTTAGTATTGGACTTAATTTGTTTGCGTTTCTTGTGAGTGAATTATTTCAAACTCCCTTTGCCAATGGTTTAGCCTAATGTGGGCCTGTTTGCTTTTTCTTTGCACAGTATCCCTGCCTTTTTCTGGTATGTGTAGGCCCATAAAAACAGGTCATTTTGCTTTTATGTTAAAATGGATAAAGGTCTGAGGAATGATGATGAATAAGTAGGGGAAAGGGTTAAGCTGTCGACAATGTATATTGCTTTATTAGTTTGTAGTTTGGGTTTTTGCTAAGGTAGATACTGTCTGTGCCTTATTAGCATTAAAGGTTAGTTGGGAGGTGAGGACTATGGTCAATGAAGTAACATACATTTTATTTAGGCCTACTTGTTGGACTATAGTATTGGATTTTGTTTAGTTACTTATATGTTTTGTTTAAATATGCGGCAAGTGGGATGTCTTGGTGAATCTTACTGCCAGAGGTTAAATGTTGGTCTATTTACCTATTAATGTGTACGTGTGTATTGAAGAATTGCTTCGTATTTCTCAATTACACTTTTGTTCGTTTCCGGTACTTGCAATTCCGTTCGAGGAATAAGAGGGTTCCGTGAATCGGTTCCGTGATGAAAGACAGTAGCTATAGCTTCTTTATTAGCATGGTGTTTATGTCAGCTTCCAATCTAACATGACCTTACACTGTAACATGGCACAATTTAAGTACAATCTCTAAACAAAAGGGGGCTAGCCAGGAGGAAAGGCTTCAGGTGAGAATTCACTCCTTCCCTGGTTCCATTTCCTGGCTAGATCAATGACTCTTCACACATTATAATTTCATTTAATTGCATTTGAAAGGGTACTTAACCCCTGGACTGAATCAGGTTTAGGAAAAAATCTTTATTTCCCAAGTTACCCCTATGAGGGCCCCTTGGGAAAGAAAAGTTTGCACTGGCCATTCAGTGTACTGCAGCCTTTAAGTAGGAAGAATTTGGTCCCTCTTGTGTTGATGTTTTACCAGCGTTTGTTTAATCCGCCTGGGAATATGGTGTTGAGTTTTCTAATCCAATGTCTTTCTGTACTACGTCTGTCCTCCTGTGTCCAGTTAATGTTTGAATGGAGGCCCGATATTTCTACTGCTTCAAGTCCATGGTGTAGGAAATGAGCCACTATGTGTGTGTCTGTTTTCCTATGATTTCTTATGTTATATATGTGTTGTGCCAATCTGGTCTTGATTGTATTTCCTGTCTCTCCTACATATATTATGTTGCAGTGTTTGCACTTTATGACATATATGCAGTTATATGTGTTAACTGTGAGTGTTTGTTTAATAAGGTATGTTGTGTTTGTAGTGTTGTTTTTCACTGTTGTGGCCTGTTTGTAAAATATCGGGCCTTGTGTGGGTAAAATGTTGATTTCTGGTAGTTTACTACTAACCAGATGATTCTTAAGGTTTTTGTTTTTTTTGTAGGCCGAAACGATTTTGTATTCCTGAAGCAAGTCTGTGTTTTGCAGAATCCTGGCCAGGTTCTGTTTAATTTTTCTGCTCGCTATTTGGCTGAATGTCAAGTAGGTGGTGATAAGTGGAATTATTTTTCTAGTGTCCTGTTGTTTTGTAGCCAAGAAGGTTTTCCGAATCTGTCTGAGGAACGATCTGGAATACCCCCTTGGTTTTAATGCATTGAAGAGGGTTTTGGTAACCTCCTCAAAGTCTGTAATCTGTGTGCAGATTCTGTTGAACCTTAGCCATTGGGATTTAATCAGGCCTCTGAATGTATGTTTTGGGTGGAGACTGTCCTTGTGTAAGAGTGCATGTGTGTCTGTGTCTTTAAAGAAAACTTTAGTGTCTAATGTGTGTGTTTGGGGAAATGAGGGCCCCTTGTATGTGGTAGTGTCCAAAAAATCAATATGTTCATAGTGTGTGGTGTGTTTAATTGTGATAGATGTATGGTGCGTGTTGAGGATCTGAATGAAGTGTTTGAAATCTTCTGAGCTATGTGTCCATGTTCCCCAGATGTCATCTAAATACCTGAAATAATTAGTGGGAAGTTTGGGATATTTTTCAAAAACAGTCTCCTCCCAATGTGCCATGTAAATGTTGGCATAAGCCGGTGCTAATTTTTTGCCCATAGATGTGCCGCTGGTCTGTAAGAAGAATTCTTTATTGAATTCAAAGTCATTTTTGGTGAGGCTTATCTCCAGTAATTGCAGGAGGATTGTATCCGGTCGATTGTTGTCCGGGTACTTTTCCATCCATGTTTTTACCGCTGTTAATCCCGCTGTTGTGTTTATGTTGGTGTATAGACTATCTATGTCTATGGTGAACAGGATGGCTTCTTCCGGTATTTTGGCATTTTTTATTTTGTTTATGAAATCATATTTGTCTTTGATGTAGCTTTTGTGTTTTGTGGACAGTGGGTTCAGAAAAAAGTCTAAGTATTCAGCTATCCTATAGGATTCGCTGTTGCAATCTGAAATAATAGGCCTCCCTGCTGGGACCTCATATGGTATGCTCCAGAATTCTGGTGGCTTGTGTATTGGACTGAATCAGGATGGTGTGGGGACTTAAACAGATTATAACTCTGATATTACTATAAAAACCTTAAACTCCAACAGTATGTATGTGTATATGTCTATATATATATAATGTGTATGTGTATATGTATGTGTATGTGTGTATATATGTATTTATTTGTATTTTTATTTATTTATTTTTTCTTTATATTATTGTTGTTTTTTTTCTTACATTTATTTTTTTCACTTCTCTCTGTATATTGTGATTGAGAATATTTTTGCTACTATACTTAAAGGAGGGGTAAAGGGGAAAGATAATTATTATTTTATTTTACTTATAATTATAATTATTATTTTATTTTATTTTTTCATGTGTATATGTGCATTGATAGGTTTATTAGTATTATGATTTAGTATGTTTAGGTGTATGTGTATATGTATGTATTTGTAGGAAATACCCGAGAAACATATTGGGATTATTTTTTTATTGCTTATATGTCAAGGCAGACATTGACTCCGTCTGTTTGGTAGTTAGGGTAGCGGAGAGGTAATCACTGCTTGATGAAGGAACTTGTGAAGTGATTATTGCCTCTTACTGTCTAGTTTGTGGTTGTGGGCGGGTAAGGTTTTTGTTTAAAGCTAATAGTTTCAAATGGGGAAGAATTGTTTATACTATTGCATTAATATGTTGTCCACTTGGGTATACAATTTGGTAAAGATATCTACAGGCTTTCCTTATGCATTGGTATTTTTACCAAAACGGGGCCGAGGTGTCCCAAAACCTTTCCAAACCTCGCCAAATATAAAACATGTGCATATCTTTCTGTCTAGGCATGTCAATCATCAGAAAACTTTATTTTTCTTTTAAAACATTTTTTGTAATACAGAATGTGAAGAAAATTAACCTACACATGTTTTGTGTTTATGTGTATGAGGGTATTCACTTACAAAGCGTGCCCAAAAGTGCCCAAATACCTCTCCGAAAAGGATTACTTACCCTAATGTTATCCAACCAATCTGCTTTACATTTAAAATGGCACTGTACTTCAAAATTAGATTTACCAGAGCCCCATAAGCCAGCAGAATAACAGGTTTATCTATAACAAGCCTTCAACTTGACTTTTTACAGCAAAAGTAATGAATTATACATCACTTTATTTGGCAACCCTGTCTGTTACCACCTCCTACGACAGAGGTGTCAGGTGGGGGAGGGGTGTCTTCACTGTCCTCCCTGAAAAAGACAGATTCAAGTACATTACTAAGTAGAATCACTAAAAAATGAGAACACAAATTATCTCAAAAAGACATATGGCAAGTATTACAATTAAGTGGAAAAAAAAATTTATTTTATAAAAAAAAAATATATATATATATATATATATATACACACACACACATACACACATATACACACATATATTATATATATACGTATATACATTAAAAAATCTTACATCCACAGTACGTCTGATATTAGCTCCAACATAATTAGCAATCGTAGCTAACTAGGATTTATGAATTCGTTTGTCAGCTTGCACAAACTAAATTACATTATTATAATACTGTAATGTCTTGACTGAACCGTGAAATAAAGTACTGAGAATGGTGTAGTTTCATGCGTGAATTCAACTAGCCCTTGTGTTGGTTGCTACACAAAGAAACTGCGAATGAACGCTACAAAACCCCTTTAGCAGCTCCTTACCAGCCTGTGACAACATAGAACCTAACTAGCGAACTCCTGCGAGAATCCATTTATCACCAAACTAAAAATACTCTAGATAATAGCACTCCATACTGTTGATGATTATGATGATGATAATAACAATAATAATAATAATAATAATAATAATAATTTGTATTATATATTTTTAAAAAAATGTCCAGGCACGGGTCCATGCCAGAAGAGTCATTGCTCTGCCAGAGCACAGACTTCTTCACCTCTGGGACACTGCGGTGGAACACCTCCAAAACCTGAGCAACCGTGAAATAAGCGCTCTTCTTTCCACCGTTGATTGCCACGTTCGCGTATAAATGTATAAAATAATCACAATAGTTGAAGCAGTAAAGACATGACCAGTGCCATTACACCATACAGCAAACCTCGTATGCGTACAGAGAAAATACGTCACAGGACAGTTTTTCAGCTCACAAAAAAGCTACACATTGCTAAATATCATCTGGATATACTAAAAACGTACTTGTACAGCAATCCAGTCCATCCCTTCCAGGATAAACTCAGTAAAAATGGCCACAGGCGTCATCTGATGCTGTCGACAGTCAGGAGCGCACAGCCGATTGCCCTATAGGCTGTCGTTACGCGTGGATACAGCGCCGTTCCCATTCGCTAGAATATGACATATTTTACATCATTTAAAAGGGCAGGAAACCCCGTAGAAGATAAACTACGTGGTTTACGTTAGATCAACCCTGAAGCAGTCTAGTAATGTTTTTACGCAACGGTAGTAACGTAGTACAAACGCAAATGCGATGGGTACGCACCATGGAAATCGAGATTTTGCTGGAGAATGGATAAATGGATTACGAAAAAATGTTCAAGATTCTTCAGAGAACAGTTATAACTGCATAACCAGGTATAAAATTTAATTGATTAAACATGTTTATCAAGAGATCTTGTAGAAAATAAAATATATTGAAACAAAACCGGAAGAACATCGGTTGTATGCGTAGTGAAGTGAGCACGGGGAAAAAACACATAATGTTCATTTATACAACTTTTCAGTAACATACAATTGTTCCTAAATCGGATCTTGATTTTTTAGCGTGTAGAAACTGTACCAAGAGTTTTTTTGATATGCATTTTATTGCCTGTGACTGTGGCGAGGTGAAGGCTGTAAACAAATAAAAAAAGTGGGTTGGGCTATTAGCACCCTGCTGCTTTATGGCTCTGTAGTGTAACCTGAGAGCTGATAAGCATATAAACGAATGTGTTCGCAGGCTGTGACAGTTTTTAACAATTTTGCGTCGAACGTTCCGTGTTTTATTAACGTTATAATTTAGAATTTAAGAGACATATGAACACTATAAAAAATTGGGACGGATACGTCCCACCACTAGGGGGCCAAAGCCCATAGAGTTAAGGGGTATATGTTTGCAGAGTAAGTGTCCCAGAAAAACTCAGGAAAAGGAAATTACTCGTTTAAGAAATCATTATTTAAATTATATGTTTGATGCCTGGAGGTAAATCCTTGGTAAAGTTCCTGTCATGGAATATTAAAGGTTGTAATCATCCCATAAAAATAAAGAAAATTCTATCCTTTCTAAAGAAGGAAAAGGTATCAATAGGTCTTGTCCAGGAGACCCATCTTACCAGGGAAGAACATGAAAAATTTAAAAGAGGTTGGGTAGGGCAGGTGTTCTTTGCTTCATATAATGGCCGCAGTAGCCTATAATAAGGCCGTTGATTCAGAAGGGATTTTTGAGTTTTATATGGAGAAAAGATAACAATAGTTAATGTATATGCTGCTCCTAATGTTCCGTATTTTCTCCTTACCAATTTAACAAACTTAATTTTGAAATATAAGTGTTCTATAACAATTATTGGGGGGGACTGGAATTGTGTACAAGATGCAAATATGGATAAGTCGCCGAGACCAAATTCAATTAAAGTTAGCGATAAAGCAAAGGCTGTATCTCAGATGATGGGGGAAGTAGGGGTGGTGGATGTGTGGCGATTGATACATCCATCTAGCAGAGATTCTACTTTTTTTTCAAATCCACATAAATCCTACTCAAGGATAGATCATTTTTTGTTACCTTGCTCATCTTTAGGATTAGTTAAGAATTGTACAATCGGCTCCATTCACATTTCAGATCATGTGCCAGTCTCATTGTTTATATCCAACCCTAACTCTGAGACACCACTGGCAGTGTAATAGATCCATACTTTCGGATCTTGAATTTTGTGCCTTGGCTAAAAGAGATCTGGAACTATTTATTCAACCAAATGATAACTCTGACACTAACCCCTCAATATTATGGGAAACTACTAAAGCATATTTAAGAGGTATTTATGATATCCTACTCTTGTGCTAAAAAGAACAAAATTATACAGGAACAGAGGTCCTTGGAGCTACAACTAGAAATAAAACATAAGCACCAGAGTACTGAAGCTAACTAGGATAAAGTAGTTGTGGTCAGGAGTGCTCTTAATACCCTTCTTTCTCAAAAAGCTAAAAGAGCTTTATTTTTACAGAAACACAAGATTTATGAACAGGGCAATAGATCAGGACAGTATCTTGCAAATTTTATTAATAATCGTCCGACTCATAAAGTTTCAGAATCTCCTGATGTTGAAGCTAAAATAAGTAAATTCTGGAAAAACGTTGATATTCCTAAAGTTTCAGATGAGGATAGACTAATCTTTGATAGTAATATAACCAGTTTAGAAGTTATGTTATAGATTCTCTGACTATTGGGAAGGCATCTGGTCCAGATGGGCTTCCTGCTGAAGTACATAAAATGTTTAAAGATTTGCACCCTTATTAACAAATATGTACATACATTCACTTGCCTCTAAGAAACTCGCCCCAACTTTACAATTAGCAACAATCAAATTGATACTGAAAGAAAATAAGCCTCCGGATGATCCGGCCTCTTATAGGCCAATTTCTCTTCAAAATACAGATGTTAAAATACTGGCTAAGTTACTAGAAAGTCGCCTTAACTCTGTTTTTTCAAAAATTGTTTCACCTGATCAGACCGGATTTGTTCCAAGCAGACAGTCATATTTTAATGTTAGGAGGCTACTTTGTGGAATACAATATGCCAAAGTTAAAAAATTAGATGCTTTGGTGGTCACATTGGATGCTGAAAAAGCACATGATAAGTGAATTTAGTGCTTTCTCTGGATATAAAATTAAATTTGGGAAATTGATGGCAATGCCATTTGGAAAATGTAGAGAATATGATAACCTTGCAGGGTTACCCTTCAAGGTATCACCTAATGGGTTTAAATATTTGGGAATATGTGTTTTTTATACATTTGATGAGTTACTTAAACTAAATCTGAACCCCATTTTGGGGAAGATTAAGAAAGATTTACAAAAATGGTCAAATTTGCCATTCTCTATATTAGGTCGTATTGGTATTATTAAAATGAACATTTTACCTAGGATACTGTATCCAATGCAAATGTTGCCAACATTTATTCCAATGAAATTTTTTTAAACCTTGCATGATTCCTTAAGTAAATTTATATGGAGAAATAAACGGGTAAGGCTGCAATTTCAAAAACTTCAGCTTCCTATTGTAAAGGGTGGACTAGCAGTTCCTAATTTCATGTATTACCATTGGGCTTCTCAAATGAGGTATATGGCTGATTGGATTAGAAATGAATTAGATTCACAGCACAGATCTGGAGGCAATGGGATGTGAACCGGCTTTGCTCTCATATTTGCCTTTTATTAGTAACTTAAAAGCATTATTGAACATTAAACATAATTTTATTCTTATCAACACTCTAAAGACATGGAAGATTTTGGAGTAGAAACAAATTTATCGGGTTTTGAACCTATAGTGGCTAATCCAAATTTTCCATTGTCCCATTTAGACCTTGGATTTAAGGGCTGGAATCATGCTGGGATTTTTAAAATTAGCTTCAATCTGCATCAATCTAAATTTTTTCGTTTTCTCCAACTTATATAAACTCAATGCCAGGGTATAAGGATGTATTGGAACCAAATTTTGCTGAGAAGGTACTGCTTGAAGCTGTTTCCTCTGGAAAAAAGTGATGTGGTATTTATAATAATATGTTTCAAGCAAATAAAGTAACAACTATAACAGACTGACTTGGCAAACAGAGCTTGGAGTACAGATAGAGGTAGATGTTTGGAAAAAGATCCTTCTAAATGCTAAAAAGCTGTTCTAATAAATCATATGAAATGCATGTTACTCCAGTTATTAGAAGCAAATATGACTGTGTTTTACATTTAGCACAGAATGGGGAAACCACAAAGAGCCTCCAATGTGCATTTATTCCGGACGTGTACATCAATGCAGAAATTTTGGAGGTTTATTAAAGGTGAAATGGAGGGAATGCTTGGAGTGTCTGTGATACTGGACTACAATGTCTCTTAGGACTGGACTCATCATCACCAATGCTTCAGAAATATAGGAGGATATTAAGAATTTTATGGTATGCGGCAAGATGGGCTATACTGCAGTCATGGTTAGAAGACCACCCTCCTTGTTTAGTTACACGGTGTACTAATATATAATATTTACTTCCTTTGGAGAGACTGTCTCATATAATGAAAAATACCTTGGATTAATTTATGGAGGTATGGGAGCCAGTTTTAAAATGGATTGGTGGTGCGTCATCCTCAATGTTGTACCAAGGGATGGCATTTATTAATTATACATTAATTTACGATTTACCCATGATGTTGTTTATTGATGGAGACCATTTTCAGCTGATCCCATGCTGTCCTTCTTGTGGACATACACACGTTGCTAATGCTAGCGCAACTGTATGGTAACTGGTAGCATCCACTACCAAATGCACTTAAACACTCCACAGTAAAATATACGGAGAAGTACGGCGGCGGAGCGATACTTCCACAGAGAATATAGGTCAGCACAAAGTAAAGGATTCAACGATAGTTTGACTTAAAAAATGATGGTATAAACACACAAATTAACTCCGATAGACTGTTGTCGTATTTTATTTGCTTTGGATGCACTGTGGACTGTTTAAGTGTGTTTGGTAGTGGATGCTACCGATTACCATATGTGGCGAAGTGAGTGCGGGTTCAAGAGTCCAGACAAGTATTTCGAGTTGGAGATCACTCCGTTTATTTTTCGCGTTCCTTTAATTCGGCGCTCTCAAGACATACAAACACAGACATAGATAAATCTTCCACGAACTCCCAGCAGCCTCCTTTTATGCTCCCAGGCTCACTGTCGAACAATCAAGGCAATTGGTTAATTACACAATCAATAAACAATCATTCATCACCAATTGCCTGATTTCCGACAGCTGTGCCGGCTCCACAAACCCCACGAGATCACTCTCTCTCTTGCCGACAGCGCCTAAAACCACGCCCCCCTACCACATACCCCCACTGCCCGACTTAGGCCGGGAAGCCATCCGGCCGATGACCAACCCCCCCCTCCTCCCCCACCGGGCGAGAGAGAAAGTCGGCCACCACCATCTGCGCTCCCGGCCTATGAACCACCTTGAAGTTAAAAGGCTGTAAAGCCAGATACCACCGAGTGATTCGGGCGTTGGTATCCTTCATGCGGTGGAGCCATTGGAGGGGAGCCTGGTCCGAGCAGAGGGTGAATGGGCGACCCAGTAGGTAATAACGGAGGGACCCGACCACCCACCGAATGGCCAGACATTCTTTCTCAACCGTGCTGTACTTAGCTTCCCGTTGTGAGAGTTTTCTGCTAATGTACAGCACTGGTCGGTCGACCCCCTCCACCTGCTGAGTCAAAACGGCCCCCAGCCCTCTGTCCGATGCGTCTGTCTGCTAATTAAAAGGGAGAGAGAAATTAGGGGTGAACAAGAGCGGTTTCCCACAAAGAGCTTCCTTCACTCGCTCAAACGCCTGTCGGCACAATTCCATCCACTGGACCGGATCTGAGGCACCTTTCCGAGTCAAGTCGGTTAACCTCTTCCTACCGAGGGCAAAATAGGCCAATTTTTGCCTGTTTTCACTAGTGACAAACAAAGGTGGTTATCTCAAAAACTATAAATGGTACAAATATGGTTCATGGCTTTTATTAAAGCAGACACCTGCAGTATTACGATTAAGCAGTGAGAACTCATAGAAATCCAGTTTTTGATACTTAACTACAACAATTTATGTACAGAAAATATAAAAAAACTAAAAAACGGGTACCTACATTCAAGTTTAAGAATTTTTACCTGGGGAGCTACAAATGCTATGGAGGAAATGACTCCTCTATCTGATTCATCAATATGCTGCCTACCTCTGGTAACAATCTGGTGTCAATATCTCAAACCATTCAAATTTTACAGGGTTTTTTTCAGGTGAACCTTTTTCGTTATCCAAATGGTGCCAAATGGTGCCAAATGTGCCAAAAATGGCAATGTTCCAGAAAGGTCTCAATATGATTTATTTTTTAGGTTTTTACAATAAAATGAGATAATTTGTCAATATTGGCAATAAAAGTTCATTTTTAGACGTGTTCTTGGTGCTCTTCATATTACACAATTAACTACCCAAGGTTACAAAAAGCTGTCAAAACCCATGTAGCAGCACAGTGAATCTTGTGTATTTCACCAGAGCCCCATTAGCCAGAAATGAGTCCAGGAATGTGCAAACAGGTTTTCAAATGAATAATGGGAATAGTATGAAACTTCCCTACACATTACTGCTTGCCAGTCCTGTCCTTTATTCTGTTGCCACCTCCTATGACAGGGACGTTGGGGTTGGGTTTTAGTAGGCAAAACTTTATACATGACAAACATATATCAACTATATACAAGTGCACTAAGGTGTACTACTAAAAGTGCAGTGGATAAAAAATCAAAAGTCCACCAGTTTCCTAGATAAAAAATAAAAACACCCCTGCTGCAACAAATAAAAAGATCCTTGCCCTCTAATTGCTGAAGTTACTGTATTTACACAAAGAAAGTACAAAATGGCAGGGTCCAAAAAGCTAAAAAAAATTAACTAAAAACAAAAAAAGGCAAAGGATCAAAACATGGGGGTGGAGGGTGAGGAGAGATTATTTAACCATTCATACAGAAGCCATTTAGACTACACATTCCCTCAGGAGAGCAATCTGCATCATTACAAACCCCACTAACCCTGTCCATGGAATTGTCCACCATGTTGATATACCCATTAGTCCCCCTTATACAACAACAATCAACAATAATAATAATAAACAAGTACTCCCTCATGTTATCATGTTCTCTCCCTCATACCATGCATAAATTTCCATTTTGTTTACCTGCACAGCCTTCTGTACTGCATACAGAACAATTTACTCATGTGGAACAATGACTTTACTAAACACTTCCAGAAGCCATTTCACACTCAAAAAAATCGATTTAGTAGCTCATCTCAGACACAAATAGATAGCTAGCTGCTTGTTACCTGTAATTTTGCTTGCTAGCTTGCCACTGTAAAGGTAATACTATCTATATTAATTTAGCTGAGAGGGACCGATTTTATGCATAAGTATATAAGGTTAGTTAGCTTCACAGAAGAAACACAGGGATTCACGCATTGCAGCTAAATTGCACATTTCCTTCGATGCTTACACCAAACTTACCATTTCCACAAACATCTGTGTTGTTGGCAACGCCACGTAACACGTGCGAGTTTGTCAACACAGACAATACACCCTTCAAGTTTACTTCATAAATTATTTATCATACCGTTGGAATGTGCAATTTGTAATATTAATTGTGTGAAAAACAATAAAATACAGTTGACAATGTAATTACGAACCCGCATGGCATTGCGTGAATTCACACTGGTATATCGAAAAATCGGTAATACCACCAGCCCTAACGACGTTACCTGCCATGGCGAAATTCAATGCGTTTATAGCATAACACTGTTAGTATGATAAAACAACTTACATGTCAGCAACATCATCTCGGTCATCAGTGGATTCAGCGTCACTGAGACAGGATGAGTCTCCCTCGGCAAAAACATCTTCTGGCTTATCCAGTTTGTCTAGCACTTGGTGCACGGATAAACGCCTCAAAAATCTCGACATAACTACACAAAAACTGTCTCAAAAATACTCTAAAGTAAAAAAATTTAACTGCGGGCCTTACCTAATTAATTGTGCTTTGCTAAACGGAATGTAGCGAGCTACACTACAAGGTAAAAACACTGCGCCATCTTGGTTCGATAATTACGCGTGGGTTGGCACTTCCTTGTACGCATGGCAGGATTTCCTTTTTTACGACGGCTATTGTATTGAATGAGGGCTTGTTTCAAAGATAAGAGTCTTGGCTATTGCCTGGAATATTTGACAGACAGTTTTAAAACCCAATGGAAAGCAAATAATACTCGGAGTGGAGGCGGGTGGAAGACGGTTTTTCCCACTTCAGATAGGCCTATTGTGCTATCAGTCAAAGAAATACACCCAATTGACGACGGTTTTGCATAAATCTCTGCAAGCAAGTTCAAAACTACTCTGGCTAACATATACTAAGCCATGGGATTGGTACTCCAGAAACTGGCTGAGTTTCACAACGCCAAAGTGAACACAGCCGAACGAGTCGTAATCAAGTGCAAAAAAGCACAAGTCGGTTTAAAATTGGAAAAAAATAATGTACAGCCGTATGAAAGTTTTAAAGTATTTTTTCTTGAAGCCTAAAGGTATAATGATTTTTCAAACCAAAGTTTTGTGAAATACAATTAAGCAGAACAGTTTACCAGCACATTGTTTATGGTGTGACATCAAGCTGCAATACATGTTTGAGAATTAGGTCCGAGTTTCCAACGTTATTTACGAAGTTTTATCCCAACGTTTTGGGCTTAAAAACCACTTTCCCAGAAAGAATGGATATATCTTAAGGATATTTAATCAAAATATTGAGGTGAGCAGTTTATTATATATTATTAAATTAATGAAATGTATAATTTAATAATTTCCGTAACGCCCGCGTTACCGCTAGGGGGCGTTTGGTATTAAGAGGTTAACCCTATTTACTTTGGCCCTTTTGAGGCAATGTTCTCCTGGTTTCTACTAGTTTTATTTAAATGTCAGTATCTAAAAAAATATTCCCTGCAAAATCCATGGTTTTAAGTTTGAACTGAAGAAGAAGCTGTATCATTCAGAAATTTGCTACAGAATACATTTATTTCAGAATAGTCACATACAGTATATATATAATAACCATAACATACGTCGCCTAATGTATTTAAATACGTTTAAAAAAGAACGTACGAAAGCGCGTGCGTATTCACACAAGTACAGCAACGAATTTCAGCGCTCAGTGCGAGGGGAGGTCACTGCGGAAATGTCGACTGTATGGGACTTTGGCGAAATATAAAAAGATAAACTCTTCAGGGTTCATGAGAAAACAGCTGTAGCTGAATATACTGGTAAGTACTTGGTTTCTTAAACATATTTATACGAGAGATTTTGGAGCAAAAAATGAGGTGTCTTCTAAACCGAAAGTGGATCAGGTACTGTATATAGTACAGTAAGCAAGGGAAAACGGCGAATACTCATTTGTACAACGTTTAAAAAAAATATTATTGTTTCTATACGTCAACATGATTTTCTTAGCGTGTATAAACGGTGCATTTGATGCATTTTACAGTCTGTGGCTGTAGCCAGAGGAGGGTGCGTGAGTGCTGTGGGCTACTAATAGCACCCTCCTAATTTATTGCACGGCAGTGTAACTGGAGAAGCTGCGGTTTTCGCAAGAAGCTACCCTTTAAAAAAATACTGCGTCAAAATTTTCGGGGTTTTCTTAAAGCTGTAGTTTATAATTTCAGATGAACATGATACTGTAATTGAGACGGATACGTCTCAAACCACTAGGGGTGAAGCTTATAGAGTTAAGGGACTGGTCAGCTCTGAATAAGCAGGAATAAGCCTTCTGTAGTAGCCTGCCAGTCCCAAAACCCTCCTCACCTCCTTTTTTGTCTTGGGTCGGGGACAGGTCGCAATCGCTGCGGTTTTATCCACGAGAGGCCACACCTGTCCCCCTCCCAAGTGGTACCCCCAAATACCGTACCTCCGCTCGGCCAATTGCACACTTCTTTGGGTTAGCCGTGAGTCCCGCCTGTCTCAGGGACAGCACCGCCCCCACATGCCGCACATGCTGAGCCCAGCTGCTGCTGTGGATGATGATGGCATCCAGATAGGCTGCAGCGAAAGCAGCATGCGGACGCAGCACCCTGTCCATCAGACGTTGAAAAGTGGCAGGGGCCCCGAATAACCCAAACGGAAGTGTCCGGAGCGGAGAAAGCCGCTTTTTCCTTGGACTCTGTAGACAAGGGAATCTGCCAGTAGCCCTTGGTTAGATCCAGTGTCGAAAAAAACGAGCTGTGCCTAACCGATCCAAGAGCTCATCGACCCTAGGCATCGAACCGTGACACTTCATTCACCTTGCAATAATCTACACAGATCCGAATAGATCCATCAGGCTTACCTACTAGCACGATGGGGCTACTCCACGCACTGTTAGACTCCTCTATTACTCCTAATTCCAGCATGGCCTTTATTTCTGCTTGAACTAATTTATTTTTATGTTCAGGCAGTCTATAGGGCTGTGAACGCACCGTCACCCCCGGGGCTGTCTCAACGTGGTGGTTTATGAGGTGAGTGCGACCTGGTAGGGGGGAAAATACATCAGCAAACCGCTTCTGCAACAAGGCAAGATCCGCTCTCTGATTCGGTAAGAGATGGCTATCTGAAAGGGGTCAGGTTTGATTGGTAGAATTTGGTACCTCTGGCCCCAGCTCATCTCTCTCCTGATCTACCGTAACCAGGGAGATGGGCACCACCTCTTTCCATGCTTTTAATAGATTGAGGTGATAAATCTGTTTCGCCCCCTCTCTATCAGATCGCTCCACCTCATAATCGACTTCCCCCACTCGTCGTGTGACCACGAAGGGTCCTTGCCACTTGGCGAGTAATTTTGTGCTGGAAGTCGGGAGCAATACTAGGACCTTATCTCCCGGTGAAAATTGCCTTAGCTTAGTTCCTTTATTGTAGTGCCTCTGTTGACGCTCCTGAGCCTCGAGCAAATTCTCCCGTGACAACCTACCCAGTGTATGGAGTTTTGCTCGCTGGTCCATAACATACTGGATCTCATTTTTACTGGGACTTGGACCCTCCTCCCAGCTTTCTTTAACCCTTTCGCGCGTACCATCACAAATATGTGATCATTCCAGACATGGCCCAAACGCGTACCATCACAAATATGTGATTAGAACGTATCATTGGAACGCTCCGTTGAGAATGCGGTCACAATGGTTTACTGCCGTCTAAACACGGTCTAGACACGTCACAGAGGTGCGTATATTATGGAAAATAAACCATCAACTTGCGATTTCAGAAGCTGAAATGAACGATAAATGACACTGCTGTGCATCGAATATTTTAGTTACATCAACACTGAGCTAGCTTAGCAGTTTGGTGGTTTTTAACCTCCTTAACACAAGCTAACAATTGCATCCTAATGTAAAAGTGCAAACATTATTCCAGTGCGGTACCTACAAGTCGTACTGAAATGCAAATGTTACTATGTTAACGTTAGTTGTTATCCGAATAGTCATCTAGTTTCATTTGCAGTGTATGCATATGGGTTACTACGTAGCTAGTTGTATTATACCGACGATCTCACTTACATGCACATTCACAAATCTTGATAGGCTATACATTTGCATGTTGTCCAGCACTGTCAAGTATCCGAGTACATATTTGCTAATACATTTTCAGCCTATGGCGGGTACACGTTCACGAATCTGAGTAGGCTACGTGTTAGCATCTTGTCCTGCACGTTCAAATATCTACGTACATATTTGGAAATGTTACGCTACACATTTGCGATAATAAAGTCTTGGTTTTATTTCCATATTCGTGTAGTCATATATCGTAACGTCATTTTATCCAAACATTTATCTAAGCAAGTAACAAAGACAGTTTTTATTTTTACATCGGCTTGTCTGGGGTGCATTTAGTTATGACGTTTTTCCCATGGCCCTGCCTGATGACGAGTGTAAACAAACAAGGCTGCGTACATGACCAAACTTTATTTTCAGCATTAGCTTTTTTTTAAATCGATAACAAGATGTTGTATTAACATAATTCTCATAACAAATCTACAAATATCAGAATCGGAATGTCAGACCTTTTCATCAAATGTACTAGCATGATATAAGATGAGCAAATAAAATATTTTTACCAGAGATGCTCTTTGCTTGCATTGATTTCTATCTAAGTGTTCCCGCTGTTAGAATATGGGGTTACGTGCACCCCTCACGTGCCCCCATCACCTCAGTCTGAACACCAGTATCAGAGTATCAGAGAACAGTATCAGCGAGCTAGAGTACAGACGCAGAAGAAATATGTTTACGAACAGCAGGCGAAGAGAACTCACTGATGAGGAAATTAGGGAAATTTTCTTTAATTCAGATGATGAGGGTGATTACAATAGTGAATCAAGTGGGAGTGACAGCGATTCTGAGGAGAGACTACCCCCAAATTTAGTTTCCCTTGAGAGGAACCCTGAGCTCGGGGAGAGAGATGACGATGTGGAGGAAAACCCTGAGGAGGGTCCATCTGTAGTCCCCTGTAGCCGCCCTGAAGGTCCGGTGCCAGTTGAGGAGGTGAGGTCCAGTGACTGGAGGACTGCCGTCGACTTCACTCCCCCTGGGCCAGGAATTGAGTTTGACAGCTCAATTTCTGGTGTCCAAAATCCCTCCGGAGACTCCCACTGTAGTAAACTGCTTCAGGATGTTTCTCTCTGTAGAGACAGTGGGAGAGATTGTGGAGGAGACCAACCGATACGCCAGTGAACAGCAGGGAAAAACAGCGATTGGCGTAATTGGAAAGCTTTCCAAATGGGTACCTACATGTGTAAATGAAGTGTACACATTCCTCGCCATTGCCCTTCTGATGGGACTGGTCAGGAAATCTACCCTGAGGGAGTACTGGAGTACTGACCCGGTTCTCCTCACTCCATTTTTTGCCTCAGTTTTCTCCCAAGACCGTTTTTTAAATCTCCTGCGGTGTTTACATTTTGTCAACCCTGCCCATGCAGACATCAGAGACCCCCTCAATAAAATCCGAAACGTCTTCAATGCCCTCACCTCAGCCTTCAAGCGGTCCTTCATCCCATACAAGGACCTGTGCGTGGACGAATCCCTGATGTTGTGGAAGGGTCGACTGGGATTTCGGCAATATATCCCTAGCAAGCGCCACAGGTTTGGGATAAAGTTTTTTGTTCTGTGTGATGTGGTGACGGGGTATGTGCAAGATATGGTCATTTACACTGGGGCCACAACATCTATCGAATCAATTGAAGGACTGGGGGTCTCTGGGTCTGTGGTTATGACCCTCCTGGCTCCACATCTGGGGAAAGGGCGCGTCCTGTATGTGGATAACTGGTACAGCAGTCCTATGCTGTTCCAGCACTTACTCCACCAGGGGACTGGGGCGTGTGGGACAGTCCGGCTGAATAGGAGGGGGATGCCAACGTTCCCAAAGAAAATGAAGAGAGGGGAGGTCACCTTCAGGGAGAATGGCACTCAGCTGGCGGTAAAGTGGCAAGACAAGAGGGATGTGAACATCCTCACAACTGTTCACCCCTCTTCCATGGCTCAATCTGGAAGGCTGGACCACTTCACCGGGGAGCCAAAGGTGAAACCTGCATGCGTCCTTGATTATAATAAGAAGATGGGAGCAGTGGACAGGGCGGACATGATCACCAGCTTTGTGGACTGTGCCTGAAAAAGTACCAAGTGGTACAAGAAGCTGTTCTTCCACCTGCTTGACACTGCAGTCCTCAATGCCTACACTGTCCATCGAAAACTGTCTGGTAAGAAAATAACATTTAGTGTCAAGACCCACATCAACAATATACTACTACTATTACTACTGCTACTTTTATTTCTACTACTTACAATAACAAAAAGAATAACAACAATAATAATAATAACCAACTACAGAAATAATAATAATAATTAAAAATAATAATGAAACAATAATAATAATAATATATTGTTTTTACTCACCCATAGAGGAACGCATGCCGTACAAGGACTTTCGGCTGAAGCTGGTGAAAGAGCTGATCCAGGAGCATCCCTTACCCCGGCGAGGGGGGGGGGGGGGGGGGTTGTGTGTCACTGTGTTAGGGGTGGGTGTGTGTGTGTGTGTGTGTGTGTGTGTGTGTGTGGGGAGGGGGGGGGGTTGTGTGTCACTGTTCAGTTAGGGGGGTGTTAGGGGTGGGTGTGTGTGTGTGTGGGGGGGGGGGGGGGTTGTGTGTCAGTGTTCAGTTAATATTGTTCTGGTATTCTTGTTCTGCTTTTGTCTGTTACTGTTGTGTTGTTATTTACATTGTATATAATTAAATTTTCTATAAACCAAGCAACATGGTTTCTGTATTTTTATATATACATAGAATATGGTATTATCATAGCATAAATTATGCCAAGTTATTTACTCATTTAGTATCATTTGGTCAATACAAAATCAAAAATATAACATAGCTCATACTAATCTTAGACATTCTGTGTGTTTTTACTAATATAAATTCAATAAATGACAATATAAGCGCTACCCTCACAATAATCACAGTTGTGAAGCCATAGCAGCTACGGAGCATGCTGAGGCAACGTGAACATGAGTGAACTGAACTGCACGGTATCGTGGCATGTAAAATAAATACTTCTTTACAACTGCAATAGCCTGCTAAATGTCTTAGATAAAATGCTAATATATATATATATATATATATATACGTAGACCTATATATTTAAAAATCTATTTCTACTTACGAGCTGGTAGTCGGGAACTCCGAAGGTAATGCAGACGAAACGGCGACTCCAAACAGTTTTGTAAGTCGTAGTTTTCTAATTTTGTTAATGGCGAATTGCTTCCGCACCGGGGCATTATCGCCACCTAGTTCACCGAGTAAAAGTAAACTAGTTATGTGTATTAGCCCGGTTTGTTGTAAAATTAAAGATAATAGGCATATTATAGATGTTATTTCCTGATTTATGAGAGAAAACTGATTTGAACTCCACATTCTTCATTTTCTTGAAGGGTCTGTCTTTCTTGTGAGTATCGTGGCCATTTAAAAAAGACGCGTAGGCTACTATTATCTCCTTTTGATGACATTTGTATATGATGTTTCTTTATTAGCTGTAGTGTATCATTCAGGTTTGTATGCCCAACTCTCAAAGATAATACAAACAAGAATCATTACATTTATATACAGTAAGTGCTTTACAAATAAATATAGTTAGCCTCATAGATAGCCAATCATTATAAGGAAATAAGCAGGGGATTTTAGAGGCAGATCTGTTTGTTGCGTCATAATGACGGTTTAGAACGTCACATATTCTGAGAACACACGCAAAAAAATAACTCACGCTGGAGGGCCAGTGTCTGGAATCTGGAACTTACGTGCGAAAGGGTTAACTAGGTCCAAGATTCCCTGTGGTTTTCGAACCGAACAGTAATTCAAAAGGAAAAAATCCCGTAGAGACCTGGGGAACCTCTCGCACTGCGAACAATAGAGGAACTAACCACTTATCCCAATTTAGGCTATCATCGTGTACAAACTTCCGAATCATAGATTTTAAAGTCCTATTAAAACGCTCAACGAGCCCATCCGTTTGCGGATGGTATACGCTGGTTTTAATGGACTGAACTCCCAATAATTCATACAGTTCGTGTAATGTGCATGACATAAACGAGGTGCCTTGATCCGTCAGAATCTCTTTCGGGATTCCGACGCGGGAAATTATCTGAAACAATGCCTGCGCAACACTCTTGGCCGAGATATTGCGCAACGGCACTGCTTCAGGATACCGGGTTGCATAATCCACCAGAACTAATACAAATCGGTATCCCTGGGTGCTCCTGTCAAATGGCCCGATGAGGTCCATGCCCACTCTATCAAAAGGGACCTCAACTAACTGTAGAGGGCGCAACGGCGCTTTTGGGATAGCCGAGGAATTCACTACCTGACAATCTGGACAGGCCGCACACCACCGACGTACGTCCGCCCAAATGCCCGGCCAGTAGAAACGGGCCATTATCCGGTTTAGTGTTTTTTCATATCCCAAATGACCAGACATGGGGTTGTAGTGAGCCGCCTGGAAAATCATTTCCCGGCGGCTTTTAGGTACCAACAACTGGGTTATTTCCTCACCTATCTGAGTGTCACGACTTCTGTACAATCTGTCTCTAATAATAGCAAAATATGGGTGAGATCGTGCAGCATCCGGGCGCACCAGCTGACCATCAACAGACATCACCTGGTCAAAAGCTAAGCGGTAGGGTATCGTCACGAGACTGAGCGAGTGGGAAATCCTCCACGGCGTGGAACACTGGCACCTGGGGAGTCTCCACCGGAGGCTCTCCCGATACCGCCCCCCCCCCCCCCATCACCACTGTCCGCTGCACAGACCTCACACTTCCCTAGCGGTCGTGATCGCCACCCCCATCAATTTCTCCGCTACCAGTTTAAACCCTGCCCAATCGGTGCCGAAAATCAGAGGGTGCGAGAGGTGGGAGCTAACCCGCAGCCTCCAGAATATGCTTTTTATTTCTGATGTGAATTTCCACTGGTACTATATGATACTTGTGTATATCCCCATGCATACACTTAATCGTAACCCAACGTGCCGGGTACCAAAGCCTCTGGTCGAACCAGGCTCTGTTGGATCATGGTCTGCATAGCCCCTGAGTCCAACAGCGCCCGGTGTTCACTCCCTTGCACCCTTACCGGAATGCAGTACGCCCCGTCTGGATCGGGAGCGGAGGTGGGCGGGCCGACAACACGGACCACCTGCCCCACCTCCATGAGCGGACAGTCGCGGCGCAGGTGGCCCGGCTGTCCACACTGCCAACACCCCGGTCCAGGTGTCTGAGGAGCTCCCTGTGGGCCGGACTGCACCGCCACTGAGCCTGAGTGGGGAGAAGGGGAAGAAAAAACCAGGGAAATTAACATGAGGGAAGGAGGGGTTTTGGGGGACGGGAAACGGGAAGGGAAATAGAACGGGGGAAAAACAAATTTTTTCGGGGCGCTGGCTCCGGTTTCTGCTGCTGGGTGAGGGGATGTTGTGCCAGGTGGTCCTCCGCCAGGGTGACGGCGATATCCAGGTTGGTGGGCCGATGGCACTGGGACCCAGCTGGCTGTATCTGCCGGCAACCCCGCGATGAATCTCTCCAGGACCACCTGCTCCACTATTCCCGTAGCTGATCGTATTTCCGGCCGGAGCCAGAGCCTCGCCGCTGGGCGTAGGCGAACGGCCGGTCCTCTTCCGTCAGGGAGGTCTTCCGGCACCGACGTCTATGGTCTTCCGGGCTGAATCCCGTTTCGGTCGAGGACCGCCTTCTTTAGGTTTCGGAAGTCCGCCCGAGCGGCTGCCGGCAGGCTATGCGCAGCTTTCTGCGCTTCCCCCGACAAGAGGGGGCAGGAGACGTATTGACCACTCCTCGAGTGGCCACCTGAGGAAGGCTTGAGCGTCGTCGTCTGCGGTCATCTTTGGGATATGGAATTTTCGGGACGCGACGCTCTGCCTTCCCCTGGACTCGCCGGAAGCAGCCAGCTGTAGTAGCGCCTGGGTCTGGAGGTTAGACTGCGCACGCAGGGCTTCCATCTGCTCGGCATGAGCAGCCGTCTGTCGCTCCTGCATGGCAAGCTATTCCCTCCAGCATTTTACCCAGCGCTACCATTGATGGTGACTGCCCCGGCTGTTCCTGGCTGTTATCCATGCTGTCTCTTGAATCTTCTTTGTCTCCCCGTAGGGGCCACCACTGTGGGGAAGTGAGTGCCACCACTCGGGTTCAAGAGTCCAGACAAGTATTTTGAGTTGGAGATCACTCCGTTTATTTTTCGCGCTCTCAAGACATACAAACACAGACATAGATCAATCTTCCGCGAACTCCCAGCAGCCTCCTTTTATGCTCCCAGGCTCACTGTCGAACAATCAGGGCAATTTCTTAATTACACAATCAATAAACAATCATTCATCACCAATTGCCTGATTTCCGACAGCTGTGCCGGCTCCACAAACCCCACAAGTTCACTCTCTCTCTTGCCGGCAGCGCCTAAAACCACGCCCCCCGTACCACACCATAGAGTTGCGCTAGCATTAGCAACATGTGTATGTCCACAAGAAGGACACCATGGAATCAGCTGAAAATTCAATTAAATTTTATTTGTATAGCGCTTTTTACAGAGAACTGTCACAAAGATGCTGCACAGGGAAACAGAAGGAAAATTGAACAAAAAACCAGGCCTTAGCCCCCAACCAGCAAAATGAGGTAAAAAAACTCCCCGGTAGGGGAGAAAAAACACTGAACAGTGGCGAGAAAAAACTCCCCAGTGGGAAGAAATCTCAGAAGGAACCTGGCTAGAGAGGGGGTGCCCATCCTTTGCTGGCCGGCCCGATTTAGATTAAAGGTGGACTGAATGGTAATAGTCAATTCAATAATCAGTTCAATCATCAGTTCAAAGGGGGCGGGGTGATGCATCTGGGACTCTGGTTGCGTGAAGTCGGGAGGATAATCCAAAGGAGGGACAGGTCCAAAGCAGTCTGCAAACTCAGGGTGAGGGGCATAACTGGAGCAGTCTGCAAACTCAGGGTAAGAGGGGGACGGGCCGGAGTAATCTGCAGCTCAGGGTGAGAGAGGAAAAGAGAAGGTTAGCCCCCCCCCCGACATCCTTAACTATAGGATTGACTAAAGAGGTACGTTTTTAGCCTACACTTAAAGACAGAAAGTGTTTCTGAAGCCCGTACATACATGGGAAGATTATTCCATAAAAAAGGAGCTCTGTAAGAGAAGGCTCTGCCACCCATTGTAATTTTAGATATAATAGGAATTTTCAAATAGCCAGCACTTTGAGAGCAAAGTAATCTAGGAGGACAGTAAGGAATGACTAAGTCACTCAGATATTCAGGGGCCAAGCCATTTAAAGCTTTAAACACTAGAAGTAAAATCTTGTAGTCAATTCTGAATTTGACAGGCAGCCAATGAAGCACCAGGCTGATATGCTCCCATTTCTTGGTTCTAGTAAGAACCCTAGCAGCTGCATTCTGTACAAGTTGGAGGCGATTCAGGGCTGAGCCAGTGCAACCAGACAATAATGCATTGCAGTAATCTAGTCGAGAGGTTACAAAGACATGAACCATTTTTTCAGCATCCTCCAGGGACAACACCTTCCTTAATTTAGATATATTCCTCAGGTGGAAGAAGGCCATTCTTGTGATATTGTTAATATGGTGCTGAAAGGAGAGATCTGAATCAATAATTACACAAAGGTTTTTAACAACCTTGTTGGCGGAGATAGAGAAGCAATCTAAATTTAAGGGAAGCTGTAAGAATTTATCTCGAAGGGATTTGGGACCTAATACTAATATCTCAGTCTTATCTGAGTTCAATAAGAGGACATTTTGGGTCATCCAGGCTTTTACATCTTTAAGACAGATCTCTATATCTTTAAGACTGGTCAACTTCACCTGGCTTAACTGATATATAAAGTTGTGTGTCATCTGCGTAGCAGTGGTAGTTAACACCATGTCTGCTTATAATGTTCCCAAGAGGGAGCATGTAAAGAGAAAAGAGCAGAGGACCCAAAACCGATCCTTGTGGTACTCCAAAGTTCACCTTAGAAAATTCAGAGGACTGACTGTTTACCCTAACAAACTGGGATCTATCATAGAGATAAGATTTAAACCACATAAGAGCATGCCCGGTAAGACCAACTAAATTTTCTAGCCTGTCGAGGAGAATATGATGGTCTATAGTATCAAAGGCAGCGCTCAGGTCAAGTAAAACAAGAATAGAAATACAGCCACAGTCCAGAGAGAGGAACAAGTCATTCATTACTAGGGCAAGGGCGGTCTCGGTGCTATGGTGCTTCCTAAACCCAGATTGAAACCTCTCATACACGTTATAAGTATGTAAAAATTAAGAAAGCTGTTGCGCTACACATTTCTCAAGAATCTTTGATAAAAATGGGCGGTTTGAAATGGGTCTATAATTAGCCAGGACAGTGGGATCCAAATTTGGTTACTTAAGTAGTGGCTTGATTTTGGTCATCTCCTGTTTAGCGGGGGGAGATGCCCATGCTCCGGAGCAGTACTAAAGCAGATCCATTCACGGCCAAACCAAAATAATTATGCAGCACATTCATTCATTAAACGTCATTTAAATACGTGATGATTGACGCCTGTGTCAGATTATTCTAAGGGAAGTTAAATAAAGTCATCATATTTAATATTTGGTTACATATCCTAAATGAAGTTGCATATCCTAAATTAAGTTTGTAAATATGAATTTAATGATTAAATGAAATAAAGTATTTTGGATGCCATTGATTGAGTTTTGAGTATTTTCTTTAAAAGGCAAAAAAAAAGCCCTGTGGAAAAAAAGGTAGTTTTGTACCCTGGCGCACAGCGTTTAAAATCCTCATCACACAGTGAACCGGTGTGAAAGTTCCCTTCCCCAACCAAGTTAATAAAACTGAGTGACAACATCGCTCAGGTTCCTCTTCTCTTTTTGCCCTCGGATCCAGCGGACTCCCACAACACTGTGAAGTTCCCCCATCTCCAGAACTCCCACAAATCTGTGGAGTTCTCCTAATTCTGGGGTTAATTTTGTGAAAACATGAGAACGTGGCTCTCCCAGGGGCCGATGACTTAGCTCGCCTTGCGGTGACTAAGTTTACTTCATCCCACGTGGGAACTAGCGTGCATCCAGCACTGCGTTAGCTCACCCCAAGAAACGTCAGCAAAACTTCTGTTCGCCGTGTTTACCCTGCTTGAATTAGCTAGCTACCTACATAGAGTAACACCACCCACGTGGTTTCTCTTTTCCTGCATGCTAATTTTTCATTCAACTCTCCACATTACTAACAATATTAATATAGTCGGTATTCGGTGAATAACAAGTCCTTTGGTGCATGTAACATTATCGGTTAGGAGCTGCAGTTACGCGTCCGTCTTCTGCACTGCTAGGACCGACACTTCATTGTAGCTAAACTAGATTATTCAACCACACCGATATCACTGTGACTGTACAGGCCTACACACGCAGTTTCTTCTCCCCTTTGTTCAGAGGCAAAGGACACATGCGCAGACGCATACACGTGCACACACACACACGCACATACACACACACACTTCCATAGTTAGCATAGCCTTCCACTGTTAGATTAGTCTGTGATTGCTCTGTATTTTTGCATGTTTATATTATTAAACCCATGTCTGTTTTGATGTTGCATAAATGAGAGAATCTGAGCTAAAATAGTCTATTCAAGAACTCCATCCTTCAGAGTATCTATGAAATCTTTGATTTAATGACATTTGTCCACTAATATTGGTAATTTTGATTATTAATTGAAGTTCCAAATTTATGGTTAAATATTTTAGATAATGGTAATTTTACGAGACTGATTACTAATTGCGGTTATACTGCTACACCTACATATGTGGTGCCTTGTTTGTACTATTACGATATTACGACTACGATTTGTACCAATGCCATGCCCCCGCTCGCCTCCCCTACCGGGTGTACAAGCTGTCTCCAACTTACCCAGAAAATCGCAGAGCTTGAAGGCAGGATTTCCACCCTTTACCAAATGAGGGAAGATGAACACCTCTTCAACTCCCTCACCGCATGTGCCTCAGGGTTTGCCGAAACGGATCCGACCCTTCCCTTGATTCGTCCAAATGAAGGCAGGGAGCCTGCTCTGCTCACTGCTGCGTCAACCAGTGCGGATGACCTATGGCCGAAGCTGGGAGCGAGGCCCAAGTCTTTCGCCTGCTCAACTCCCCTTGTCCAGAGCCATGGACCCTTGTCCGC
Organism: Synaphobranchus kaupii; assembly: GCA_029718625.1. Lineage (NCBI taxonomy): Eukaryota > Metazoa > Chordata > Actinopteri > Anguilliformes > Synaphobranchidae > Synaphobranchus > Synaphobranchus kaupii. The sequence goes on along the minus strand of CM056382.1, from coordinate 26,063,246 downwards.
AGATGTAAACGGGGGAAAAAGTATCCCACACCTGTGGATCTACTCCTTGAGAACCGGTATCAGATTTTGGAAGGACAGAAGTTGCCAACATCAACATCTCTGCAGCCCTCTTCCCCCTCCATGTCTGGGCCCTCTCCCGCTGTTTCGCCGCTGCTACCACCCAAGAGTGCCGCGGCTCTGCAGGCTCCGCCAGCCCCTGCTCTCCTGGAGCCGCATCCAGCCGCTCCACGGCATGTCCCTGCACGTTCCCGTTACAGAGCATCTCCTCCTTTCCGATACTTGGCTCCACCATCAACTTTGCTCATTGGCAACTCCATCATTAGGAATGCCCAGGTAAGAAGAGCGAAAACGTACTGTTTTCCAGGCACAAGAATCCAAGATAACGCCGAGAGAATCCCTGACATTTTACAAAAACATCTGGACATTTTTAGAGTAGTCGTCCACGTTGGGACCAACGACATCCAACAACGGGAATCAGAGTTTCTAAAAAAGGATTTTATCTGTTTACTAAATTCCCATGCTTGGCCATGGGAGTGGTCGTTATAGCAGACTGTACACAAGGTGGATTATTCAAACAATTTTAATCTGTTCTGGGACCGTAAGAATTTATTTTCAAAAGAGGGCCTTTACCTAAATTTGCTGGGTACACGAATGTTGTCTGTGAATTTACAACACCGTATTTACCACCTGCATCCTGTTGTGTCCATCAACAAGTGATGGTCACCAGGTCCAAATTCTCCTGTTTTTGGTTCCTTTATAGCAATTGGCCTTTTTACTTGGTTTGGACCTCAATATGACCCTTTCACTTTTAAGTATGTTAATTTTAAAAATTGTATTACTATAAGCAACTCTACTCGTGTTGACAGCCTACCAATTTTAACCAGTCCTTCAGATATCTGTCCACTGCAAAGCCCACTTTCTCAGTATGAAAAGGAGCAGTTGAGTATTCCTGTTTTGATCACCAATAGAAGTTCAAAAATGCGACAATCTGGTGTAAAACTGAATAATCTTTTCACTGTGCCACTGCAGTCAACTATGTATTGCTCAGTTTCACCACACAAAGCTCAACATAGCACTTTGGAATGTCACTAACAAATAAATCTTTTATAATAAATGACCTTATTCAGGACAGAAATTTGGATTGTATGTTTTTAACAGAAACTCGGTTAGGAATGGATGGCCGGGCTGTGCTAAATGAAGCTGCCCCACCTAATTTCAGCTCCGCCTTCTCAATTAGAAATGGCCAGAGAGGGGGATTTTTTTAGATGAATTTTCTGAGCTACTGTCAATTATTTATGCCAATTACAGCAGAACTATTGTTGTGGGTGATTTTAACTTACATGCAGACAACACTACAGATGTTAGAGTGATGGACTTTAACAACCTGTTGATCTCTATGGATTTTAGGCAGCACTTAAACGAAGCCACCCACAAGCAGGGACACACCCTCGACCTTTAATTTTATGACTGTCTTTCACAATAGCTCTTCTTTTTGCCTGCATCCTTCCTGTAAAGACTCAGTTGATTGCCTTTGCAAGAGATTAAGAGAAAGCATTGACCACGTGGCTCCTATTAAAGTTAAAAATGTTATGAACAGGCCCAGGGCCCCCTGGAAAAATGAGGAAACAGCTACTCTTAAAAGAATGTCGAAAGGCAGAATGTGAGTGGAGGAAAACAAAACTACAAATTCACTTTGACATCTTAAAGGAAAATATTTTAAAATACAACCAAGGCATCAAAACTGCCAGGCAAGCATATTTTTCCAATTTAATCTCCCGCAACAAAAACAATCCCCGTATCTTATTCTGAACAGTTGATAAAATATAAAATCCTCCTCGTTCAGTACATTTAGAACTACTTTCCACAGCCAAGTGCGATGAATTTGCTGAATTTTTTAGAGACAAGATAACCAATAGAAGGATGGATATATCCACAAAACAAATTAACGATCACGCAGAAATTGTCCCTGTCTCACCTCCAAAGAGCTCTTTTTGTTACTTTAACGTCATTAATGAAAACGTTTTACATAAAGTAATAAACAGTCTCAAATCATCTATCTGTGCCCTTGACCCGATCCCCACAAGTTTCTTCAAAAAAGTCTATACTTGTTTCTCCAGTGAATTGTTAAACATTATCAACCACTCCCTGCAAACTGGAATTTTTCCATCTACTTTTAAGGCCACCACAGTTAAGCCCCTTCTTAAAAGGAGCACCCTTGACCTGTCCGTTCTCAACAATTTCAGGCCTATTTCAAATCTCATGTTTTTTATCAAAATCCTTGAAAAACTTGGCTGCTGGCAACTATCAGAATACTTGAATGCTAATTCTATCTTTGAAAAATTCCAGTCAGGTTTCCGTGCAAAGCATAGCACTGAGACAGCTCTGGTTAAAGTTGTTAATGACATCAGAGTAAACATGGATAATGGTAATCTCTCTGTCTTGGTGCTTCTAGATCTCACCGCTACCTTTGACATGGTGGATCATGAGATCCTTATTTCTAGGCTGGAAAAATGGGTTGGTCTCTCTGGCACAGCTGGTTTAGAACCTATCTGCTCGGTCTGGAATACTGCGTCTCGATGGATGAATTCTCCTCAATGGAAGTCAGCATTACATGTGGTGTGCCCCAGGGTTCGATCCTAGGACCTATTTAGTTTATACATGCTCCCATTAGGAAGTATCATCCGCAAACACAACATTAATTTTCACTCTTATGCGGCTGATACTCAAATATATATATCTGTCATTCCTAACAATCTTCAACCAGTTGATAAACTCTTGAATTGTCTCTCTGATATACATTTGTGGATGACTCATAACTTTCTGCAACTTAACAAAAACAAAACAGAAGTCAAGGTCATTAGTGAGAAGACTAAGAGGAAATGGTTGTCACTCACCTTAAAACTAGAGGTCTCAATGTTACCTCTCAGGCAAAAAATTTTGGTATCTTATTTGATAGCAAATTGGACTTTGAGGCACACATTAGGAATGTGACTAAAACTGCCTTTTCTCACCTTAAGAATATTGCCAGTTAAGTTAAGTCCTTTCCAGAGAAGATGCAGAAAAGTGAATACATGCCTTTATAACCTGTCGTCTCGACTATTGTAATGCATTACTCACTGGCCTCCCCAAAAAAGATATTAATAAACTGAGACTGGTCCGAAATGCCGCAGCCAGGGTACTCACGAAGAAATTGTATCATTATTATATCATAATTTTAGAATTGATTTTAAGGTGCTCTTATTGGTTTTTAAAGCTATGCATGGACTTGCCCCCGACTACATAAATGACCTATTAGCAAAATACGTCCCTGTCAGAGCCCTTAGGTCCTCAGATTCCCTCCAACTGTCCATTCCGCGGTCTAGAACTAAGACCTATGGAGAGGCTGCTTTTAGTTCATATGCCCCTAGACTGTGGAATAAGCTTCCCTTGGCTATTAGAAAATCTGAATCTGTGGATAATTTTAAGAAAAACCTGAAGACCTACCTCTATAAAAGGGCCTTCTCTTAGGAACTGTCTAACTTATTTTAATTGGTAATTTTCTTATAATTTTCTCTTCTTTATTTATATATCTATTTTTATGATTATTTTATGTTATTTTCACTTTATCGCTATTTTACATATATTGTGTATTTTATTGTCCTTGTGTGTTTTACTGTCATTTTATTTACTCCTTTGCTTTCTGTAAAGCACATTGAATACTTTGTGTTTGAAATGTGCTATATAAATAAAGTTTATTATTATTATTATTATTGTTTAGGGATATAGAGGTATGTCCCCTACATAATTGGTGCCCCGCGTGAGGATAGCATTTGGCTTTATTCCATGTTTTTGTGATATCAAAACTATTCCATCTCACAGCTAGACTCCGAATCAAATATAGAATAGAACTCCCCCCTTTTGTCCTTCGGAGGACAACACTCACAGTTCAGTTTCAATTTTACAAAGTTCAGCAAAAGCATAATTTATTTCCTTCTCAGGATAATCAGCATAATATGGGACTCGCTGAAACATCATCACTGACGTAGTCACACCTTTAACGCATGCAGTACACATAAGTCTAATGCAGAAGATTATAACAAGCAGGATTACAAACAGGGTTAAACCCCAAAACACAAAATGAGCGATCTTAGCTCCCCAGCTCCCCATGAAAGATTCCAGCCACTCTTATGGCTGGCAAACTATATCCCACCCCACAATTTCCCACCCATGGGACAGGGAGACTGGAATATGCATTGTGACCACAAATCCACCACAATCCATGTGATGCTGGGTAAGTATAAGTGTCCCCATCTAGTGTATCTATTATAGGAAATATAATTGATATATATTTAACAATAAGAAATTAAAATGTCAGGTCTTAATTTAAGATGGCTCTACCGGCCTATTCAATTTATCTATTTTGCATAGTGTTTCACAGAATAAATGGTAACAGAACTGTTGGATGTTCAGGATGACATTCTCTGAATAAAAGCTGATCTCTTCACGGTCAGGAGAGGTTACTACCCAGGTAATGAGGAACGTTTGGGATCTTTAAAGAATGTTCCCTATACAGCCCTGTAATGTCATTGCAGAACATTATATTGGGAACATTCTGGGGTGAATAGGGGAATGTTACTCCAAGATAACAAAAGAACATTCCAGGAACATCCCATAAATGTCACAGACATTGCAATGCGTTCCCTGGATGTCATAATGTTGAGTTCCCTTCAAGTCCTCAGAACATTCCTAAAACTTGATTGTGGAACTTCCCCTTCACATTCCACAAACATTACAGGAACATTCTATGCAACATAAGTGGAATATTCTAGGAATGTTCATTGAAAAGTTCCCTTTGGGTTTCTCTAACGCTTGTGTGGCGAAGTGAGCACCACCGCTCCCGTGCAGAGACAGTAACCAGACGGTTTGTATTTGAGAGAACACGGTTTATTTCGTTCTCTCTGTACATTTGTCAAACAATTCTCAAGTTGACTTCCGCTCTTCTCCCCGCATATGTTCCGGTCGGCTTTTATGCACTCAGGCTCACTGTCGAACAATCAAGGCAATTGGTTAATTTGATACAATCAATAACACAATCAATCGTTACCAATTGCATGATTTCCGAGAGCTGTGTCGGCTCCACAAACCACACGCGTTCACTCTCTCTCTTGCCGGCAGTGCCTAAAACCACGCCCCCCTACCACAGCTTGGATTTAACATTCCCTTACTGCGAGACCAGAGTACATTGCTAATATTCCCCATAAATTCTTGCCACGTCATTACAAAACATTATTTTGGGAACATTCTGGGGTGTATGTATAGGGAATGTTACTCCCAGATAACAAAAGAACATTCCAGGAACATTCCATAAATGTCACAAACATTGCAATGCATTCCCTGGATGTCATAATGTTGTGTTCCTCTCAAGTCCTCAGAACATTCCTTCAACTTGTTTGTGGAACTTCCCCTTCACATTAGAGGAACATTCTATGTAACATTAGGGTAATATTCTAGGAATGTTAGTAGAAACGTTCCCTTTGGGTTTCTTTAATGCTTCGATTTAACTTTCCCTTACTGTGAGACCGGAGTACATTGCTAACATTCCCCATACATTCTTGCCACGTCATTACAAATCGTTGATTTGGGAACATTCTGGGATGTATATATGAAGGAATGTTCCTCCAAGATAACAAAAGAACATTCCAGGAACATCCCATAAATGACACAAACCTTGCAACGCGTTCCCTGGATGTCATAATGTTGCGTTCCTCTCAAGTCCTCAGAACATTCCTTCAACTTGTCTGTGGAACTTCCCCTTCACATTAGAGGAACATTCTATGTAACATTAGGGTAATATTCTAGGAATGTTAGTAGAAACGTTCCCTTTGGGTTTCTCTAATGCTTCGATTTAACTTTCCCTTACTGTGAGACCGGAGTACATTGCTAACATTCCCCATACATTCTTGCCACGTCATTACAAATCGTTGATTTGGGAACATTCTGGGATGTATATATGAAGGAATGTTCCTCCAAGATAACAAAAGAACATTCCAGGAATATCCCATAAATGACACAAACCTTGCAATGCGTTCCCTGGATGTCATAATGTTGCGTTCCTCTCAAGTCCTCAGAACATTCCTTCAACTTGTCTGTGGAACGTCCCCTTCACATTAGAGGAACATTCTATGTAACATTAGGGGAATATTCTAGGAATGTTAGTAGAAACGTTCCCTTTGGGTTTCTCTAATGCTTGGATGTAACTTTCCCTTACTGTGAGACCGGAGTACATTGCTAACATTCCCCATACATTCTTGCCACGTCATTACAAAACGTTACTTTGGGAACATTCTGGGGTGTATAGGGGAATGTTACTCCAAAATAACAAAAGAACATTCCAGGAACATCCCATAAATGTCACAAACATTGCAATGTGTTACTTGGATGTCATAATGTTGAGTTCCTCTCAAGTCCTCAGAACATTCCTAAAACTGGATTGTGGAACTATTATTATATCTCAGGCCTGTTCTTCAGCTGACAAGTAGATGGTGATATGTAGTCCCATTTAAATATATTTTTGCACCATTTTGGCTTTATTGAACAGTAATCAATGAGAGACTAGAAAATTGGAGGGAGAGAGAGAATGGCCTTTGAGGTTTATCTTGAGTCGGATTTGAACCCATGTCGTGGAAAATAGGAATTGCTGATGACATGTGATTTACCTGGTTGAGCTACTAGAGCACCTTGTCTCTCCAAGGGATACATTTTCAGGCTAAATCCATAAAATAAATGTTTATTGCAGTCAGTTATTCCAAAGTGAATTTTTTTCTACATCTATTTGTAGACCTCTTTCAAGAGTTCTTGTTTAGACCACGTTTCAACCAAATTTTTTCATGTAAAAAACGCCGCAACAAGCTGGAATCGAACTCCTTGAATCTGAAGACAAGCACTTTCCCACTGAGCCATTGAAGCCACATTTTAACATGGGTGTTGTAGTGTTTAATGAATGATATAACAAATGAGCATGGACAGGCAAGTTGTTGACTCTCATGTACAAATCCACACACATGCGCATAGCAGAAATTCATGCGACATTATTTTTGGGTAAAAACTCTGTCTGCCTAGGACAGAAACTTGTGCCATGTTGTTTGCCCAAGCTTCTTGTGGAAACAAATTGGCTAAATGTTCTGGATTTCGCTTGCCAAAGCAATGACATTTTGAGAAATGCATCCACATTAATCCATATTGTTTGTCTTTGACTGAAGCACATGTGAAAATTATGACATAAAATGTGCACATTTATATTGTAGATTTTAGCCAGTCTAAAAAGGGCAAATGAGAGCTTGGATCGTATTCCATATTTCACCAACATTTTAATGTTTATATCTGGGTTTGTGCTCAGTGGGTATATGCCGATGACACCACCATTATAGGACTGATATCAAGGGACAACGAGGCAGCCTACCGGCAAGAGGTGGAGAGGACAGTCGCATGGCGCAAGGAAAATTACCTGGTCTTGAATGCAAAAAAGACAAACAAGATCATCATCAATTTCAGAACAAAAAAGTCAACAAATATGCCTATTCTCATCGACAATGAACCAATCCCCATAACCGACTCCAAGTTCTTTGGAACACACATCAGTAGCAACCTAAACTCCAACCACCTAATAAAGAAAGCCCAAGAAAGACTACTTCCTCCGCCAACTGAAAAAACTTAAGAGTTAAGAAAGGTCTTCTCATTCAATTCTACAAAGCCATCATCCAAAGCATCCAAACTAACATTGTATCAATTACCATCTGGTATGGAAATACACCACAGCACACAATAAAGGACATGGACAGAATCATCTCCAGAGCAGCAAAGATCACAGGCTGCAAACTCCCCACACTGGACTCCATACATACATAATGCATCATCAAACGTGCAACCAAAATCATCAAGCACCCTCTCCACTATGCCTTCTGGTAGATTGGTGGGAGACAGGACAGATCGCTTCAACCTACGCTCCTTTCCCCAGGTCATCCAAATCATTAATGCACACCTCTAAATTTTTTTGTATTCATGTATACTGTGAATTTTTCTCTTCTATGTTGAATGTGGTGTACTGATGGCAGCTCCTTTTGCATATACTGGAATTAATTCCACCAGCCGTGCTGTGTGGTAATAAAGCACAGAAATCCCATCATAAATATCACTTAGAAATGGTTTGGTATTTCATTTTGTGCAACTGGCACTCTAAAAGGATGAGTGGACCTAAACCATGCCAAGAAATGCACCCCGGACCATAACAGAGCTGCCAGAACCCTATGTATAACATAATATGCAGTCCTCATTTACCCCATGTTTACTTTAATTTGTCACCCATCTGTATGAGAGTGTAATGTTGCTTTAACATTGTATGCAACTCTTTCAATAGGGTCACTGGTGTTACTTAATTGGGTCACTGGTGTTGAAATGTGTTTCCATTGTATATTAAAAGATTTTAATATGATTTAAGACATGTGGTTTTAGCTAAGGGCCAGAAATATAGTTTTAGCTAATTGAACACAATTAAACCCAATTCAAGTGAAAGCAAGATTCTCAAGATATAAAAAAACATAATTTAGAAATTTCCACTAAAAGGGAGTTACAACATCCTTTAACAAGTCACTTATAAGATACTTGCAATATGTCTTTTGCACAGATAGATGTCATTATGATTTGAACATTTTCTACCATTTTCTAAATGTGTTAAGGTAACCCACTAGCTACAGAAAATGACAGTCACAAACGTTTGAGATTTCATTCCTCATTAGTCCTCCTATTTGGTAATGTAATATTTATGAATACAATTGAAAATACAAAGTATTCTTCGGCACAGGTCTGGTACAACCAAAGTCCTACATTATAGGTTGGTAGTTTCGGAGTCGAGCTCTATCATTACAAGACCGTGGTGTAATGGGCAGAGGCACAAGCTCTTGACGAAAGGATCACAAGTTCGAATCCTGGTATCGGCAGGATCTAAATGGAGTAAGTGTAAATGTTGTTGTAGAACTCCCCCTGGAGTGTCCTTAAACTTTCATTGCGTTGCACTGTGTACCATAACCTGAAAGCTGTGGACTTATATTCAACCTATATCTCCTCTGCTATGATTCTCAATGATTCCCAACCATGCTTTCCTATCAGTCATCACTAAATACTGTCTAATAAAGCCAAAATGTGAAAAAACACTCTCCCAAATACTGATGGTGAGCCCTTGAGTTAGGCATTTAAACCTTTTAAATGAGTGTCCCCCTAATGTTATATAGAATGTTCCTGGCATGTTCCTGGAACGTCATATTGAATGTTTGAAGAACACAAGAAGGTTCCCAGAACATTCCCCCTACGTTGCATGGAATGCACCTAGAATGTTGCACTGATGTTATATACATGTTTGTAGAGCGCAAGAGGAAGTTTCCCAGAACATTACCCTCATGTTACATCAAACTTGCCCTGATGTTTTATGGAATGCCCAGAGAATGTTCCCCTGATGTTATATAAACTGTTTGTAGAGCGCAAGAGGAAAGTTCCCAGAACGATACCCTCATGTTACATAGAATGTTCCCCTGATGTTTCATGGAATGCTCCTAGAATGCTCCCCTGATGTTATATAAACTGTTCGTAGAGCACAAGAGGAAGGTTCGCAGAACGATACCCTCATGTTACATAGAACGTTGCCCTGATGTTTTATGGAATGCCCAAAGAATGTTCCCCTCTGATGTTACATGGAATGCTCCTAGAATCTTCCCCTGATGTTATATAAGCTGTTCATAGAGCGCAAGAGGAAGGTTCCCAGAATGATACCCTCATGTTACATAAAACATTGCCCTGAAGTTTTATGGAATGCCCAGAGAATCTTCCCCTCTGTTACATGGAATGCTCTTAGAATGTTCCCCTGATGTTATATAAACTGTTCGTGGAGCGCAAGAGGAAGGTTCCCAGAACGATACCCTCATGTTACATAGAATGTGCCTAGAACCTAAGAGGAATGCTTCTAGAATGTTTCTGGAATGTGAAAGGGACATTCCTCAGAAACGTTGTGTGAAAGTTCTTAGAACCTGAAAACAACTCAACATTGCATCAACCAGGGAATGTTTAGAGCAACCTTAGTAACATAGAGGGAACGTCCCTAGCATGTGATTTCGTAAGCTGGGCAGTAAGCTGTGGGTAAATCAGCTATACTACACTTCTGTTCTCAATACTATTATAAACTATAACAAACAGACAAGAAAACACAGGGAACTAGTACCATGAGGTCCTAGATTAGAATATCAGTCAAGGTGGAGTCTGAAGAGGTGTGTCTTCAGGCCACGATAGGCAGGGTTAGAGTAGAACGTAGGGGAATGGGAAGTTCATTCCACCACTGAGGAGCTAGGGTGGAAAAGCTCCGCAGTCGGGACGAGCGAGAGCCGTTGACACAGAGGGGGGGAAGTGCGAGTCGCCCTGCTGTAGAAGAGCGAAGTGGTCGAGCAGGAACATAGTTCTGGATTAAGTCCTGCAGGTAGGCGAGGCCTGTCCTATTGGCTGCAGTGTAGGCCAGGGTCAGAACTTTGAACCGGAACCTGGCTGCAACTGGCAGCCAGTGGAGTGACCTCAGCAGGGGGGTTACATGGGAAAATTTCGGGAGGTTGAACACAAGCCGGGCAGCTGCATTCTGGATCAGTTGAAGAGGCAGAATGGTGCAGACTGGTAGGCTTGCGAGCAGGGAGTTGCAGTCGTCCAGGCATTAGGTGACTATGGTCTGGACAAGAAGCTGGGTGGAGTAGGTGGTCAGGTACGGTCGAATCCTCCTGATGTTGTACAGGAGAAACCTGCAGGACCGTGCCGTCGCCCTGATGTGCTCTTTGAAGTCTAGCCGGTCGTCCAGGACCACCCTCGCAGAGCGGGAGGCAGCCACCATGGTCCCGTCAATGGTGATTGAGAGGTCATGTAGTGGGGAGGTCTTGTATGGCATGAAGAGGAGCTCTGTCTTGTCAAGGTTGAGCTTCAGGTGATGGGTAGCCATCCACTGAGAGATGTCAGTCAGACAAGCAGATATCCTTAACCTGTGGGGTAGAGGGAGGGAAAGAGAGGAAGAGTTGAGTATCATCAGCATAGCTATGGTATGAGAAGCCATATGAATTAATTACTGAACCAAGAGTCTTAGTATAAATAGAGAACAGCAGAGGACCCAGTACAGATCCCTGCGGGACTCCTGTAGACAGGGGATGGGGTGCAGAGACGGAACCCTTCCAGGAGACTTGGTAGGATCTATCAGTGAGATACGATACAAACCAAGAGAGGGCAGTCCCAGAAATGCCCATCTCAGTGAGTGTGGAGATCAGGATTTTGTGGTTGACCGTGTCGAACGCTGCAGACAGGTCAAGGAGAATCAGAACAGAGGAGAGGGAGGAGGCTCTAGCAGTGGTGAGTGCCTCCGTCACAGTTCAGTGGAATGGCCGGTTCTGAAGCGGGTCAAGCAGGTTGTTCTGGTGGAGAAAAACAGACAGTTGGTTAAGGACAGCTCGTTCAATAGTTTTGGACAGGAAGGGCAAGAGAGATACAGGACGGTAGTTCCTGACATCAGGGGTCCAAACTAGGTTTTTTAAGGAGTGGGGTTACACGGGCAGTTTTAAAGGCAGCAGGAACATAGCCACAGGTTAGGGACATGTTGATAATGGAGGACAGATGTGGAAGGAGCTCAGCAGATATAGACTGGAGGACTGCTGAAGGTATGGGGTCCAGTGGACAGGTGGTTGCGCAATGGTGCGTCACCAGTTGGAGCACATCTGCGTCCTCCAGAATCTTGAAGGACGACAGTGTAGCGATGGGTTCGGTATGGGGGATGTGGGGTGTCACCGGATGCGTGAAGGAGTTCCGGATCGTGGCCACCATCCCCTCAAAGTGGGTCAGGAAGTCATCTGCAGAGAGGGAGAAGGGTGAAGGGGGTGGAGGAGGGATAAGCAGGGAGGAGAAAGTGGAAAAGAGTTCAGAAAAAGAAAGGAAAAGAAGGTGGAAAAGAGTTTATGTGGATTTTATGTTTATGTTGTACCTATATGACCCTTCTCTCAATCATGGCATTCCTGTGCAGTTTGTTTTGAAATTGCACGAATTACATTAATTTATATAACGTTGTCCACTAACGCAGTGGTTCCCAAACTCGGTCCTCTGGGACCACTGTGTATGCTGGATTTCGTTCCAACCACAATTGCAATCCCGGAATTTTAACAAGATGTCAATTGTTCTTAATTAGGTGTTTGTCATATTTAGAGGAATTATTTACCCTCTTAAGCCACATTATGTTAGCAATAGCTATGCATGTCATGAATAATAAAAGTATAATATTCTCATTGTGCTATATTGCAAATAATTACTAAAAGGGGCCAAAAAAAACAACAACATTTTTTAACTGACCAAATTTATTTTATTTTATTAAATAAAATTAAAGACTGAGGTGAATCAATAGGCTCCTAATTGGTGAAATTGTGGCTATATGGCCACTAAAACTAACCATTTGATAAATAATGAAAAAAAGACAAAGAAAATGATAACGAGCCAAACTTGCAGTGTTAATACATTTAAGAAAAACTTGATGAGGGAACTTTTATAACTCACGTTTTCAACTACCTAATTAGGAGCCAATTGATTCACCCCAGTCTTTAATTTGATCAGTTTTAAAAAAATGTTACCTATTTGCAAAACAGCCCAATAAGCACAGTAGGAACATGGGAATTTTCATTCTTCATGGCATGCATAGCTATTTCTGACATGATGTGGCTTAAGAGGGTAAATAATCCCTCTAAACATGAAAAGCACCTAATTAAGAAAAATGAACAGCTTGTTAGGATTTTGGGATTGCAATTGTGGTTGGAACGAAAACCAGCATACACAGTGGTCCCAGAGGACCGAGTTTGGGAACCACTGCACTAAGGAACTACATTTCCCCACACAGTATGGAGTGTCAGCATGTCGCCTGATTTTATGTCACTGCCCCTTGCCCTTTGAACGTGGACGGTCGGTGTCAGAAATCAAGCTAGCTACCAAGAACAGAAAACTTCAAAATTCTTAGCGAACTTTTATGTAATAGCCTAGGCTATGGCAGTGTCATATACATTTAACAGATATCTTGACTATGATAACACTATATATAGCCTACATTATTACCTTTATGGTCTATGTTGTGTACGTTATATTTTATCTGCTTAATGTAGGTGATTTTATAGACTTTGAATGATGACAACAGGCTAATGTTAGTTCAATTATTTTATTTGTGACTTAGGTCAGGATACAGATCAGTTCAACACGTTTAAACATGAACGTAACATCCAGTCATTTGTTTGCATTAAACACTTAAAGATTGATTGTGCGTCTATATAACTTAATACCCCAAATGGACAATAATAGGCTAAAGCCACAATCATAACAATAAACAGCCGGGTTATTTAATGTTGCAACAAAATTGACATGAAAAAAGACGCCGGGTCCAGCACTTTTCTCTAAGCGCCGCATAAGCTCTCTCCTCGAGCAATTGAAAAAGAAGCTGGCGCTAATGTGGACACTGAGAGAACATCAACAATAAACTTTTTACAACTTTTATAATATCATATCGCAAATATATATACATGAAAACAGCGTGAGAGAGAGAGAGAGAGAGAGATCAAATCATGTGGTAACGGCTTCGCATTGGAAGTCAGATACAAATAAAATGCTCACATCTTTCCTACAACTTCAAATTGGCTAAAACTCTCAATTTCGTTTCTAAAGGTGTTTATCTAACGAATAATGATTTGAAAATGTGTGTGAGGTTAGTTTGTATGTTTTGTTAGAGAGAGGGGAATGTAGGCCAGTGCAGCATTCAGTTTAATTGAATTACAGGATACAATCTTGTTGTAGTAGGTCACTGTCTCTGGCTTCCTCTTGCTCTCAGCTGTGGCGCACTCTCTGACAGTTGTTGTTGCCGGGCAACAATAAAGGCATTTTTATATGCGGGTAAATTTTACCCGGTGGAGGACGTATAGCTGTGCGTGACCCAACTTTGAGGTGAATAGCCAACTTATTTTATGTCTAAAAATGTCTGACAAACGTAAAGGAGATGACAGCTCATCTGCAACGAAAAAGAAAATAAGGACCTACCAAGAGAGCTATATTAACTTGGGTTTCACAGAGGGAACGGACAAAACCCGACCAGAGTGTGTGATATGCGGAGAGAAGCTAGCCAACGACAGCATGAAGCCCAGCAAGATGAAGAGACACCAGGAGACCAAGCACCCAGAAACGGTTGGGAAAGATCGGGACTTTTTTGTTAGGAAACAACAGCTTGCAAAGGCAAACAAGCCAATGGATATCAGAACAGCGTTTGCTAGGGCTGGCAGTGATTTACAGAAGGCCACTGAGGCCTCTTTTGAATGTTCACTTTTAATAGCAAAGGCAAAGAGATCGCACAACATTGGCGAGCAGCTCATTAAGCCAGCTTGCATTAAAATGATTGAGAAACTGTACAGCCCACAGGTGGCGGAGAAGCTAAAGACTGTACCACTCTCAAACAATACAGTGAAAGACAGAATTGATAAGATGGCAAGTGACTGCGAGCAGCAGCTGGTCGAAAAGCTTAGAAAGGGGCCATTTGCCATACAACTTGATGAAACTACAACTGTAGCAGACGAGGCTGTGCTTGTTGTTTATGTGCAGTATATAGATTGTGAAGATTTGAAGCAGGACATTCTTATGTCAGTCAACCTTACCACCACCACTAGGGGTGAGGATATTTTTACTGCAGTGGATAATTACCTCACGTCCCAAAATCTTTCCTATGAGAATTTAGTTGCATGTTGTACAGACGGAGCTGCCTCAATGATGGGGAAATACAAGGGATTTAACAGTCGCTTAAAAAAAAAGGCTCCACACTGCACAATATTTCACTGTATGATACATCGCCAGGCACTGGCCAGCAAAAAACTGTCTGACGACCTCAGCGAAACACTCGCAACTGTAGTTAAAATAGTCAATTTCATCAAAGGTCGCCCCACCAACAAGCGTCTATTCGCAGACTTATGCGAGGATGAAGCACACCAAACCCTCCTCCTGCACACAGAGGTGCGCTGGCTCTCACGCGGCCGAGTGCTGGTGCGCTTTGTAGAACTGCAAGAGAAAATAGAAGAGTTTCTCCAAACTCATAACCCCGCACTGTCAGAGAAAGTGACTGAGTCATTCTGGATTAAAACAGCATACCTGGCCGACATCTTCAGTCTCTACAATGAAACGAACAAGCGTCTGCAAGGTGCAGAGTCCAACATCATGCAATGTAAAGAGGCGCTTGATGCGTTCGTGCGCAAGCTGGAGTACAGGGTTGGGAAAATGGAGAGGGGGGAGCTGCAACAGTTTCCACTACTGCTGAAACAATGCCGAAACAATCCTGAAACTGTGCCTGGGTCTGTACGTCGCGAGTTTACCCGCCATATGAACGCACTGCAAAAGGAGATTAAATCACGGTTCGCTGACACAGATGACTACGTCTCCAAGGAATTGTGGGTGTTAGATCCCTTTATTGTCAAAGTCGAGGATGTGGAATACCTGGATTGCGAAGATGAGCTCACCGACATCCAGGCCGACTCTCTGTCAAAGAAATACTTTCAGGAACAAGGATTTAAAAAGTTTTGGATTGTTAAGGGACCAAGCATCGCTCCAAAGCTCACACTGCATGCCACGACCAGGATCATACTCCCGTTCAGTACCACATATCTCTCAGAAACGGCCTTCAGCGCACTTGTTGCCATCAAAACAAAAGCACGCAACAGACTGGACGTGCACAATGACTTTAGACTGGCTGTCACTCACATTACACCAGACATTCCATCCCTGGCTGTGGGCATGCAAGCCCAAGGTTCACATTAATGAACCTACTTGAACTTGAATCACACCCTGTCTTCTCTCTGCTACTGATTCCATGTCAGATAAGCATTTGATTTACCTGCTTAATATGACAGCCTTTTATTTTTGTTTTATACAGGCCTATGCCAACCTAAGTATTACCATTAGGCCTAGTCTATTATTTTGAGAGAATTTGAATTAATTTTACATTAATGAATGTACATTTGAAATAAATATGATGCATACGACTGCAAGTTATTAGTTAATAAAGGCATAAAAGGACAGAAATGTATAATTTTTCTTTAATAGCCTATGGGGAAGGGGGAGGGGAGGGTGTGTGTGTGTGGGGGGGGGGGGGGGGGGCGCAAATTCCATCAGGAGTGAGTTAGGGGGGCTCTGGGGAAGAAAGGTTGGGAACCCCTGCTCTATAGCACCACCTACAAATCTCAATTTTTTTAAAACTTTGACTCCTCCTACCTGAAGCACAAAGGCAGCCAAGCATCCCAAATTTAGTATACAAGGACAACTCAGCACCCCCTGTGACATATATATTTGCATGTAGGCATAAATTAAACTTGTCCTAATTAATTTGACTAATGATGAAAAATAGGTCTATGAAGGCTGTTAGAATGTTCATAGGTCATTTTGGGTTACTGCTGAACACTGCACTCAGCTTCCCAAAATCGTAGAAGCATGAAATTTTGCTAACTGAGTCTCATCAGGGCCTCTAGCATGTACACCAAAAATTAGACCCCTAGCATGAACACAGACTCTAGTGCCCCCTTGAAAATGTGATTTTTGAACATTTTGGGCACTCGCCATTTGTACACCGAATGATGTATCATGCTGAAATGTCGGAATCTAGACCACCTCTAGACATACTACAAATAATATCAGAACCAGATCTCTAGCTACAAAAAAAAAGTGCAGTATATGCTTTCAACAGGGGGCGCCACTTAAATTTCAGAATTAATGTACAACACTTAGGGCAATAATGACAATATAGGACTGCCATCTACTTTTGACTATTAATATTAAGCTATTAATATTGAAAATGTATATCCTGTCTACCAGCAGCTAAAACAGGCGTAGCTAGGTACCTAGATCTGGTTGAACATAGCTAGCATAACTGGCTTGCTAGGTAGATAATACATTAGCAATTCCTAGATAATTACGTATACAGGGAATATATTTGCAAAAAAAAACAACAATTCCCAGTAATACTTTCCTTAGCGCAAAGCAATATAATGGCGCCGAAATGTAGTTCCGCTTGATACAACCGTAAACACACACGAAGATGCCCTCCGTTTATTGCGAATGGGATCACGCTACTCACATGAACCCAACTTTTAATACTTAGATAATTATCTTAGCTACTTCTAGACATTTATAATGCTTTCCAAATCCAGCAGGTTGATAATTAATAAGCAGACAGTAGTGAACAGCATGCAGTAGCCTAGTGTGAAAGCTTTGTAGGAATGAAAGCATTCCCTTTAAATACATAATGACAGGGGTCTCAGCTGTATGTAAAAAAAATATATATTTAAAAAAGAAAATTGTTAATGTAGTCTATCCTATGATCTGAGATTTTATTGGTAATTATATAAAAATAATTTTCTACCCATTTTAAATTGGTGTTTTCATTGTAATCAATATCATATGTTGTGATATATACAATTTCTAACTTTTATATGACTAAAATGATAAACATTATTATTACTATATGCTGTATATTGGCCATCAGGTTTTGAAAGAGAAGAGATAATTTACAATACATCAATATATAGTGTACACAATAAATTTTTTATTAATTCACTCAGAGACGTATTGAACTTCAGTGTCTTCAAGCTTTTATTAGCTGGACATTTATCTTATTTAATCTAGAAAGGGTCCATCACATTACAGAAGTGGATCAATACAGACATTTATTCATTTGGCAGATGTGCTTATACAGAGCGACTTACAAGGCAAAAAGTGCATAAGTTTGCATTAAATAATAATAATAATAATAAACTTTATTTACATTACATTCATTTGGCAGATGCTTTTATCCAAAGCGACGCACAATAAGTGCATACCGAAGGTCAATGACATCAGTTCAGATAGAGCTAATTTCTTATCATAACATAGCAGCTATCCATAGTCATGAACATTGAGTATAGTACACAGTAAGCTATGGCTAAGACAACAAGACATTATAAACTATAAAATCAACAAAGAATTAAGGAACAGGAAACAAGCGAAAAACAGTCAAGGTGAGTTTCTGAAGAGGTGTGCAGGCAGTGTTTGATCAAAACGTAGAGGAGTGAAGAGTTCGTTCCACCACTGGGGAACTAGGGTGGAGAAGCTCCGCAGTCCGGACGAGCAGAGCGAAGTGGTCAAGCTGGAGTTTAGTGTTGTATTATGTCTTGCAGGTAGGAAGGGCTTGTATTTTTGGCTGCAGCGTAGGCCAGGGTCAGAACTTTGAACCTGATCCTGGCGGCGACCGGCAGCCAGTAGACTGACCTCAGCAGGGGGGTGATGGGTGAAAACTTTGGGAGAAGTAATCCAGGCGTGAGGTAACCAAGGTCTGGACGAGAAGCTGGGTCGAATAGGTGGTCAGGTATGGTCGAATCCTCCTGATGTTGAGGAACCTGGGTCGAATAGGTGGTCAGGTATGGTCGAATCCTCCTGATGTTGAGGAACCTGCAGGACCGTGCTGTTGCCCTGATGTGCTCCATGACGTCCAGCTGGTCATCCAGGACCATCCCCAGGTTCCTTGCAGAGCGGGAGCCAGCCACCATAGTACCGTCGATGGTGATGGAGAGGGCTTGCAGTGGGGAGGTCCTGTGAGGTATGAAGCGCAGTTCTGTATTGTGAAGGCTGAGCTTCAGGTGATGAGTAGCCATCCACATGGAAATGTCAGCCAGGCAGGCTGATATCCTCTCCTTGACCTGTTAGGTAGAGGGGAATGAGAAATAGTGCTATATAAGAGAAATGTCCAATAAAAAAACAATGGTATACTGAAAAAAACAGTACAAGTCTAAATAATACATTAACCAAAATGTCAGTAACATGGCAAGTGTTGATGTATAAATCACTGTTAACATGCCCTTAAAATGCTATTACAAAAAGCAAGACTTGCATGCTAACAATTAATTCAGGGAGCAAAGATGCAATCTAAACAGGCGAGTCTTGAGTCTATGCCAGAAGATGGTCAGAAGGGCAGAAGGGCCAAGACCAGGGGCCTCATTTATAAAAAGTACTTTTGATCAAATTTGATCTTATGTGTGGCGTACGTAAAAAATCACGACAAAGTAGTGATTTATAAAATTTCAACGTGACTCCATTTGACCGTGGAAATGGTCATAGCTCCACGTCAGGTCTTCACTTGACATACGCACATTACCTGCTGGTTATGCCGAGGTATTGTAGGCTTGAGAGCCGCGCATGAACGCTTATTTGGCATGGAAAATTATCGTTGTGGTTATCAGCCTACAAAATTTGTTTAATTCTAAATTGAAAAGGAAACTGATAGTCTAATTACTGAATTTTAAGTCTTCCTTACATTATATACCATTATTATTGCATTGCTTCTCAAGCTTCTGGATTTGAGAATTTTTTTCATGTTCATTTTAATAAGTCTTTAGTTTTATTTATCCATTGTTTTTATATATTTTACTTTAACTGTGTAATAGGATTTTGCTGTAAAAAAAGCTTTAAATAAAATTGCATTATTATTATTATTATTATTATTATTATAAATAACAACAGTGCGTATTTTGTACATTCTATATCTGCTGTGTACCATGCTTAAGAGATTGTGTTTGCTTAAACTAACAACAACAACAAAAAAGTCTGCCAGTCTGCAAATATCAGGATTCCTAAATGCTTACGAAGGTAATCCCATATGCAAAAGGTCTGTAAAAATCATATATGATCATACTTGCAAAGTTTTTATAAAAAAGCATGTTGATTAGTAGCCTATTATATTATATATTTCTATAATTCTTATACAATCTCTCAGAGTAGGAGTACCATGTATTAGGGAACTATTGAGTTTTAGCAAGAAATGTATATGCTAAGTTTTGTATATGGCATATGTGATTTTTAAAAGATTTTTATAGACCTTTTGCATATGGGATAGCATTTAGGAATCCTGTTATTTGCAGACTGGCAGACTTTTTTTTGTTGGTTTTATGAATGAAGTTCAACCATCGAGATAAAAAAAGAACTGGAGGCAGCTTCCCCTTACATTACATTACATTCATTTAGCAGACGCTTTTATCCAAAGCGACGTACAGTAAGTGCGTACAGAGACATCATCAAGATCACTACAGAACAGACAAGACAAAGCACATCCTTCGCATAATGTAGCAGCTATCCCTAGCAATGAACGTCGACTGTAGTTCACAGTAAGCTGTGGGCAAATCAGCAACACCACACTTCCATTCCAAATACTATTATAAAACTATAATAAACAGACAGGAAAACACAGGGAACTAGTAAACAGGGAACTGATATTCCTAGGTGAGGATATCAGTCAAGGTGGAGTCTGAAGAGGTGTGTCTTCAGGCCTCGACGGAATGCAGGCAGGGTTGGAGTAGAACGTAGGGGAATGGGAAGTTCATTCCACCACTGAGGAGCTAATGTGGAAAAACTCCACAGTCGGGACAAGCGAGAGCCTTTGACACGGAGGGGGGGAAGTGCCAGTCGCCCTGCTGTAGAAGAGCGAAGTGGTCGAGCAGGAACATAGTTCTGAATTAAGTCCTGCAGGTAGGCGGGGCCTGTCCTATTGGCTGCAGTGTAGGCCAGGGTCAGAACTTTGAACCTGATCCTGGCTGCAACTGGCAGCCAGTGGAGAGACCTCAGCAGGGGGGTTACATGGGAAAATTTCGGGAGGTTGAACACAAGCCGGGCAGCTGCATTCTGGATCAGTTGAAGAGGCAGAATGGTGCAGGCCGGTAGGCTTGCGAGCAGGGAGTTGCAGTAGTCCAGGCGTGAGGTGACCATGGTCTGGACAAGAAGCTGGGTGGAGTAGGTGGTCAGGTACGGTCGAATCCTCCTGATGTTGTACAGGAGGAACCTGCAGGACCGTGCCGTCGCCCTGATGTTCTCTTTGAAGTCCAGCCGGTCATCCAGGACCACCCCCAGGTTCCTTGCAGAGCGGGAGGCAGCCACCATGGTCCCATCAACGGTGATGGAGAGGTCGTGTAGTGGGGAGGTCTTGTACGGCATGAAGAGGAGCTCTGTCTTGTCAAGGTTGAGCTTCAGGTGATGGGTAGCCATCCACTCAGAGATGTCAGTCAGACAAGCAGATATCCTCTCCTTAACCTGTGGGGTAGAGGGAGGGAAAGAGAGGAAGAGTTGAGTATCGTCAGCATAGCTATGGTATGAGAAGCCATGTGAATGGATTACTGAGCCAAGAGACTTAGTATACATAGAGAACAGCAGAGGACCCAGTACAGATCCCTTACCAGTTCCATGGATTCCTATGGGAGCTGCTCATTGGGGCACGAAGCCAATTCAGTGATCAACCCGTCACGTCTCTGCAGTCTATGGGCAATACACACAGACAGCGCACAGAATCATGGGAATCGCAGTTCATTACAGAAGTTAACGGGGAGACGCAGTTGTTTCCATTACAGATATGTTTTCTCATGTTATACGTCTCAAAAGAACCGAAAACAACACGCTCTGATGGCTAGTTCACAAGCTAAATCCATTAATAATCATATTGCAGCCTATGCAGTATGTACTGATCTGAACAGACCTAGCTAACTTCAGCTAGTATAGTAATAGCCTATAAATAGCAACCCACACAGATAAAGCAGAGACGAAGAAGCTCGAGAATTATACATCATATTGTATTAAAATGCAATTACAAAATAAGAAAGGTATTCTATGAATGTACTATAACTATAAGTATAAACTATAAGTACAATACCGGCAGCTTACCCATTCGCTTTATTTGACCGTGAAATAAAAATGGTGGATCTCCGTTTTGTCTCGTAATTCATCGGAGAAAATCGTAAAGTCACGTGGTGTGTAATCGCTGATTCGTAAAATAAAGTACGAATTTTCCGGGACTGGAATTTCGTAGAATAGATACAAATGGGCTGTGAGACCAGGTTGAAATACCACATATACTTAGCAATAATATACCCTAAAATATAAATGCAACAATATTTTTCTAAAGTGACTTCATTAACCAACAAATTGTTAATGACTGCTCTCATCCACAGCGAGCACTGCAGGGCACACTGAACGGTGTCGTGCACAGTGGCGGAACTAGAGTTTTATACATGAGGTGGCCAAGGGATGGCCAAGTCTACTTCAGGGGGTCCATAGACCATGACAGAAAATTAGTGTGTAACCCTAACCTGGCATCTAAGGAGCATGAATGAATCCTATGATTGCTGATTAGAGGTAGAAGTGATAATTCACTTAACCTGGAGTTCTTCAATGTGGCAGATAGTGTGGTCCACTAGGGTTACTTCACTAGAATTATTTAACATACTATGAATAGCCAGTGTCTCTACCTCGGAACTGCAGCTCAATTTCTTTCTCACACACAAACACACTGTACTGTACTCACATACTGGAGAGACTTGGGTCACTCTGTTTTCATGAATATACGTATAAACTAATCTGGGTCTATAAGTGTTGAATCCAAAATATTTTCATAAAATAAAGCTCAAGCACCAAGGAGATCAGATAGCATTTGTTTGTGACATAATTTGCATAGTTTATTTATGTAAGTAAATGTACAAAAAAACACACTGACATTTGACATACCAGGTATGACCAACTTGTACAGACCTCTCTGATCCACCCAAGTCAAACAATATGTTTTTTTCTGTCTGACTGAAAACACAAGATATGCCTGCACAAAATATTATCAAACAGAAATTGACTTGAAAAAGACACATAATTTTGCTGCCCAAATTTGGTGTATTAATTGATCCTATGCAAAAATAAGACAGTCTATGGTTACATCTAAGCATCCAATTACCAACATTTTAGTCCAATCTCAATTAGTCCAATCTCAATTACAAATCCCCATTATCATAAATGTACCTTAAAATCAACTACCAGCCTAAGTTACTAGTTAGATCATGGCTAGCCCTACTCTGCAGTAAGTAGCTATAATTTCTTACACCTTTACGATAGCAAACAGGCTATCTGTAAATTGTGGTAATCTTTTGAGTAACGTTAACAGATTGATAATAACAATTGTTCGTTTTGAGTTCAAGTACAAAAATCTAACTGAATTAATGGATTTCAAATAGCTAAATGTTAACTTGCTGAATACTGACAGCTGTACTAGTTACCCCACATTAGCTAAACACTCGTATACTGTAACTTACAACACTGCACTATATATGTGTGGCATGTATTACTAGCACAGGTGGAAACATAATGTTATGCTAAATTGGGAATCGATCTCTCTTATCTGATTTAACTGTCTGTTATGGAGCCAAATTGCCAATATGCATCTACACAGCGACTCAACTTTCATAAAAGTTGTTCAGGAAATCTAAACCTGATGCAAAACCTTAAAACTTACTTCAATATGGTGCTTTCACCGCAGGTCTGCCATAGTTGTGTCAGTGACTCGCATGACTCATGAGCTGTGGAAATATTCTCTCTTCCGGCTCGTCCTTGATTTGAAAAAGGTGCCACCGGATGTCATAATAAATGTTTCTTTCAACAGAGGAAATGAGATGTCAATCAGCATCAAACTGCCAGTGATAGCGAGTGGAATTTTAGGGTGGCACATGGGGTGGCCAATCATATATCAGGGGTGTCCAGTGCCACCCCGGACACCCCTCTGGCTCCGGTACTGGTAGTGCAGCGCGAGTAATAACTTGTTTACAAAAAATATTCAACATAAACAGGCCAGCAAGGGCACAGTGTGAACAAAGTAACAATTGATACTTTACTTACCTCGTCAGAACATAAAATTTTGTTTTGTTTTAACATAAAAATACAGGACATATCTACACCTTGCATGCAATGCACAGAGTAGCTCTCCATGTCCCTGTCAGATACACAATTTTTGTATGCTTTATACTATAGAATTCTTTTTAATAAAGTAGCCTATGTATTTATAAATATAAAAAAACTAGCTAACTACTTGCTAAGCTAGACTGAAAAAACTGATTAAAAAAAACAAGGGACTATCAAGCTCGCTATAAAAAAATATATACCAAAAATAAATAGGCTACTTTAACTTGAATATTCAAACAAGTGCAGCTAAGTCAACCTAGTGCATGCCGGGCACTGGAGGTCTTGCCCCGGAGATGGCTTTCTCAGCCTAGCGCAATAAGTAGGTAGGCTATGTTATGTCAGAAAATTACATTGACACATTGTTTCCTAAAGATATATTGGCAAAATAAACCAAACAGTAGGCTACTCGAGTGCATCCTTATGCGGTTACATAGTGGACAAATCGTAGGCTACAACTCAGTGGCCTCTTGTATCATTCCGACATCATCGAATCCCCCCATAAGGAACCATGTCCATGTCTAGCCTACATCGGCTGTAAAATAGGCCTTCTGTAACCTAACCATACCTTTATACGGATATTAATGTCAACATGGCCTGTTTCCATTTATAGTTCTTATTATCCAGCAAATTAACTGAATCACAAATATCAATTAATGTTTTTCTGTGCAAGCATTTTTCTTTTATTTTTGAGTAGTTTTTTTTGTGCAGTTCGGGATTAGAAACCCTTCCGGACTCCAGTTAGGCTAGCTACTAATTGTAGGCATATGTGCTTTTGTAACGTTAAAGCACAACTGAACTTTGGTAGAATTTTGGGTTGAGTAAGTTACCTGGCCATGATATGAGTCCAAATGTTGGCGAAATATGTTCGTAAACTCTGTGCTCCCCTGGGGTGATAATCCAGAATAGGGTATTTGTCGCTCTCCATTCACTTCTAAAGGGCAGCTAAAACGGTCTGCATTTTTTTATTAGGCTATTGCAATACAATTTGTTCTGCAAAGCATCGCAAATTATTTGTAGCCTGTTTAATTTAGTATTTTAGCATTGGCTATTCAAATGTTTTTCTGAACTTCATAAATAAACTTTCATACTTCTGAATTAAAACAACTGTTTTGTGATTTTAATATTTAAGCTACACCACCTATCTTTAATGGGTAAAAAAGCCCTGCATCTCTCCACGATGCGCTCGGACTGGTAAAGATGAGCAATAACGTCAATGCTTCGTTTGATTACTGAGACAGGAAAATTACAGACTATAGGGCTACGTTTCTCACGTTATCCGACAGTGTGCCTATACAGTGGTGGAGCGCATTCCCATACAGATGGTCCTTCGCTTTTTGCACACGTAATTTGGAGACTGCACCTCGTTTCGCTTTACCCTCACATACACAGTGATGCGATAATTTTGAGAAGGCAATGTGTAGTTCGAGATTAATATGACACGAGACCATTTGCCTACTTTTTAGACAAGAAATATGTACGGTAAATGATGCAAAATAGTAATAGCTTAAATTGCTTCGGTAAAAGACAGCCAATGCACAAATAGATTGAAATGTATTTCTCAGTCATAGCTTACGCGGACAAGGAAAAAAAGCTTTTGAACGTTGAACGTGTTAATGTTTGAGCTGTTGGGAGTTGAAAACATGCCACGGTTGTAGTCAACTATTTTTTAGTTATTTGCCGGAGGCATTCAACTGTAATATGAACATAATAAAACGTGACGTATTGCATAAGCTACATGTGGCGAATTTAAATAGTTTTGAAAAGGGGTTAACGTTAGGAATTTAAGGTCGTGCTTCCTATGCAATAACAAACTCAATGTTATGGGAAACAAAAACATCAGAAATATTATATGCTTACGCGCTTAACTATAAGGTTGGTTTTTAAATGTTTTTTTTTTTTGCCTGTGTAGCGGGTGTAGCTCGGCTAGTTCGCTAGTAAGCACAGTGAGGTGCGGTAAAGCGAAGGCCTCGTAGCAAGTTACCGTGACAACACTCTCTGGCGACGCAACCCTCAAGTTCAAAATAATGACGTTGCCCTTAGCTATCGGTGATTTCGCCTTTAGCTGATTGGTAACGCGTTCGCTTTGGAATATTTGGACGAGTGAGAGGAGTGGGGGTCAAATCTCACTTCTGAGTAAGCTTCTCTCTTTCCACACACCTGTGGCTGATTTTTTTAGGACACCCCCCTGGTAAAAAATATAAAAATAAAATCAGGCACCTATGCTTGATAGGTTGTTGGGTAACTGTGCGTTAGATAATGTAGGCTACTGTGCACTGCATAATGACATATGTGAAGGTGACTGCAATTTCTTATAAGTTTCAACATTCACTGATTGTAGTAGCCTACAGCAGTCTATCAGCAAAATACAACCAACACACTGTCATGGTTTTTAACCCTTTTCCCTATGCGGTCGTTTTCCTTGGTGGCCACGCGAGGGCGCTGCTCTTTTGTTGGATGCTTGCTCCGTCCTGCTTGGATTGCGTAGCTTCTGTTATCTTCCACACCTGTGCGTGGTCACCTGGAGAGATATTTAAGCCTCCCGTTTCCTTCGTTCGGGGCTTCGAGATTGTTTGTTCATTGTTTTGTACTGTGGTGTTTTTGGTGGCTGTGAGTTACTCGTACCATTTGGGCTACTCACCTATTTTAACATCTCTTTGTTGAGGCAGGGCTTATTTCTTGCTGGCTTGGTAGTTACTTATCTCGTAGAAGTATGGGACCGCGGATCTCTGCTCTATTTCGTCTTTTTGTGCTTTTTCTCCGTGTATGGAGATTTGGGCGATTCTGTTCGCCCTTCGGTGCATTTCGTCTCATAGGGAGATCGGGCGTTTCGCTTCTACTTGGTTGCTTAGCTCGTAGAAGTATAGAGTAGCTGTTCTTTGTTCCATTTTCGCCTGTGATTGGTTCCTACTGAGAGTCCTGGCGTTTGCTTCTACTCATTTCCGTGTTACAGTGAGCCAGTGAGTAGCTTTGGCACGTTTATTCCCTGTTTTGTCTCCTTCTCGTGGACTACGCTCCTCTTTGTTGTGAGTCAGGGTTTTTATTTATATTGAGAGGCTGTCGTGCTATTTTTGCTTTGGTCTTTTGTTGCAGCTGTCCTCCGTCCTTTTTACCTACGGGACGATTTTGTTCGGAACTGTTCGGTTTCCGGGTATGTTTCTCCTTGTTTGGAGTTTGGGCGAGGTTGTGGACATGTTTGTGTATGACTGCGTGTAGCATGGGAACGTCTGTTTTCGGTTCCTTCGCCTCGTTACATATTCCTTTATGTAAGCTTGCGTTAGTCATTTTGGATAAGTAAAGTTATGGGACGACGGTGCTCCGTCGGCTCACCTGTAAAATGTTTCTCTCTCCTGGGAGATCGGGTGTTTACCCCTTTGTTTTCTGCATTTGACGGTTAGCTTATGGAAGTAGCCATGGAACATTATCTTCCTTCGCCTCCTCCTATACCTATAAGTATTAGTTTTCATGAGCCTATTAATCTAGCCATGGAACGTTAAATCTCTGTTCCTGTTCGCCTCGTTACATTTCCCCTTACTGAGAGGCAGGGCTTGTATTTGTGCTTGTGCTAGTCAGATAGCCGATAATTTCAGTGCAGCTGTCCTTTCGTCTTTTGTGCTTTTTCTCCGTGTATGGAGATTTGGGCGATTCTGTTCGGAACTGTAGTTCTGTTCGCCCTTCGGTGCATGTCGTCTCATTGGGAGACCGGGCGATGTTGTGGACATGTTTTGCGTGTGACTGCGAGCCTCAATATAGCCTTGGAACTTTAATTATCGGTTCCTTCACGTCGTTACATTTCCCCTTACTGGGAGGCTAGGTCGTGGTTTTCTATTAAGCTTGGTCATTGTGCTAGTAAAGTTATGGGATTGCGGTGCTCCGTCGGCTCGCCTGTAAAATGTTTCTTCCCCCCTGGGGAGATTGGGCGTTCCCCCCTTTATGTTCTGCATGTGACGGTTAGCTTATGGAAGTAGCCACGGAACGTTATCTTCCTTCGCTCCTCCTATACCTATAAGTATTAGTTTTCTGTGTTTATTTGCTGTGTGTTTTGTTTGTGCCATTGTGCTACTCGCCTGTTCTTATGCGTCTCGTTATCGAAACAGGGCGTTTGTTATTTCCGGCTTGCTTGTTGGTTACTTAGCTTGTAGAAGTATGGGGTAGCAGTTCTTTGTTCCCTTTCGCCTTGTTGGGTTTTCTTGTTATGAAACCAGGCGTTTGTGCTTCTACTCTGTGGTATGTAACAGTGAGCCGGTCTGTAGCTGTGGTGTGTGTTTTCGTTGTATTGTCTCCTCCCTTATCTGCGGGGTTTCCCGCCTTAGTGGCCCTAGGGCTTTAAGAATCCCCTTGCTGTGTTTGGCCCCTCCTTCCTCACACGTCACGCCCCATTACACACACAACAGTAGCAGAATTTGACATCAAAGTTTAGTAGCATGACATCATAACGGGTGGCATTCCAGTGTTTCAGAAGAACGTAAATGAAGACAGAAGAGACATTTGCCGATTATGGTTGCGTACACACAAACACTGCGAGATCAGTATACTACCACTCTGCCTATTTACGCCACTTCTCGTGTGACTTTCAACAAGGTAGACATCAGTCAGTTAGCTACTTTCGCTCTTCTAGGCTGGCCTGACACCCGGCAAAAAGCTGTAAGCTAACTATATCACTCGCTTGCTCTATCTCCCCTCCACGCAGATCAACCACTGAGATTTAGTTGAAGCGATTCATAGGCCGCCCTCGCTCCAAAACGTCAGGGCGTAGCCACCGAACTATCGGTGGACATAGCTGTATAGGTTTCTATTTCGTCACAGAGGGGAATACGTCACAGTAGGAAATTTCTGGCCAATCACAGATTGAACGTGCAGTACCTAACCTTTTACCACGGGAGACACTTTTGAGCCCGATTCTTAAAGTTTATGCTTTTTTGCGCTGACTGCAGTAATATGTCAAGATTTCGACCAGGATCAATCAGTAATACTTAGAAAAAACCAAATGTATCAGTTCTCATCTAAAATAAGTGGTTTTACTGCTTTGTTACCCTTTGAGTACGGCGCAAGGTGCAAATGGGCTGAACGTAGCCTCTTCATTAATTATAGGTGTGTCTTGGGCGTAACGTAATAAACCAATCAAAATGTCATATCCCATTCCCTTTAAAAAGCCACCTGCATTTTCACATTGGCGGATTGCTAATATGATGGTGGACACTAAGACACTGAAAACTGTGATTTACAGCTGGCGAAACAGTCATGCTCATGCGCGTAGTTAAAACGTGCGAGCAAGGAATAGGCTATACGGATCAATATTATTCGGACTAACCATTATGACGTGTTTTGATATACACAATAATAATCTTTCACATTAGGGTTTAACACCAGCACAGGTTCCCGGTAATTCCCGACCAAACTATTTCCGAGAAATATAATAATGGAAAAAAGGAAAAAATATATGCAGTTTAATTTTGTTATAACACCTGCAACAGCTGAGCATAAACTACCAAAACTTGGCTTCCCTCTCAGCTTGAAAATCAAATTAGCCTGCTTGTTTAACAAATTTTGTTTGATTATGCAATGGTCAGTTGTTAACAGTTGTGTTCAAAAAAATAGCAGTACAACATCAGTAACGTAATGAACCACTGTTATTAGTAGTAGTGATATTTCTGCATGGCAAATAATTTACTTGTAGATGTAGTAGTGTAATAGAAAAACAACAGACCCAACTGTCATGACATGCACGCTGCTTGTTCTGAGTAATTGACTCATTCATTGAAAGGGGCGTGTTCAAAATAATAGCAGTGTGGAGTTTAATTAGAGAATTCATTCATTCTGTGAAAAAACAGGTGTCATTAATTGTCCTTTATTAAGGAAGAAGGGAAGCAAATGTTTCACACATTGTTATAAAATATATTTCCTTCTGAATTGCTAAGTAAAATGGGCCGTTCCAAACATTGTTCGGAGGAACAACGTAATTTGATTAAAAAGTTGATTGGAGAGGGGAAAACGTATAAAGAAGTGCAGCAAATTATAGGATGCTCAGCTAAAATGATCTCAAATGCTTTAAAATGGCAACAAAAACCCGAAACACCGAAGAAAACGAGCAACTACTGTTAAAACGGATCGAAGAATAGTCAGAATGGCAAAGATTCAGCCAATCATCACCTCCAGAAAGATCAAAGATGATCTAAAATTACCTGTAAGTGCTGTCACAGTAAGAAGACGTTTGATCGAAGCTAAGCTATCAGCAAGAAGCCCCCGTAAAGCACCATTGTTGAAAAAACGGCATGTGCAGAATCGGTTAAAATTTGCCAAGGAACACATCGATTGGCCCAAAGAGAAATGGCGTAACATTCTGTGGACTGATGAGAGTAAAATTGTTCTTTTCGGGTCTAGTAGTCGTCGACAGTACGTCAGACGACCCCCGGGTACTGAATTCAAACCACACAGAGTGCTGCATCTTTCCTCCGCATCAAGAGCTGTTTTAACCGTCCCGCGTAAGGTAGTGTCGTTTTTAAGCGTACTGGCCACTGTTTGCGTGATTTTAATTAGACCTAGTTGAACGCTGATCACATTATCTACATTGGTAGTTTGTGCTTGTTCCTCGATTGGCTGTTAGATTGTTAGATTGAACGCTGATCATATTATTTGCTTTGCTAGTTTGTGTTTGTTCCGCGATTGGCTGTTTGCTAGATTGTTAGATTGACGAGGCTGTTAGTTTTGTGTTATTGTACTTTTTAACTGGTAGTCCTTATTGATCCGTGCTTGCGAAGTGTCTCACACAGCTGTTAACCACTTGCAATCAGCTGTGTGCATTTCAAAAGACGTCTGGAAGAGCGACACTATATAGACTGAAGTTACACGTTAACTTATCAGAGTGCTGCATCTTTCCTCCGCATCAAGAGCTGTTTTAACCGTCCCGCGTGAGGTAGTGTCGTTTTTAAGCGTACTGGCCGCTGTTTGCGTGATTTTAATTAGACCTAGTTGAACGCTGATCACATTATCTACATTGGTAGTTTGTGCTTGTTCCTCGATTGGCTGTTAGATTGTTAGATTGAACGCTGATCATATTATTTGCTTTGCTAGTTTGTGTTTGTTCCGCGATTGGCTGTTTGCTAGATTGTTAGATTGACTAGGCTGTTAGTTTTGTGTTATTGTACTTTTTAACTGGTAGTCCTTATTGATCCGTGCTTGCGAAGTGTCTCACACAGCTGTTAACCACTTGCAATCAGCTGTGTGCATTTCAAAAGACGTCTGGAAGAGCGACACTATATAGACTGAAGTTACACGTTAACTTATCAGAGTGCTGCATCTTTCCTCCGCATCAAGAGCTGTTTTAACCGTCCCGCGTAAGGTAGTGTCGTTTTTAAGCGTACTGGCCGCTTAAAAACTACTCTCCCATCGCCCCACTACCTGTGCCCTCGACCCTATCCCTTCATCTCTCCTCCAGGCAATCACCCCAGATATCCTCCCGTTTGTGACCTCTCTGGTGAACTCCTCCCTGACCTCTGGCTGCTTCCCCTCATCCTTCAAGAGAGCCCACATCACCCCGATCCTGAAAAAACCCACGCTGGACCCCTCCAACATCCAAAACTACAGACCGGTATCTCTTCTTCCTTTTCTTTCCAAAACTATTGAACGTGCTGTTTCTAACCAACTGTCGTCTTTCCTTACCCAGAACAACCTACTAGACCCCCACCAGTCCAGCTTCAGACCTGGCCACTCAACGGAGACCGCACTCCTCTCCGTCAGCGAGATGCTTCACGCAGCTCGGACAGCCTTCCCTCTCCTCTGTGCTAATACTCCTAGACCTCTCTGCCGCCTTCGACACCGTAGATCACTCCATCCTCCTGTCGTCCCTGTCTGCAGCGGGGATCGGCGGCTCGGCCCTGGCCTGGATTGAGTCCTACCTCTCGGAGCGCTCCTCCCAGGTTGCCTGGGCTGGTAAAGTATCGGCACCCCGTCCCCTTACCACAGGAGTCCCCCAGGGCTCAGTCCTTGGCCCCCTCCTTTTCTCCACCTACACCAAATCCCTTGGCCCTGTTATCACTGCTCATGGTCTTTCTTACCACTGCTATGCTGACGATACTCAACTCTTTCTCTCCTTATCACCCTCTGACACTCAGGCTTCAGCCCGCATCTCCGCTTGCCTGAGAGACATCCAGAGCTGGATGGACAACCACCATCTGAAGCTCAATCCAGGCAAGACTGAGCTCATTTACATTCCTGCTCTAACCTCTCCCCCTCTCAATCTCTCCATTTCCCTAGGGGACACTCCACTGACCCCAACGCCCTGTGCCAGGAACCTCGGAGTGGTGATGGACAACAGACTGTCCCTCTCCGAGAACATCGCAGTGGTAACCCGGGCGTGCAGGTTCTTCCTGTACAACATCAGGAGAATCCGCCCTTTCCTCACCACCCACTCAACCCAGCTCCTGGTCCAAGCAATGGTGCTGTCCCGCCTAGACTACTGCAACTCTCTCCTGGCTGGCCTGCCAGCATCGGCCATCAGACCCCTTCAGCTTATCCAGAACGCAGCAGCGCGCCTGGTCTTCAACCTCCCCCGACACTCCCATGTCACCCCCCTGCTCATTGACCTCCACTGGCTACCTGTGATGGCTCGCATCAAATTCAAAACATTGGTGCTCGCCTTCCAGGCAGTCCGAGGATCAGCCCCTCCATACCTCCAAAAGCTCATCAGACCCTACACACCTACCAGATCCCTGCGTTCAGCCTCCTCAGGACGACTGGTACCCCCCCCCACTTCATACTAGCACCCGGTCTCGACGTCTGTCTGTCCTGGCCCCACGGTGGTGGAATGAGCTCCCCGTGGAGGTCAGAACAACAGAAAGTCTGACCGCCTTCAAGCGCAGATTGAAGACTCACCTCTTTAAGCTGCACCTCTCTCCACCCCTCCCTACCTCCTTGTGACCTCCCTTGATTGTGTTCTATAAATGCTTGTTTAAGTGGTTGTAGCTTCTAGTTTAATACTTTAAGGTTACTTATTGGCTTACTGTTGTGCACACCAATGATTGATATCGTGTGGTCCCCCACCCCCACCCCCCAAAAAAAAATAAAAATAAAATATATATATATATATATAATCATACTGACTGCGCCCGGTGTTTGAATTCGTATTTACCTTTTAGGGTTGTTTTTTACGCACTTGTTTCAGGTTGGAAAATGCACTAATGTACGTCGTTCTGGATAAGAGCGTCTGCCAAATATCTAAAATGTAAATGTAAAATGTACACTGTGAAGACAGTGAAGCATAGTGGCGCAAAAATCATGGTATGGGGATGTTTTTCATACTACGGTGTTGGGCCTATTTATCGTATACCAGGGGTCATGGATCAGTTTGAATACATCAAAATACTTGAAGAGATTATGTTGCCGTATGCCGAAGAGGAAATGCCCCTGAAATGGGTGTTTCAACAAGACAACGACCCCAAACACACGAGTAAGCGAGCAACATCTTGGTTCCAGACAAAAAGGATTGAGGTAATGGAGTGGCCAGCTCAATCCCCCGACCTCAACCCCATTGAAAACCTGTGGGGTGACATTAAAAATGCAGTTTCTGAAGCAAAACCCAAAAATTCACAGGAACTGTGGAATGTAGTTAGTTCATCCTGGGCTGAAATACCTGTTTCTAGGTGCCAGAAGTTGGTTGACTCGATGCAACACAGATGCGCAGCAGTTATCGAAAACAATGGTTATGCAACTAAATATTAGTTCAGTAATTTAAAGTGAACTTAAATCTTGAAAAATTTCTTCGGTTTATACAGTAAGTGTTTGAGTTTGAAGAGAAAAATGTCGACACTGCTATTTTTTTGAACAGATTAATTGTTACGGTTCAGAGTATGAACTGGACTCAAATGCACGACTCGAACACAGGAAGTTCCAATACTCAATTATTTTATTGCTTCGACCAGAATTCCTCCTGAAGCATAGGGAGAACAAGAAAAGTCAGTTACGGTTCCTAGCAGGAACTGGGCTCAATGCAGGACAGACAAACAGGGAGCGCTAGGCTCCAATAAACTATGCTTCGACCAGAATCCCTCCTGAAGCATAGGGAGAACATATAAGACAAACAGTCCAGATGGTGGGTACAGCAGGGGAACAGCGGGAGAGGCCAGGGGCTGGTGATGGTGACAGGAAACCGGGCAAGCTGAGCAGAGGAGGAGCGGGGAGCGGGAACCAGGGCAGAGCGGAGTGGCAGGAACAGTTGCAGGTTAGCTGAGCGGGGTCCCGGCTGAACGTGTACACAGCAGCAGGATGGCAGCGGCAGCAGCACAAGCAGGAAGCGGGCACCGCCGCAGGATAGTAGAGCTGGAGCTCCGGCTGCATGCACACACAGCAATTGGTTTGGCAGGAACAGCAGCACAAGCAGGGAATACGAACAACTGCAGGTTGGTAGACTCAGAGCAGACAAAAGTTAGTACAGCGAGGCAGGTCAGACTGAAAAGCGAGAAGCGCCGTTCCTGGCGAGAGCTTGATCAAAACCGAACAGAGTTGAAAGGCGAGTTAACACCGGAATGCAAGACAAAGTTTCCAAAGTGCAAGACTGGACTAGATACTATGTATCCACGAGACAAGACCAGAGGTTTTCACAAGGAGAGAACACCGGGGTGACTAAATACAAACATTAACAAGTATCAATTAGGTGCCGCGTGCGAATGTGTGCGAGAGTGGCAAACGGAGCAGAGTGTGTGGAATGCATGCGAAAGGCAGGAGAGGGATAGGCGGACGATGAGCAGTGGAACAGAGTGACACGAAAGGGAAAAAACCACGCCCAACCTGCAGCACGAGGGAAACAAACTAGGAAGAGACAAACATGATACGAAAGGAAACGGGTAAAACACGGGATACAAGAGGACGGGAGTGAGAACATCACATTAATATTCCTTTTCTTTGCTTCCTGTAAAAGAATAATGCAGACTTGATAAAATTTGTTAATGCTTTGATTTGGAATTGAATGTGTAATGTTTCCACTATATTTGAAATATGGAACTAAAAGCTATTAAAAAATATTTGCACTTTATTCACTTTTTTTAACGCACTGCTATTTATTTGAACACCACTGTATATAACAGCGTTCTCCACTGGGGCAGAACCTCAGGAAACCCAAAGTTGGCTGTGAACTCCTGTTTTACCCGTACTGTAATGCAGCCATTCATTTCAAAGCAATGGGGATTGCATATAAGGACAGCAGGCACTCGTCTCCAGCTCGGCTGCAAGGAGATGATCGAAGTTTGTTAAAAACCTGGCGGAATAAACACAATTTAAGGCGCCATTCCCCTTTGCTGAGGGACAGGTATGTCGTTCTTAGCCGATGGACCCTTCTATTATTATGCATTTTATGATATACACAATAATAGTATTTCACATTTTAATTTTGATATTTTTATGCATTATTGTGCTCGCCCCTGTGCGTAACAGACAGGAGTGTGTACGCGCATTGTGCAGAGGACCCTGTAGATGCACTTATATAAACGACTTTTCCCGTTGAAAATGACTTTTCCCGTTGAAAACCGATGTTTTGGGTTAGATTATGATCATACACAACTGTTTGTGTCCGAAAATCTCATGTTTTCTGAGTTTTTGTGTAAGCTTACCAATACTCTGGTTTCCGGGGATTTGTGACGTCATGAGATACTTAACATAAAAATGGATGGAGTTGAGGTGGCCCTAGGGGTGGTCTGGACTGGGCACGAGGTATAAAAGCAGAGACCAACGTTTTTTTTTTCCTCTTTGAGACTGAGACCCTTGTACTGCTAACTAGCTAGTTCAAGTTCAAATGCAAATAGCTTTGTATTACTACTAACGTTAATATTACGACTTATATCGAGCTACATAGAGAGTTATTAATGTACGTCTTACTATTTGGTATCTTTAGCTAACTTGCCTGCATTATGCCAAGGAGTCAGAGATGTATCGTTCCTCGGTGCAACGCCACCGGCTCTGTTAGCTTTCATAATCTGCCGAGAGACCCAGCGCTACTTAACCAGTGGCTTGAAGCTATCAGTGTAGAGCACACGGACTTGCCTAAAAAATAAATAAATACCTGTGTATTTACATAATACCTACATTGTAATCTGTGGGTGGTATACTGTATTTGCATGTTCATTTTGTAATCATTACATCAGCTAAGTAAAACAGCTTAGTATAATATACCTATACATGAGTTACATTGTACTTGTGATTTTTAGGTGTTGGTGGGGGAAGGACCCAAGCGCAGGCAGGAAGTACAAAAACAAAGTTTAATAAAAGGGCTAGGCAGCAATCCGTGGTAAACAGGCAGGGTCAAAAACCGGGGAGACAGGGCAACGGTACAAAGCACAGTCCAAAGAGTGGTCAAGGAACAGGCAAGGGTCAAACCGGGAAGGCACAGCAAAGGTACAAAAACAGGATCCAAAACCAGGGTCGCGAGAACACAGGCAGGGGTCAAAACCGGGGAGGCGTAGCTGACTCAGCAGCTCAGGACAGGCGGGTAGCTGGCTCTGCAGCTGGACAGGAGGGCTGGAAGGGGACCGGACAGGAGGGCTGGAACGTGGCGGGACAGGAGGGCTGGAACGTGGCGGGACTGGAGGGCTGGAATGTGGCGGGACAGGAGGGCTGGAACGTGGCGGGACAGGAGGGCTGGAACGTGGCGGGACAGGAGGGCTGGAACGTGGCGGGACAGGAGGGCTGGAACGTGGCGGGACGGGCAAACACGGACGGGTGGAAAATAGATCCTCCATCGACGGGTAGCTGAGTCCGTCGACGGAGCCGGGAACCTGGACCCCCCCGTCTTCTCCTGGGCCCATAGTTTCCCGGACACAGGACCAGGCGGGTCCCGTTGAAGGGTGACGGTTGGGGTTGGGTGGTTGAAGGGGTAGTGGGCTCAGGGCTGGCCGGCTGGAGGGTTAAGACCCCGAGCCCAACGGAGTGAGAGGTGGGCTGATAAAGGGTCCGGGGTGATGGGTGGTGGTCGGCATGCCGACGGGCGAACTCAGGTTTCTGCCCCCAGATACCCATGAGGTATTCTTCATAGGTGGTGTTGTTAAAGGGGGTAAAAAAATCCTGATTCGCCATGCCCGCTGGGTCCTAACTGGCGAGTTCCTTCTGTTAGGTGTTGGTGGGGGAAGGACCCAAGCGCAGGCAGGAAGTACAAAAACAAAGTTTAATAAAAGGGCTAGGCAGCAATCCGTCGTAAACAGGCAGGGTCAAAAACTGGGGAGACAGGGCAACGGTACAAAGCACAGTCCAAAGAGTGGTCAAGGAACAGGCAAGGGTCAAACCGGGAAGGCACAGCAAAGGTACAAAAACAGGATCCAAAACCAGGGTCGCGAGAACACAGGCAGGGGTCAAAACCGGGGAGGCATAAGAGGAACAAAAGAGAACAAAACAGACTAAATACAAAACAAAACAACAACAGGCAAAAACTAGGGAAACAAAAACTAGAAAACAGAATAAACTAACAGCTCGGGCAGAATCTCGGAATAAACAGGCAACACAGAAGCAAAATATAGTACAAGGAACTTGCGAAGAAACACTGAAATGACAAGGTATATATACACAGAGGGAGACAGACATAATGGGAATCAGGTGTGTAGAAGCAGGGAGGGGAGATTGCTCACAGGTGAGAACAGTGAGGGTTAACAGGGACCAATAAAACAATGACAGGGGAAACGTAAGACACAGACTGGAATACACAGACACAATGATAACAAACGGCCTGGAGTTAGCAGGTAAACAAGTGCACAGCTCAGAGGGGAGGCACACGAAAGTGGACACGTATAGAGAATGCGAAATCACAGATCGATGCAGGGATAGGATAACGAGGAGGGAAATGACAGCTGCAGGTAGAAACTCAAGATGAATTAGTAATTAGTAATGTTAGTAGTGAACTCTAAAACCCTAATGTTAGTAGGTTAGTATTATATACATGTTAGTTTGTTAGCAGGTTAGTATTAAATCTAATCTAACAGTTAGTATGATTAGTACATTAGTATTATATACAAATATGAATAAAGCCAGAAGGAAGAAAACGAGATATACGAAATATAGAAGAAACCTGAATGTTCCCAAAATCACCCGAATAGTGCAATGACAAAGACGGGGTGGAATCTCAGAAACATGGAACGCGGACTGACAATCGCGAGGGAAAGAAAACAGGAAAAATAATAACAAATAAAGAATAAACAGACAGATTACAGGATCCTAACAGTGATATTATTGTGTAATTGCACATGTATTGGCCACTATTATACAGTTGGGCCAAGCATGCCCGACTACAGCACATTGGGGCATGTGCAACAATCTAGGAGAGTAGGCGAGGGATGGGGGACTTGGAAGGCCAGGGTGAAAAGGTGGGTCTTGAGACGGACTGGAAGATGGTGAGTTGGTCAGTAACTTGGACGGAATGTATCGATAAGTTAGGTAATGCAAGGCAGTCTATTGTGTGTGAGTTTAGTCCCGTTTGGTCCAGAGAGAACTGGTAACTTAGCTAGCTAGCTAGTTATCTTAGCTATCATTTATGAATAATGTTAGCTAATAAATGATAACAATTCTCTCTGAACCAAGTGGAGCTACGTATGAGGGCACTACAACCAGCCATGTTCAATATACTAACGTTACTGTGTGACTGGGTTTTGCTGTGTATTTGAATGGACTCAATAGTAACGTTACTTTAGGAGGTATCATTCGCAGCAGGTATCATTCATCCGTCCTCCTCCCCAGTCAGGGCCAGGTTTTTTTTAAGTCCTTGCATTGATTACCGTGGCTTAAATGCCATCACCATCAGGAATAAATACCCTCTGCTACTGATTAACTCTGTTTTTGAACCCCTCCGTGGAGCCACAGTTTTTTCCAAACTAGACCTCAGAAAGGCCTACCACGTGGTCCGTATCCCGGAGGGGGACGAATGGAAAACCGCCTTCAACACGCTATTGGGACACTTTGAGTACCTGGTGGTCCCGTTCGGGCTTACTAATGCCCCAGCATTGTTCCAGGCCATGATTAATGACGTCCTCCGAAACCTCCTCAACCGGTCTGTATTCTTCTACCTGGACGATATTCATATTTTTTCCCGTAATCCAGAAGAACACGTCCAGCATGTAAGGCAAGTGCTCCAATGCCTCCTCGAGAATACGCTGTTAAAGCAGAAAAATGTGAATTCCATGTTCCCTCCATGAGCTTTCTTTAGGCTTTATCGTGGAGAGTGGGCGAGTGAGACTGGACCCTGAGAAGATCCAGGCAGTGGCAGAGTGGCCTCGTCCTACCTCACTAAAACAGCTTCAGCGATTCCTAGGCTTCACTAATTTCTACCGACGCTACATCCGGGGCTACAGTCAGGTAGCAGATCCGCTCACTAACCTAACCTCTACTTCTGTCTCCTTCTCCTGGACTCCAGAAGCTGACGCTGCCTTCACCAGCCTGAAATCTCGGTTCACCTCCGCTCTAGTACTCATACACCCAGACCCCAGTTGCCAATTCATTGTGGAGGTTGACGCTTCTGATTCCGGGGTTGGCGCCATCCTGTCCCAGCAGAGGACCAAAAACTACATCCTTGTGCCTTCTTCTCCCGCCGGCTTTCCCCTGCCGAGCACAACTATGATGTGGGTAACCGTGAGCGATTAGCGGTTAAGCTCGCCCTGGAGGAGTGGAGACATTGGCTGGAGGGGGCAGAGCAACCGTTCATAGTCTGGACTGACTATAAAAACCTCACCTATATTCAGTCTGCTAATGTTTAAACTCCCGTCAGGCTCGTTAGGCACTCTACTTTGGTAGATTAAATTTTTCCATCACTTACAGACCCGGTTCCCGCTCACCAAGCCCGATGCCCTGTCATGCCTGTATTCCTCCGAGACCAGTCCTGCTTGTCCTAATACCATCCTGTCTCCTTCTCCTGGGAGATCGAGGGGATCATCAAGACTGCTCAGGAGGCAGGTCCTGCAGTGGGCCCACTCCTCTCGCCTGTCCTGCCATCCGGGGGTTCAGCGCACTCTATCCCTACCCTGGGGGAGCTTCTGGTGGCCGTCGATGGAGGCAGATGCCCGTGCTTTTCTGCTTGCATGTACCATCTGCGCCAGGAACAAGGCTTCACACCACCCTCTGCCAGTCTCCTACGCCCTCTACCTGTCCCGGGCCATCCTTGGAGTCACATTGGGGTTGACTTTGTGACCGGATTACCACCATCAGACGGTAACACCGTCATCCTCACTATTGTCGACCACTTCTCCAAGGTGGTCCACTTCATCCCTCTACCTAAGCTTCCCACAGCTTCTGAGATGGCAGAGCTCCTGGTGCACCATGTGGTACGTCTACACGGGATCTACCACCCACAAACCAATGGCCAGACCAAGAGGGCTAACCAGGACCTGGGAGCAGCCTTGCGCTGTGTGACGTCCCAGAACCCCTCCTCCTGGAGAAAGCTGCTACCTTGGGTTGAATACGCCCACAACTCGTTAACCAGCTCTGCCACCGGGTTGTCCCCATTCGAGTGTTCCCTGGGGTAGCAGCCATCCCTGTTTCCAGCCCAGGAGGAGGCTTCCGTTCCATCGGCACAGGCCCATCTCCAACGATGCAAAAGGGTATGGAATGACACTCGCGCCGCACTCCTTCATTCCACCGCCCGCACCCAGCGCTTGGCGGACAGCCCCCCAGTACACACCAGGACAGCAGGTCTGGCTTTCCACCTCCACCATTCCCCTTCAGAGCACCTCCAAAAAATTCCAACCCTGGTTCATCAGCCCCTACACCATTGATTCAGTCATCAACCCCTCTGCTATCAAACTTAAGCTCCCCCCAGCTCTCAAGATCCACCCCACCTTCCATTCATCCATCCATCCATTATCTAACCCGCTTATTCCTGGTCAGGGTCATGGGGGGTGCTGGAGCCTATCCCAGCATGCATTGGGCGACAGGCAGGAATACACCCTGGACAGGCCGCCAATCCATCACAGGGCACACACACCATTCACTCCCACACTCATACCTATGGGCAATTTCCCCACATTCCACATCTCTCAAATAAAGCCCGTCTCCTCCAGCCCACTTAACCCTCCAGCCAATCCCCTTTACCCCCCCCCCCCCCCGGATCATCGACAACGCTCCTGCCTACACAGTTCACCATATACTGGACATCCGCTGCAGAGGACACGGGTTCCAGTACCCGGTGGACTGGGAGGGTTACGGCCCCGAGGAGAGGAGCTGGATTTCCCGCCAGCTCATCCTCGACCCCTCCCTCATCTGGGACTTTCACTGGGACCATCCAGACAAGATTAAGCCCGGTGGGATGCCAGAATGGGGGGGGTGGGGGGGTGTTTTTTAGTTCACCCTGTTCGTCTCTGTTCTGTGTTCATTGCAGGCCGGCCGTGGTTCCTTTTAGTTCCTTGTTTCTCCCCTTCATTTGTCAGCCTATCACTCTCCTACTCTCTCACATTCCTCTACTACTCTCTCTTACTCTCTCACATTCCTAGTTCGCCAACCCCGTATCCTGCCTTCCTCCCTTTATTCGCCCTTTTCCTCCCTGCATTCGCTTGCCTTACTTCTAATAAATATTCTCCCTTGTGGAGTACTTGAATCGAGCCTGTCTGAGTCTTGCATTTGGGACCAGTCCTGTACACTGCCGTAACAGACTCTTGAAATAAAAAATAAAAGGGACATTATTCAGAGAATAGCCTAATGAAATTGTATAAGTTATTCATCTTGCTTTTATGTGTATTGTCCCTGAAACTGGCGAGTCGCTTCTCCACAACGGCGAGTCGCTCTCAAACTGACGAGTCACCTGTCCAGAACCGACGAGTCGCCTTTCCACAACGGCGAGTTGTGAGAATAACAGGATGCATGATGATAGTGGAGGGGAGACATGCTTGCATGGGTGTGTCGGATACCTCTGCGCAGTCTGCGGGACTTCAGTGGGCCGCAGGCTTTGATTCTGGCTGGTGATACTGGTGACTACCTGGCTAGCTAGCTAACTGCTATTTAGCTAAAGCAAGTTAAAGCTTGTAGGCTCATTTTAAGCTATGGTAGGTGTAATGGGGAGTGTAAAGTTCAGAGAACCAAACGCGACCGACAAGGATTTCTAAAAGCGTATCAAAAGAAATACGCCACAAAACGCGGAAATAGCCACACCAGGACTGGGATAACACAGGATCGGGAGCAAAACTTCCCTAGCACAAGGCAAAACAAAGCAACCTCCAAAAACTGAGGCGATCTCGATAAACAGCGAGAATAACTAACGAAAGAACCTCACACACTAAATAATTAGGCGTAACAAGAGGTAGTGAAACAAAACAAAAGAAACACCCTGTAAAAACGGGCGAGAGAATGAAAATGAAACTAGAACCTGTTACCTACAGCTCTAGGTGAAAACGAGCTGAACAAAAAAGTAACTGGCAGAAGAGTACAAAGGATAAAGAGAGAAAGGAAAGAAAAAGACTAAAATAAATCTTTCTCCTAAAGCTGATGATACACGGGCAATATTTTCAGGCAATATTGCCGGCAATATTGCCAGGCAATGATTGCTGGAAATTTTCCTATTGACAAATCAATATCTGAACAAGTTTGATCGAGGCAAGCAATATTTTGCTACCATCCAATCACAGATGAGAATTTGGGTCACATGACACCCGAGTCTTCCAAAAATAAATTTCAACAATGGCTGCCAAGTGGTGCGAGGAAACCGAAGGGATACTGATCTCTTATAACTTTATTTATTTATTACTCAGGTAAGTTATATTGATGTATTAGTGTAATATTGAAATAAAGACCAACTTTTCATAAGTTATGGTATTCTTGACTTTTGATTGTAAATAATTGGTATTATTACTCACTCACCGCCGTACTGACGAACCGAGTGACTTTTACCTAGCTAGCTAGCTAGCTAACTTTACTCAGCAGATGTAATAAGACCACCTGCTTTACTGGTGAATACATCCATGAATGCTTCTGTAAAATTTAGAGATACGGTCGATTGAATTACATTGGCGGAAAGCTGGGGTTCTTGCCGTTCCGGGCACATATATACCTTTGTGGTGAGATGACGGTAAAGGTTTGAAACAGAGGTTAAAAACAGGATCTGCAAAAAATCTTTTTTCAGTTATTGCCCCATTGCCCATTGCTACAGTGGCCCATACCCATTGCCCATTGCTGGCAATATTGTACAATATTGCTGGCAATATTGCCTGAAAATATTGCCCGTGTATCATCAGCTTAACTCTAAACCGGACTTGCTGCGTTTCCTATTCGTACAAACCAGACATTCAACAAATCTTTTACCTTACTGACTTTTTACCTTACTGACTCTGATGTTGTCAACATAGCAAAGACAATATCAGAATGTGGAAGTCCTGAGGTATTTATAGCCGACAGGAAACGCAAAACAGGTG
Organism: Synaphobranchus kaupii; assembly: GCA_029718625.1. NCBI lineage: Eukaryota > Metazoa > Chordata > Actinopteri > Anguilliformes > Synaphobranchidae > Synaphobranchus > Synaphobranchus kaupii. Next base: position 26,020,059 of record CM056382.1, on the reverse strand, counting down.
CGGAGAATAATTGTCAGGCAAAACACGAATACCGAAACAGAGGCGGAAAAAATCTGATAGAGCGTCCTGACAACGCCAAAAAGAAAGACAACTGCAGAAACAGCAGGGGCTGTAAATACCCATGACAGGACCCCCCTTCTAAGGGACGGGTCCAAGATGTTCCTGGAGGAAACCCATCAGCGCTTCTCAAGACCACACCCCTCCCAGTCTACCAGAAACTGGTAGCCTCTGCCTACGCGTCTCTTGGCCAAAATACGCCAAACGGCATAGACCATACCTCCCTCCAAGAACTGGGGGGGAGACGGCGGCTTGTCCACCGGGGTGAGAGCGCTAACGAGCACCGGTTTAAGGCGAGAGACGTGGGAGGTGGGATGAACATGACTGGGAACGGGAAGTGGACGTAAGGGGCCCGGTGGGGAAAGCCGCGAACCCTTGTTACGGGCGCAAGTAGAACGTGTGAAAATCCCACACATCGCTCTCAAGTTTGGGCCACCAAAACCGGCGAGAAATAAAATCTTTCATCCGGTGAACGCCCGGATGAGCCACTAATTGAGAGGCGTGACCCCACTGGAGAACTCGCGACCTCAACCGAGAAGGTACAAACAGGCAATGGGGCGGACCTGGACCGGGCTCAGAACGTATAGCCTTCTGCACTGCTGTTTCAATAGCCCCCCACAACTGGGGCCACAATCTGAGGAACTGGTACGCTAGTGGGCAGGCGAAACTCGAGCGCCCCCACCACCTCCGGGGTCCCTGACGGGGTGTCAGATGACATCTCCCACTCAAGATCGGAAACTGAATGGTTATCCTCCTCCCTGGAACCTCCCCCATTAAAGGGGTCCCAGGCCAGACTCTCCTCTTTACTCTCTGCGAGAGCAGAGGAAGAATCCTGTTCACAGCAAAACTCCGCCTCCTCTGAATCACTAGCAGAGGTGAGATCGGAACCGTCAGAAACGTGGCCCGAAGAAGGGTAAACAACAGTTTGACAGTGGGATTGACACTGAGAACCCCACTGGCGAATAGGGTCCCTGTCTCTGCCCCAACCAACATGAGGGTCATGCAAAGTCAGCCATGAATGACCCAGAATGAGTGGGCAAGATGGAGAATCAACCAAAAAAAAAAAAATTTTCTCAGAGTGACCCTGGAGAGAAAAGCGCATCAAAATAGGACCAGTTCACTCTTTAATGATTCCGGAACCCAAAGGGCGATCATCGAGAGCAGTAACCTGGCGTGAACTAGTGAGTTGGTGTGTGGGAATCTTTAATTCCTTAGCCCATTTAGCGTCGATAAAAGAATCGGCTGCTCCGGAATCAATAAAGGCATTAACGCTGACCGAATGGCCATTCCAAAGCAGTTGGACCGGTACAAGGATACGAGAACGAGTACTATTTTGTCTCACTGGGAACCTCGGTCTCCCTAGTGAGACCCCTCCCATCAGCTTGGGACACTGATCCTTTGTATGACCCTTGCGTCTACAATAACGACACCAGTACTTCAGCGGTTTTGCCCCCCTAGACTTGTGGAGAGATGACCCATGCACCTGCATGGGCTCCTCCTGATCAACGGAGGAGAATGATGGAGAACATGGGGGAGTACCAACTGCTACTGAAAGCTTATGCCGAACCAGGCGTTTTCTGCCCTCACGTTCACGTTCCCTAATACGGTTGTCCATGTGTATAGCCGCAGTAACAAGATCACTGAACGTGGCAGGTGGTTCGATCATAGCCAAAGCGTTCTTTATAGGTTCCGATAAAGCTTTTAAAAATAAAGATCTCAGCGGGCCTGTGCAGCTAACCTGTCTCCCTGGCTAAAGCGCGAAATGCGATCGAAAAAGCCGCTACGGTGTCAGTTCCCTGGCGTAAGCTGGTCAATCTCCTGGCTGCTTCCTCGCCTGAAACCTCATGATTAAAGACCAGTTGCATCTCATTCATCAGCCAAATAGAATGGTGAATACAGGGAGCGTTGGCCTGAATTAAAGGGTCAGCCCAAGCGAGAGCTTGATCATTCAGGAGGGACAAAATAAAAGCTATGTGGGATTCTGATGTGGTAAAACAGGAGGGTTGTGCTTGAAAGGAAATAAGGCATTGTGTCAGAAAGGGGCGGCAGTTACCCGGCTCGCCCACCATACCGTGGTGGTAACTGGAGTTTGGGCTCCTTAATGGTACGTGGCGTGGGTACGGGAGGAGTTTGTGCTTGTGCAACTGGGGGAGCATTAACTGCCACAGAAAGTCTATGGGGGCTCTCTGTTAGTTTTTTCAGGCAGTCTCCCTGGTTCTGCAGTTATCAACTGGCTTTGTTGAATTTGCAGAATAAAAATAGCCTCCTCAGAGGTAACATTTGTAGCGCCCTAGCTAGGCAGCATTTTGTATGAATCGGTAGAAGTCGCTGGTTCTTCCATTATGACTTTGATATTCTGTAAGGGGGAGTGTAAGGTTCGGAGAACCAAATGCAACCGACAAGAATTTCTAAAAGCGTATCAAGAGAGATACGCCACAAAATGCGGAAATAGCCGCACCAGGACTGGGATAACACAGGATCGGGAGCAAAACTTCCCTAGCACAAGGAAAAACAAAGTAACCTCCAAAAACTGAGGCGATCTCAATAAACAGCGAGAATAACTAACAAAACAACCTCACGCAGTAAATAATTAGGTGTAACAAGAGGTAGTGAAACAAAACAAAAGAAACACCAGTAAAAACAGGCGAGAGAATGAAAATGAAACTAGAACCTGTTACCTACAGCTCTAGGTGAAAACGAGCTGAACAAAAAGGTAACTGGCAGAAGAGTACAAAGGATAAAGAGAGAAAGGAAAGAAAAAGACTAAAATAAATCTTTCTCCTAACTCTAAACCCGACTTGCTGCGTTTCCTATTCATACAAACCAGAAATGCACCGATCAAATCTTTTACCTTACCGACTTCGTTGTCAACATAGCAAAGACAATATCGAAGTGCGGAAATGCGGAAGTCCTGAGGTATTTATAGCCGACAGGAAACGCAAAACAGGTGCAGGGAATAATTGTCGGGCAAAACACGAATACCGGAACAGAGGTGGAAAAAATCCGATAGAGCGTCCCGACAATGCCAAAAAGAAAGACGACCGCAGGAAACAGCAGGGGCTGCAAATACCCATGACAGTATGCAGTTTTAAAATAAAAACTATGACAAAAGTAAGCAACACTGCTTGTAGGACTTTGATAATTCATGGGTCTAATCAGATCAGAACAACATAATTTGCCATGGCATCTGAAGTGAGCTATACTGTAGCACCACCTACAGTGCCCTCCATAATGTTTGGGACAAAGACATATCTTTTCCTGATTTGGTTCTGCACTCCAGAATTGTAGATTTGTAATGAAACAATTCACATGTGGTTAAAGTCAGATTCTCATAGAAATTACAGCACTGTTTATACATAGCCTACATATGGACTATGATTTTTATTATCCACATTATATTCTTAGAAAAAGTGCAGCCTACTTCCATTAGAAAATAAACTTATTTTGAAAAAGAAATCTCTAGAATAAGAGGGCATACGATATAACGCACAGATCTTATCTGCTACTACAAATATAAATGTGACTAATTAATCCATACCTGCTCTGTGCCAGCCTCAAAGCTGGTTTGTTAGCGTCAATATAAATGTCATACACCTCCCCTCTTAACACTTTTGTTGTCATCCTAGAAAATAAAAAAGCGCTTCATCGGTTTGAGAGCAACTCGCCGTTGTGAGGAAGCGACTGGTCGGTTTGATACTGACTTGTCATTGTGGAGAAGTAGCCAATGTAGCACAAAGCCATCACTGTTTGTGTATTAAGCTCTCTCAAAAAAGATTGTGCACATAGCCTACATTAGCTAACCTATAGAATTTGTGAGGGGTGACGCTAATAAAAGAAGCCCAAACACCTAGTCTCTGCCCAAATGCAAAAGGTCTGTAAAAACCCTATAAAAACCACAATATACCAAACAATAGCCTACTTACAAAATAAATATGTGGTAGAGAACTAGAATACATTTCTTGTTGTGTTCTGTGGGTAATGAAGATACCCAAGTCTGTCAAATGTTACCGTTTATTGTTGCTGAATTCAAACACCTGAATTAAACACATAGAAAACAGTATGCACATAAATGTACATTTATAAAAACATGTAATACCACTATATACATTCATTATACTCCTGAATAACCCTTTAACATTACATACATTTTCATGGCCGATTTATGAAGCTTAAATAAATATTATTTGTAAAATATATCAAATCTGCTTTATAACTGTAGCCTACATAGGCCTACTGGTTAGATGGCATTACAGCTCGGCAAGTAACATTGACTGGGAGCGATAGCATCGCGATCACCCTTGGTTATCAGAACCCCAATGCCACCAACCAATAGGACAGCTTACATGAATGTGTTCAATAGTGACTCCCAATAGAAACATTAGAATATACAATATACAGAGATAGGCTACAGAGAATAATACAGGCTATTAGAATAATAAAACCATTAAAACATTTTTAAAACAATAGGCCTATTAGTGGCAAGTGGAAGCATAACTAATACTGTTACACCTACATACAGTGAAAATAATCAGTTTGGGAACGACTAGTGTCATTTTGTTAGCGAGATGTGTCTGTTTTATTCCGACTTGGCATTGTGGAGAAGCGACTTGCCATTGTGGAGAATGGACACATCGGTTTGAGAGCAATTCGCCGTTGTGGAGAAGCGCCTCGTCGGTGTGAGAGCGACTCGCTGTTCTGGACAAGCGATTCGTCGGTTTGATATACTGACTTGTCATTGTGGAGAAGAGGCCAAAGTAGCACAAAGCCATCACTGTTTGTGTATTAAGCTCTCTCGGAAAAAGATAGCACACATAGCCTACGTTAGCTAACCTACAGAATTTGTGAGGGGTGACACTATTAAAAGAAGACCAAACAAGTAGGTTAACTGTCACTGCCCATATGCAAAAGGTCTGTAAAAATCACATATGCCATATCGGCTACAATAGCCTACTTACAAAATAAATATGTGGCAGAGAACTAGCATAACCTACATTTCTTACTAAATTATAGGCTATAGTTCCCTACATGGTAGCCTACTCCCTAAACATTGAGAGATTGTAGCCTATAATAATTGGATACAAATAGGCTATATAGCCTAGCCTAATATAGCACATGCTTCCTTAGTTTGCCACTAGAATTTCTGTTCCCCAGAAGCTGAGATGAAGGCCATCTCTTCTAAAGAGGGCTTTGTTGTGCCTCTGCCTGGTTCCCAAATATTTGTAGTGGTCCCTGCCCTAGCTCCTAGCAGTATCTTCAACCCTTGGAAGAAGAAGCTCCAACCTGGGACCAAAGATCTTTCTGTTAACAACTTCTAACGCTGAATTCCTCAACTAAATGATTAACTAAGTACAGTATCTCTACCAGCCACGTTATGTACTTTCTTGACTAAGAAAGGAGATTGGCACCACAGTCCAGAATACTCATGGCTTTATAGGTATTTTTGAATATGCACCTGTAATGGAGGGCTGTTGTGGCTCACCTATATGAAGATGAGCTAGCTGGTGTTGATGGGCTTATATGTAATTGTAAAACAGGATTTAACACCCCAGGGCACCTATAAGAGAACACAATACCGGGAAGTGGCACCCTGTGATCTTGGAGAGCCGTAAAGTCACGCATCTGGTGCCGGGATGTTTACTGGGAACATCTGGCCTAAGGTTTACGGTGTCCAAGAATGTCCTAGGATTTTATGATCCTGGGAGAGACCCTGGACTGTCTGAAACTCCCGCGCACGGACAATACAAGAGTGCCCCCACCTGACATCACTGAGGCAGGCCACATCCCTTTCCTTCAAATAATGCCCACACAGCATAATATAACAGTACAGACTGCTTTGGTCTTCAAAAAGCCTAAAAACCTTAAAATGTGATGAATATTTTTGCTACATTGTACAGTATATACTGGAAATAGTCTTGACACTGGAACATACATTATACACTCTTTTTCCAGAGGAATAAGCATATATTGTTCAGTTTCTGAGTGTTACATGAGTAAATACACACATTTAATGTACCTGACTGAACAGGGGAAACTAGGGTATAATGTAATATTCTCAACAGGAATCCTGGGACTGTTTGTGGCATTAATATTAATCACATTTGAAAACTATGCAGAGATGGGATTCTCATGACAACACGAACGTAGACCTACTCATGTTTGATATCGTTTTGATGGTCTCGGTGTGTGTGGTGCAATGGCCTATATTTCCTAAATGGTCAACATGGAGGAAATATATATTTCATAACTCAGGAGTAAACTGCCGTTGTGGAATTATATCACAGGAAACCCTTTCTGCCAACCCCCCTGGAAGGGGGGACGAAAAGTGCAATTTAGCTTTCTGGCCAGTTTATGGTTTTACGACCGTCCGCAGCCAGATCAAACACAGAATTTGGGCATATAAGCAGAGGAAACAAAGAACTAGGGGAAGCTGTAGCCAGACTCTCCCGCACATCTCACTTTGTGTCTTGTGTGTAGCGATTGCCAGGTATGACTTAGTATTTTACTCCATACTCTATTTTGAATATGTTGTGTTTTAACCTGTAACTATGATTGATTATTTTAAAGTAAAGAACCTACCTGGTAAACTAAACTGTTAAGCTTGATTTGTGTGGTTTCTCTGAAAAAGACATTCTATCTCTGTTAACAGGTAATGAGTTGATTAATTTCCTCAGTCTGGCTTACCCCCTCTGCTGATCTAGGGAGGTTGACTAGTTAAGCTTAATGTATCACGGAGTATTGCACCCGTATAACTATGTCTTAAGTTAGATCATCTCCGCATGGTGTTTATACATGTTGAGAACGGGGGTTGCCAATATTACCTTCTGGGGTCCCTGAGCTTTATTGGATAGGCTATACCTTATGAAGTGGCCTCTTCCGCTGATACCGCAAATCTAAAGAAGCAGTCTCATCCGGTTGTAAGAACGGTAATATTTCAGAACACTTACCTTTTCCCACAGCAACAGCGGAAAACATCACGCTTAAACCTTCGCTCCGAGCTATTCCCTCATTGGTCTAGCTGCACGGGATTTACATAATGGATGAGAGTATAGCGTTCCTGTGGCAGGTTGCTGCAGCTTCAGGCTGGGTGTGGCTCCCACTGAACCAGCTACCCTTTTGGACTCAGTCAGCTGCTGCACCTTAATCCTGTCGTTTCTCATCCAGATCGGCCTCCTAATGTCACTACTTGTAACATACTGTATAAGCCAACAAATTAAAGGGATAGTTCATTTTCAGGGTGTTTAAAAATATTATTTCAGCTTTAGTGTACGTTTTCAATTGGCCCAGTTTTATTTGCAATGAAAGCTATTATAGGTTCTCACAGATGTTTCTGATGGATTGTATTGTAACAGTGTTGCTTTACCATACCTAGTATAAGGGGTATTTGGGGAGTCTCATCTAATGCAAGAAAATACACTTAAAGTAACTCCAAAAGCTTCTTGTACAGTGATGTTATGTTTCCAGAGACTGTAAATATGAACACATTAATTCAATAGTATTTATTCACAATTATACATATCAGTTGTATATTGTGCCAATACTTCTTTCAGAGATACAACCCCCTGGATGCATACTATTGTCTGCTTTGGAGTTACAGAGGGCTGGTTTCCCAGACATTAAACCTAGTCCTAGTCTAAACCTTTTTTTCAATGGAGATCTTTATTGAAAAATTACAGCTCGGCAAGTAACATTGATTCAGGAACAGAAAACATTTTTGTTTGCTAAATGTAATTTAATGGGATTGACAATTGCTGGGTATTTGCCCTGGGTGGCAGTATGATATTTATATTTAACTCCTTTGCATAGAAGGTCCCGCCGGCGGGACCTTTTTGCTCAACTGAGACATTTGTTGCTACTGCAGTCAAACTATTAGTGGAAATCACAAACTCTGTGTTTTAACTTTATTGGTAGACGGTTCGTGACGATTTCTGCTGAATACCGAGTTTCTAAGTGTCACTATTTCCCTGTAGCAAGTCCATTTAACAAGCAACCCCCCACCTAGTCTATACCTACCCATGCGTGACATAGTGGACAATAGCTTCTATGTTTGAGTTCATAAATATATTTATTCATCATATAAAATTAGAATAACGTCATAGCAACGAGATAAACCCAACAATAGCCTGATCCTATGCCAGAAAAGCCATGAAAAGCCCTGCTCACTGAAATTCAAAATAAGTATACTCTAAGGTACTGGAAAGGAGAGTCCGGCCGATAGTCGATAAGTACTGTCTCATTCTACCATGTATTCTACTAGCAATATATGCTACTAAATATGAAATAAATATACAATCCTACCATTGGTTTTACACATCAAGATGTTCCTTTCAAAATTCAGTGGTCATTTATTGTCTGGTACAATCGGTTTGAGAAATATACAACACTTTATACCGCTATTACACTATCTGAAACGTCGACGCGTAATACCCCCATGCCCTGTAAGCCTGTCTCATTCATTACAGTTCATTCTGGTTTAATTGTCGGCTTTTTTATCCAATAGAGTACATTATAACCTTAGCAATGGTATATACCACGTCTTTTTCAATGCTTTTTACAATTTACTACAGCCCAGCATAACGGCAGTTTTAGTTTTAACGGTCTAGTATTACGTAAGCTCTATAGAATACGCTTTAGGTAGGGGAGATTCCCTTTTCCGATATGTAAGTAATTTTGCGTCTAAAATACCGTTGGTCTCGCTGGCTACATATGTACGTTCGAGTTTCCACTCGAGCACTGTCTTTCCAATATGTTTGATAGCCCTATTGTTATTTTTGCATTTTGAGTACATTTCACATACTAGTGCAATCGTTAAATGTATTTTTGATGTAGGCTACTGATGTTCATTGAAGATAGAACATTTGGCAGCATTTTGCAGATGGTGGAATACTATTTTATGTTCATGTTATCGTACATAATATAGGCTATGGCGTATATCCTTGTCTCTTAGGGTATGACAAATGCTCATTCCAATTTACTGTGCAGTGATATGTGGTCGATTAAGGTAAACATTTCCTTGGAGACATTATGAATAGGAAAATTTAAAAAAATTTTAAAATACAGAAAAATGCAATCCCAGGACTAAGGTATATATACTGTAGAGTACAGGGACAAGTGATGTTTTATTGAGGTACAAAAGTGAATGATTAGGCAACATATTTAGGTGTATGTAACACTGTGATATCAATGTTTTTATCTTTAGCCATCAGAAGGAGCAAATGTATATGCTTTGTAATGGACAAAACTAATCTATTAATTTTATGACGTTTTGCATAGGGGTTTTGGACCCATAGATATCTACCCCCCTATACTGATGAAAATATAGTTGTTCCCACTTGAAAATTATGCAAAAGTGAGTTTTATGAGCCAAAACTGTTGATTTGTAGTTAAATATATCATTTTTTTTATTTTTATTTAGAGCAGTGCACAATTTAGCCATTTGGATAGATTTGGAGACACTAATGGACAACAGGGTACACTGCTATATTTTGCATCATATACCTTTAGTAGTTCTGCATATCATCCTCAGATTTAGCAAAACTTGTGGACATGGAGTTTATGATCCAGGAAATGTATATATATTACCGATTTCACTTATGTAGCTCTCAGCAAAATTTAAAAAAACTATTTAAAAAAAATTTCCCTTTGGATCTGGTGGGGCTTACCTCTACGCACAGCCATGGCCCTGGAACCTTACTCCTGGATAGGGGTTGGACTCCATTCTTCTTCGGAGTTGCCCAAGGTGTGAGGCGCCGGGCGGGTGTGGGGACACTCAGAAGTCCCCGGCTGAGTGCCGCTACGTTTTTTGTTCACCCCGGTGGGTGAGAGGGTCGCCTCCCTACGCCTAAGGGTTATTGGGGGGGGGGGGGGGGGAGCAGCAGTATGCACTGAGCAGCAGTTCAGAGTATTCTGCGTTCTTGGAGACCCTGAATGGAGTCCTGCATGGGGCTCCTGTAGGGGACTCCGTAGTCCTGCTGGGAGAATTCAACGCGCACGTGGGCAACGACGGAGACACTTGGAGGGGCGTGATTGGGAGGAACGGCCTCCCTGATCTGAACCCGAGCGTGGTTTGTTATTGGACTTCTGTGCTAGTCATGGATTGGCCATAACAAACACCATGTTCGAACATAAGGTTGCTCATAAGTGTACATGGTACCAGAGCACCCTAGGCAGAAGGTCGATGATCGATTTTGTTATCGTATCATCGGATCTGAGGCCGTATGTATTGGACACTCGGGTGAAGAGAGGGGCAGAGCTGTCTACTGATCACCATCTGGTGGTGAGTTGGGTTGGGTGGCCGGGGAAGCCTCTGGACAGACCTGGTAAGCCCAAACGTGTAGTGCGGGTGAACTGGAAACGTCTGGAGGAGGCCCTGGTCCGGGAGACTTTCAACTCAAACCTCCGACAGAGCTTTTCTGGCATCCCTGTGGAGGCTGGGGACATTGAACCAGAGTGGATGATGTTCAAAGCTTCCATTGCTGAAGCTGTGGCTGGGAGCTGTGGTCTCAAGGTCTTTGGTGCCTCAAGGGGCGGTAACCCTCGAACATCCTGGTGGACACCGGTGTTCAGGGAAGCCATCCGACTGAAGAAGGAGGCCTTCCGGGATATGTTATCCTGGGGGACTCCGGAGGCAGTTGCAAGGTACCGACAGGCTTGAAGGACAGCAGCCTCAGCCGTGGCAGAGGCAAAGCAGCGGGTGTGGGAGGAGTTCGGAGAAGCCATGGAGAAGGATTTTCGGTCGGCACCAAAGCGGTTCTGGAAAACCGTCCGACACCTCAGGAGGGGGAAACGGGGAACCATCCAAGCTGTATATAGTAAGGATGGGACACTGTTGACCTCAACTGATAAGGTGATAGGGCGGTGGAAGGAACACTTTGAGGAACTCCTGAACCCGACTAACCCACCCTCTATAGTAGAGGCAGAGACGGAGGATGATGGGGGATCATCATCGATCTCCCTGGAGGAAGTCACTGTGGTAATCAAACAACTCCACAGTGGGGGTTGATGAGATCCGCCCAGAAATGCTGAAGGCTCTGGGTGTTGAGGGGCTGTCATGGATGACACGTCTCATCAACATTGCGTGGAAGTCGGGGGCAGTGCCTAGGGAGTGGCAGACCGGGGTGGGGGGTTTCCCTGTTCAAAAAGGGGGACCAGAGAGTGTGTGACAACTACAGAGGCATCACATTACTCAGCCTCCCCGGGGAAGTATACTCTAAGGTACTGGAAAGGAGAGTCCGGCCGATAGTCGAACCTCAGATTGAAGAGGAACAATGCAGAGTCTGTCCTGGTCGTGGAACAACAGACCAGCTTTTTACTCTCGCAAGGATCCTAGAGGGGGCCTGGGTGTATGCCTATCCGGTCTACATGTGCTTTGTGGATTTGGAGAAGGCTTATGACCGGGTTCCCCGGGAGATATTGTGGGAGGTGCTGCGGGAGTACGCGGTGAGGGGGTCACTACTCAGGGCCATCCAATCTCTGTACGCCCAAAGCGAGAGCTGTGTCCGGGTTACCGGCAGTAAGTTGGACTCGTTCCCAGTGGGGGTTGGCCTCCGCCAGGGCTGCGCCTTGTCACCTATCCTGTTTGTGATATTCATGGACAGGATTTCAGGGCGTAGTCGTGGAGGAGAGGGGTTGCAGTTCAGTGGGCTGAGGATTGCATCGCTGCTTTTTGCAGATGATGTGGTCCTGATGGCACCATCGGTCTGTGACCTTCAGCACTCACTGGATCAGTTCGCAGCCGAGTGTGAAGCGGCTGGGATGAGGATCAGCACCTCTAAATCTGAGACCGTGGTTCTCAGCAGGAAACCGATGGTTTGTCTACTCCGAGTAGGGAATGAGTCTTTACCCCAAGTGAAGGAGTTCAAGTATCTCGGGGTCTTGTTCTCGAGTGAGGGGACGATGGAGCGTGAGATGGGCCGGAGAATCGGAGCAGCGGGAATGGTATTGCGCTCGCTTTACCGCACCGTTGTGATGAAGAGAGAGCTGAGTCAGAAGGCAAAGCTCTTGATCTACTGGTCAATCTTCGTTCCTACTCTCACCTATGGTCATGAAGGGTGGGTCATGGCCGAAAGAACGAGATCACGGATACAAGCGGCCGAAATGGGTTTTCTCCAGAGTGTGCCTGGCATCTCCCTTAGGGATAAGCTGAGAAGCTCAGTCATCCGTGAGGGACTCGGAGTAGAGCCGCTGCTCCTTTGCATAGAAAGGAGCCAGTTGAGGTGGTTCGGGCATCTTGTAAGGATGTCACCTGGTCGCCTCCCTAGGGAGGTGTTCCAGGCACATCCAGCTGGGAGGAGGCCATGGGGCAGACCAAGGACCAGATGGAGGGACTATATCTCCACGCTGGCCTGGGAACACCTTGGGATCCCCCAGTCAGAGCTGGTCAATGTGGCCAGGGAAAGGGAAGTTTGGGGTCCCCTGCTGGAACTGCTACCTCCGTGACCCGACTTTGGATAAGCGGTTGAAGATGGATGGATGGATGGAATTTTTTAAAAAGATTTTACAAAGTTTCTTTGCATTTGTGGCACTTTATTTTGACTTAAATTATGAAAATAAACAAATCTAATTTTGTATTGTAAATGGTACACCTGTCTTGTTTCATTTAACCCATTTACCAAGTTTATGTGATGCTCACACCTGGGGCCCTATCTTACACCCGGCGCAAAGCGGCGCTAACGCAAACGCAAGTGTCTTTGCTATCTTACACCCGGCGCTAGGTCCATAATAACGCCTAATGCTTACACCGTTTAACTAGCATTGCGCCATTAACTAGTCTTGCGCCATCATTAGTGAACTGGGCGTGTTGGTCTTAAGATGAGGAGTGGCCAGGATTCTTTTTGGCATATTGCTATCTTGAGCCAGCAGAAAGCGCTTGCGCTAGAACCACCACAAACCTGGTCTAAAGTCATGTCGCAGTTGTTTACATGCTATTTTAACGGCGCATATAAGTGCGTCTACATAGGCGTGTGCACAACGCGCATACCCTCCTGTCTGTTACACACAGGGGCGTGCACAGGCATGACTAAAATATCTAGATCACAATGTGAAACATTATTATTGTGTAGGCTATATCAAAAATGCATAATAATAAAAGGTTCCATAGGTCCACATACCTTTTCCTCAGCGAAGGGAAACAATGCCACATTACATTGCTCTCAGCCCACTCCATCAACATCCAGGCGATGTGCGATGGTACGGGACAATGGCAATCCATTAAAAAGGAGCTGATAACACCTATAGCTATCAAGCCTAATGCGCGAATTGTCTTTGCACCTAATGCGTGAATTGTCATTCAATGGAAAACTCGCGCACGGCAATAGACGGACATTTAAGTTCTGAAAATGCGCTTCAGATGTCATTACAATACAGCTCTGTTTATCTATGAATACAGCCTGTAAGTAAATAGAATGGTTTGTGACTGAAAAAAGTTCAAAACCTTGTCCAGTGAATATTGCATTTATTGTTTTTCAAATAGCCTAGGCTACAGCGAATTCGCTGTGCATAAGGTTTTTTTCGATAGCCTATGGTTAAAAAACGGAGATGTCACCATGTTAACTAAATTGTAACCTTAGCTATTCTTCGTCCTTCATATTTTTTTTAAATTACAGTGACCAGGTTTCCATACTCTCACCGTTTAAAACCCAGCTGATTTCACCCGTTATTCCTTAACTGAGCAAAACGATTTTAAAGAGAACTAAGCGTCTAATTAGAAACTAAAACAAATTTGCAGCACGTTACACAATTAATTCACAATTAATTTTAATGCCATTCTCTGCACGTGAGCTGCATGTTCTCTGTTTCCAAGTCGCACGTTTCACGGTCTTCCTGGGAAAGTGGATTGTTTTAAAGGATTACGCTACGAGTAAAACAGGTTGGTCACATTTCCATAAACAGGACATTATTAAACAAGGGGAAATATGCGTGAACTTATGGGTTGCGAACCTGACAGCTTTATTGTAGGCTATTTAGTGTCATCATTAAGGCAAAATAACGGTATGTATGTTATTAATCAATATTAGCCTACTATGCAGGTAGCCTAATGAACTTTGGATGAAGCTTGAACTTCGAGAACTCCATGAGAACAGCCTCTTGGAATTGATGTTTGACACTTTCATTGCATAATCAAACGAAATTCGCTGAACAAGCAGGCTAATTTGGCGTTTTCTAAGCCATTGATAGCTTATTCTCAGCTGTTGCAGGTCCTTTTAGCGAAATTTAACCGCACATATTTTGTAAAATAACAGCCCTGTCTGGAATTACCGGGAACTCATAGGCTAATGGTTAGTCCGAATAATATTGATCATACTCCATTTAGCCTATTCCTTGATCACACTAAACACGCACGAGCATGTCTGTTTCGCCATCATAAGCAATCCGCCAAGGTGGAAAAGCAGGCTTTTAAAGGGAATGGGATATGACATTTTGATTGGTTTATTGAATGTCACGCCCAAGACACACCTATAATTAATGAAGCGACTAGGTTCAGCCCAGTTGCGCCATGCGCCATGCTTAGCGCCAAAAAAACACGCCGTTAAAATAGCAAAAGTGGACTTGGACACGCCCTAAATGGACTTAGCGCCATGCGCTTAGACTAAGCGCCAAGATCGCCAAGATAGGGCCCCTGGAGTTATAAAGCCTTAAACAGAGCACCCCCTAAATAGATGAAATTTGCCATCTGCACCAAGGGTTTAAAGATGAGAGAAAGAATCTGTTTGTGGGTGACAACTTTGGTGCTCGTTTTTGTTGTCCTTTGAACTCTGTGAAATTCAGAAAGTGGTGGAGTCAGCTTCGCAGTCATTCAGCGGGAAGAAACCTGTGATCATGGCCATTTTGTGGGGACGCGTTATCTGATTGATTAAACGACACTGACTTTGGATTTACGGACATCGGGACTAAATGGTTGTAGGATTGGGTATTGTGGGGAACATTTTGTAGGGATATTGACCGACGGTCTGTATAGGCCCGGAACGATATTCATACACTGTTCCTTACAAACTCTGACAGGATGGCAAGGAGGGAGGCAGATATTGACAACAAATGCATGGAGTTTAGTGAGGAAGAGGAGAGGAGGGAGAGTGAGTGGGAGGATGTGGTGAGAGGGGGTAGATCCACGAAGGCGACTAGTCATAAGAGAAAGAAAAAGGACGCAGATAGCTGAGGCGGAATGGAGAGTGAGGGATGAGAGGGTGAGGAGAAGGACCCGAAAGCAGGATTGCTTAATGTAGTGGTACGATTTGAGGGAGAGGGGGAGTAAAGAAAGTCGATCCGCTAAAGCTAACAAAAATCATTAGAGGGCAAGTTGGAGAAGTGAAATATGCAAGAGTTTTGGGAGATGGTAACTTGCTTATTGGCTGTAATACTGAAGCGCAGATGGAGAAGGCAAAGGAAATTAGTAATGTTGGAAAAGTCAAAATAGGAGTAGAGGGTTGGTAGTTGCAAAGGGGTAATGTCCAGAGTACCTCTCTTTGTTGGTATGAAGGAACTATTGGTGAACTTAAAGGGTAAGTTCGCTATTTTGGACCTTGGACCCTATTTGCGGTCCGTCTTCCATGAACCTGACCCATGAAGTCCATTTTTTCGCTGATCGGTCCAGTATTGAGTTCGGTACAGATTTCCTGTAGGCTCTCACTGGGCTACAATGGAAGTGAACGGGGCAACCTGAAATGTTATGGAAAAACAACGATAAATGTGCTTTTATAGCTCAGTGTATATTCTTACGGTCTCAGTATGCTCTCCTGTGAAATGTAGGCTATCGCAAACGCAAACCGAACGTTGAAACAACAGTTCCATTTGAAACAGAACTATTTCTCCGACCGCACTACCTCGCACTGTAAACTTCCGCAGTCTAGCTACGTTGTAGAGAGGGGGGGGGGGGCGCTTGAAAAGCAGTTGATCACAAATCCTGACCTCCCGTTGGAGTTTACTAGCTAGTAGCCTACAGCAGAAATATTTGTAACGCAGTTTTTGTAATCATCATTTGTAATAATTCATCACAGCAATGGTGCGCGAATGTGCAGTCCCCGGTTGTGGGAATAAAATGTCTGGACGCTCAAATACCAGTTTTCACAGGCTTCCGTTCTCTGACCCAGAAAGATTGAGACTTTGGCTGGTTGTCTTACGGATCGACATAAACACTCCAGTCAATCAACTCCGTTTGGCAGACTCGCGAGTTTGTGGAGCGCATTTCGACGCTACTGATTTCTGTAACCGCAAATCAGAAGCAAAACACTGGTTTCTAAAGAACACAGCTGTTCCTCGTGTCGGACCTGCAGCACTATCAAGCACCGGAGCGGAGGTAAGTTATATTTAGCTATAACGTTACTAACATTTTTATTTTTTTTGAGCGCGTCCTCTGACCCAGCACTCAATACCAACTAACAAAATCCGAGCTTGACATAAGTTGTTTTCTTGTAACAAAACTGTCGGAAACGTTCATCAACTATAACTTTTTACAATTCTATAATGTTTTATTTACAAATGCTTGACGCATGGTGTCCTGTCCAAAGTTCTCATCTATCACATATCTGTTGGCAGTCATAGTGTAATGGTAATCAATGGAGATGATCCAGTGTCATCCACGGATACATCCAGGTTTTCAATGGCATTCGGTAGCAACAGATCCCACTCCCTACAACACAAACTTTCCTCCTCTCTGGGCATCTGCTTGCACCTCTTGCAAGAACACCAAAAGTCCCCCGAAATTCTTGGTCTAGCCTCGGCAGCGACTTCGGATAACATTACCTGCGCAACTTCAGCCTCTCTCTTCTCTTGCTCTCTTATCATCCATCTCTTGTAGTTCCGTGTCCGTGTATTCTGGCTCAAATCTGTAGCCAGTAACGTCAAAGTCAAAATCGAATTCTTCGTCTTCGTAATCATTATAATCATCCAAGTTTTTTTGTGGAAATTGTAGCCTACGTTGATGCAGGTAAACAAACGCAGACTGCTCAGCTAGATAGTTTCGTAAACGGCCGGCACACCTTCCCGCTCCCCTACCCCCGACACATAGTACTCCGCGGGAGCAGCGAAAACAAGCAACAGAGAAATGCTTACTTCCAAGCCATGCCAAGCACGTAAAAATGTTCGGATTGAGATACATTTCACAGGAGAGCATACTGAGACCGGTAACAATACACCCTGAGCTTCCCGTCTCATTTATTGTACATGAAAGCACATTTATCGAACATTTCTGGTTGCCCCGTTCACTTCCATTGTAGCCCAGTGAGAGCCTACAGGAAATCTGTACCGAACTCAATACTGGACCGATCAGCGAAAAAATGGACTTCATGGGTCAGGTTCATGGAAGACGGACCGCAAATAGGGTCCAAGGTCCAAAATAGCGAACTTACCCTTTAAGGATGCGGAATAGTGCAGTGAAAAGTGCTAAAAGAATGACAAGGGGAATCGAGAAAATGGAGACGGAAACCATTTTGGTTGAGTTTGAGACAAAGGTTATCCCAAAGGAATTATACTATGGGTTTATGAGATACAGTATAAGATAGTACATACCAAAGCCTATGAGGTGTTTTAACTGCCAGGAATTTGGGCATGTGGCTACGGTATGCAAAGGAAAGAGAAGATGTGCTAGGTGTGGTGGGGAACATGAATATGGGAAGTGTGGAGAGGGAGTGAGGCCAAAGTGTTGTAACTGTGGAGGTAATCACAGTGTAGCCTTTTGGGGCTGTGAAGTGATGAGACGAGAGGTGGAGGTACAGCAGATGAGAGCGAAGGAAAAGGTTTCTTATGCAGAGGCAGTTAAGAGGGCTGGACAGAAAAAACAGATTAAGGGCGGAGAATATGACAAAGAGCGAGCTCCAGAAGAACAACAAGAGCGGAGAAACGTATGCAGAGAAAAGAAGAAACTGGTGACATTTATAGCAGGGGTGATAAATGCAACATCTGAGATCAAATCTAAAACTAAAAGGATCCAGGTTATTGTTAAAGCAGCAGTGCACCACTTGGATATGATAGGGTTGACATGGGAAGAAGTAAGGGATGAGCTCAGTGTACAGTCAAGTCAAGAATCAGCATGTGTGGGTTGATACTACTAATAATTTTACTCCTTCAGTGGAATGCAAGAAGCCTGATTGCAAATGGACAAGACTTCAAACAGTTTATAGCCAGTAGAAAAGAAAAACCAGACATTATATGCATTCAAGAGTCCTGGCTTAAGCCTAACTTGGATTTTGTCTTATATGGATATGTGGCAGTTAGACAAGATAGGAGAGACGGTGGAGGTGGAGGGTGTGTCACGTTTGTAAAACAGCGGATTCCTTACAGAGTACTAGGTGTAGGGAGTGAACAGGAATATGTGGTACTAGAAGTGTGGGGTGAGAGGAAAAAGTTAGTAGTCATAAATTACTACAACCCATGTAAAAGGCTAGAGTTAAACACGCTTGAGGAAATAGAGGGGCAGAATAGGAATAATGTTGTATGGTGTGGGGATTTTAATGTGCATAGCACACTGTGGGGGAGTGAGAGAATGGATAATAATGGTCAGGTAATAGAAGAGTTGTTGGATGGAAAAAACTTAGTGTGCTTAAAGGGTAAGTTCGCTATTTTGGACCTTGGACCCTATTTGCGGTCCGTCTTCCATGAACCTGACCCATGAAGTCCATTTTTTCGCTGATCGGTCCAGTATTGAGTTCGCTACAGATTTCCTGTAGGCTCTCACTGGGCTACAATAGAAGTCAACGGGGCAATTAGAAATGTTATGGAAAAACAACGATAAATGTGCTTTTATAGCTCAGTGTGTATTCTTACGGTCTCAGTATGCTCTCCTGTGAAATGTAGGCTATCGCAAACGCAAACCGAACGTTGAAACAACAGTTCCATTTGAAACAGAACTATTTCTCCGACCGCACTACCTCGCACTGACTTCGGATAACTTTACCTGCGCAACTTCAGCCTCTCTCTCTTCTCTTGCTCTCTTATCATCCATCTCTTGTAGTTCCGTGTCCGTGTATTCTGGCTCAAATCTGTAGCCAGTAACGTCAAAGTCAAAATCGAATTCTTCGTCTTCGTAATCATTATAGTCATCCATCATCCAAGTTTTTTTGTGGAAATTGTAGCCTACGTTGCTGCAGGTAAACAAACGCAGACTGCTCAACTAGATAGTTTCGTAAACGGCCGGCACACCTTCCCACTCCCCTACCCCCGACACATAGTACTCCGCGGGAGCAGCGAAAACAAGCAACAGAGAAATGCTTACTTCCAAGCCATGCCAAGCACGTAAAAATGTTCGGATTGAGATACATTTCACAGGAGAGCATACTGAGACCGGTAACAATATACCCTGAGCTTCCCGTCTCATTTATTGTACATGAAAGCACATTTATCGAACATTTCTAATTGCCCCGTTGACTTCTATTGTAGCCCAGTGAGAGCCTACAGGAAATCTGTAGCGAACTCAATACTGGACCGATCAGCGAAAAAATGGACTTCATGGGTCAGGTTCATGGAAGACGGACCGCAAATAGGGTCCAAGGTCCAAAATAGCGAACTTACCCTTTAAACGATGGAAATAAAACAAGGATAGATGTTAGCACCAGAAAGGAATCTGTGCTTGATCTCATGCTGGCTTACAATAATATGGCACCAAAGTGTGATTGGAAGGTGTATCAAGAAGGAACCATAGGGAGTGTCCATTACCCAGTCTTATGAAAAGTCAACATTTCTACATCACTGACCACAGAGTTCCTTTGGGAGAAATTTCAGAAAGAAAGTGATGGGTACCTGAGTCAGACTGATTATAATATGGGCATAGAAACATTTGATAATAAAATAAAACAAGGTATAATATCAGCTGCATTAGAATCCATTCCTAAAAGTAAAGGCAAAGTAAAGAGGAAAACAGTACCATGGTGGTATGACAAATGTAAGGCAGCAGTGAGAAATAGAAATAAAGAATTTAAACTAGTGAAAAGAACACATAATTTCCAGCAAATGTTACAGTACAAACAAGCTCAGGCATTAGTAAGGAGAACAATAAGACAGGCAAAAAGGATATACTGGAGAAAGAACTGCGATTCAATTGGGAACACCACTCAGGTAGGAGAGGTATGGGGGATGATTAAAAAGATGGGCGGGGACAGGAGGGAGTGGAGTTATCCTGTTTTGAGTAATGGAAATGGTATTGCAGTATCCAATAAGGAAAAGGCTGAGATAATGGTAAATACTTTTGTTACAGTACACAGTTTCAATAATTTGAGGAGGGAAGAAGAGGTAGAGAGACCAAATCCAAATCTGACAACTTGGAGGCACTAAGGAGAAAGGAAAGCACTGAGGATGAATAAAATGTCCCATTTAGCATGGGAGAATTAAGTAAGGCGCTGGCTAAAACTCGGAAGACTGCACCAGGGAAAGATGAAATATGCTACATAATGTTGAAACATTTAAGTATGGAGGGACTGAAGAAGTTGTTGATGTTATTTAATAAAGTGTGGGAAGAAGGAAGAATCCCAGAGAGCTGGAAGGAAGCGATAATTATTCCGATAAGGAAACCTGGGAAGGATGCCAGTAAGCAAACAAACTACAGGCCTATTGCCTTGACATCACATGTATGTACATTGATGGAACGGATGGTCAATGAGAGGCTAATGTATTTTTTGGAGAAAAGAGGTATGGTGGCTACATCCCAAAGTGGATTTAGGAGAGGAAGGGGCACTATGGATCCAGCGTTGTGTCTGGAAGATGAAATAAGAAAAGCTCAAGTAAATAAAGAGACAGTGGCGGCAGTGTTTTTCGATGTGGAACAAGCATATGACATGTTATGGAGAGAGGGGCTGATGATCAAATTCCATATTATGGGAGTCGGAGGGAAAGTTTTCAACTGGATTATGGACAATCTGAGCGGAAGATCCATCCAGGTTAAAATAGGGTCAGAACTGTCAAACAAACATGTTGTAGAGAATGGAACACCTCAGGGGAGTGTTGTAAGTCCCACTTTATTCTCTGTGATGATAAATGATATATTTGTGAATATGCCAATGGATATGGGAAGATCAGTTTGCAGATATGTGGAAAAGGGGGAGAAATGTGGAACATATAGTTAAGAAAATACAAGATGGGATTCGTCAAGTGGAAATGTGGGGGACAAAATGGGATTTAAATTCTCAGTGGAGAAGACAAAAGTTATGCTTTTCACAAGAAAGAAACTCAGGGAAATTAATAATCTGAAATTATATGGAAGTAATTTGGAGAGAGTTGAAAGTTTTCATTTTTTGGGAGTGTATTTTGACCCGAGATTAACATGGAGAGAGTATATTAGAAGGGTGGAGGATAAGTGTAAGAAAGTGATAAATGTTATGAGATGTCTTGCAGGAGTGGGATGGGGAGCTGATATTGCATCACTGAAATATACAGTATATATGTAGCTCTAATCAGATCAAGGCTGGACTATGGGAGTGTGGTATATGGATCAGCAGCAAAATCTGTGCTTGTGGGGCTGGATGTAATACAAGCTCAGGCTTTGAGAGTGTGTTTAGGTGCAGTGAGAACATCGCCAGTGTGTGCAATTCAAGTTGAGGCAGGAGAAATGCCACTATGTCTTTGTCGGAAACAGCTGCTTGTAAACTACTGGATAACTCTGAGGGGGCATGGAGATAGTCATCCAATCAAAATAGTGCTACAGGCAGTGAGCTGAAAATTGGGGGGGCGGAAAACTTCCCTTTAAACTGATTATTGGTCTTAATCATTTTTCAATCAGTTTCCTTGATTAACAATAGGCTACATCAGCGTTTAATTCACCAATTACTCAATGCCATCAAATGTAGCCAGTTCTCCTCAATTAGGTTGTTAGGCAAGTAGGCCTAATACAATTATTTTAACTTGCATCACAAAATTGTGCAACATTATTATAATTATTATTATTGTCAACATTATATGTCGCCCCTGGCTACAGGCCCGCTGGGAAAGGGAGAGAACACAAAAATTAAGTTTTGGCTGGACAGGAGATTCAGCAGCAAGAGACTTGGGAGTGCATGACAAGGAGTTTTGTCCAACTGTAATATTTCCTATAATCCCTGTGTGGATACTAGAAACTCTGGTGGTAGATTTGAAATTATTTAAAATTAAGGCAAGAAATAAAAGTGCAGATCTGGTGAGTGAGTTTTATGGCTATAAGGAATTTTAATATAAAGTCTATGTGCAGGTTTTTACAGATGGATCAAAGGATCCAATAACAGGAAACACAGGTTCTGCAGTTGCAATTCCTAGCCATAGAGGTGAGATATGTAGACAGACCTCAAATTTCCTAAGTGTATATACGGTTGAGCTGTACGCCATCTTGATGGCTTTAGAATGGGTTGAACAAAACAAACCAAACAAAGTCCTAGTCTGTAGTGATTCAGTCTCTGCTCTGTCCAGTCTCATGTCAGGTGTGTACAGTAAACGTCAGGATTTGCTTTACGAAATAATGTCAATACACGCAAGAATAAGGAAACAAGACGCTGAGGTCATATTAATTTTGGTACCTGCTCATACAGGCATTATGGGTAATGAAAGAGTGGACAAACTAGCTAAACAAGCTGTTAAAAAAGAAAACATAGATACACGTTAGTCTCTCAAAATCAGAAGGAAAGGACATTGTACGGAAGGAAATCAATAAAGAGTGGCAGCAGCAATGGGATCAGGAGGTAAGACGAAGACATCTAAATTCCATTCAAAATAGAGTTGGTAATGTGAGAAGTAGGGGAGGAAATAGAAAAGAGTAGGTTAAGACTAGGTTAAGAATAGGACACAGTACACTTCACATTATAGGGAAGCATCCAACCGGTTTTTGTGATCATTGTCAGGTACCAGAAACCGTAGAGCATGTGCTTGTTAGTTGCAGGAAATATGTATCAGAGAGAATGGACATGATGGAAGAAATAAAAAGATTAGGGCTAACAGGAGCAGGAGTAAAGAACATACTGGAGTGTGGTGGAAGTGGACAAGGCAGAAGATGCTTGGTCAGCTTCCTAATGAGAACAGGACAATTTGATATACTGGACACTATAGGAGTTAACTAACTCCAGAAGATGGCAGTAGTGTAACATTAAGGATGCAGATGTCGTTCAAACCCGAAGAAGGGTATTCGCCCCTCCCACTCTACAGATGTGTCAGAGGCAGAAAGGTTGCCACGTCATCCGCCGCTTCGTCACCGCCTCACGAATACAAAGATGGCTGCCTCCGTCAGGGAAAAACAGACAGGTTTGTTAACGTTTTTCCATCTCCTTTTTTTTACATTTCAAACATTGAATGTATTGCCAATGTTGCCAGCGAACAAGAATCATGGTATAAAACCAGGCATTTAATTTCCTCCTGTGTAATGTACATCAGAGCAGCTTGGTAGCGTAGCCAGCTAACTCGACGCTTCCGATTTTAAAGGGAGCTAGCTAACGTAACGTTATAGCTAGCTCGCTCATTGCTAGACAACGTTATTTATCAGTATGAAGTCGAATATTAATAATTTAGAAGATTATATTTGTGGACGACAAGCTGTTCGTCAAACTGATTCACAAGCAACCGTATTTCTGCTCCCCTTACATCTATATCTAGCTGTACGTTATTGATTAGATGGTGCTACCTGGTTTCCGCTTAAATAAAATTTCTCCTTACCGTGAAAAATCCTCGACTTGTTTAGTCTCGGACCGTGTTATGGAAATCTGTTAGCACGGCGGCACTTTCGCCACAAGTCAGCAATTATATCTGGAAATGCCCTCTTTGAAAACTAAAAAAAAAAAAGGAAAAGGCTATGCTTACTCTACTGTAAGCTATAACGTTACCGGGTTTTGCCAAACTTGCATCATAGCGCAGAGCTATTCAAAACCATGAAGTTAACAGCGCGGAAACCCTTCAACATACAAAACTAGATTAACAATTCCTAAATAAATTGTAGGTGTGGTTGCTTCGCAGTGGTATCAATTACTGGAAATGATATAGAAAGATGGTAATAGGCTATGGTATAGTGCGAGGCGGTAAATAAAAGGTGGAAATGGTATGAAGTGGTAATGTGGTATAAAGGGATCTAAAGAAGGTGAAAGTGTTAAAATATGGTGATGTATTTTGTGGTAAGTAGTCTAAAAGAACCTGGAAGTGATACAAAGAAATAATGAATTGTGAGGAAAGCACAAAAAGGTCATGTCAAATCATCTGGGATAGTATTGTTAGGTCATAAGTGTTGATAACTTTGGGACAAAACTGGTCACTTTTTAGTTCATAAAACTCAAAAGTAAGCCAATTTAGACATCCTGGTGTAGCTAGCCTACTAATTCACTATTTTAGTAGACTCATTGTTCTGTAAGTATAAACCGATTAAAAATAAATAAATAAATGTATTCATGTTTATTTTAATATAATCCGAAGTATGCCTTCCTGAAGGTGTGCCTCAGTGGCGCAACCTGTAGAGTAGGCTAGCTAACTTACTCTCCCCGTGCTCTTTGCGAGCCGCAGCGTTGTATGTTTGAATCCGACCTTTTGCCGCATGACTTGCTCCCATTCCTCTTGTGTCTAAACTTTTTTGTAGTTTTAAAAATTTGGTCTATAGTCTGTAGTGATCGAGTACCTAGGCATTGTTGGGGTTCTCCCCTGGATTTTATGACATAGTGGTGCTGGGGTGTTTTTCATGATATTATAGCGAGCGCAGTAAGTGACAAGCCAGGCGGATCTTGAACAATGTTCATCTTATTTATTCAGAGCAGGAGAGAAGTTACAGCAATTCAAGTGTTCGATAACTGACCCGGAAGGCTGCTATACAGCCTTATTTATCCCCCCCAATATGAAAATTAAGGTGCAACTTTTCGCACCAATGAACGGCTAGCTAGGCGATCTAGTTCCGCCATTGAGAAACACAATATTCATTCACGTTCCCGCTCCCTGCACTCCAAAGCCCACAAGGTGGGCGGTGCGGCCGAGAGCCCTGACGGGGGCGTCGACCGCCAGAGTCCTCTGTCTGGAACCGGCGAGCGCTGGCGGCTGTCTGGAACTGGCGAGCGCTGGCGGCTGTCTGGAACCGGCAAGCGCTGGCGGCTGTCTGCGCCCCTTTCCTTTCCAGGGGCCCCACGCACTTGTCTTCCCGCTGCGACACACGGCTGTCGTCACGCACGGCTGTCTTGGCCGCATCCACCATTACCCCGCCCTGGATAACGCGTCCAGTCCCAGGATGCAGGAATCGGTGATGTCTGCTTGAAAGAACTCCTGTTCCAGCACGACCGTACCCAAGCGCACTGGTAGCTTACAGCAACCGAGCGTACTGGCTGTCTGCCTGGTTCTTGTACAAAGCTTGGTGTCCGTGGCTGGATTAGGCTGATGGAGGACCACGTATCAATTGGTGCCGTCACTGGTTTCCCAGCCTCCTCGCAGTGCACATAAACACCATTATCACCGCTGCTTATGTGGCCCACCCTCCTTCCTTCGGAGCAGTTCTACCCACAGACTGGCAGTATTTCAGTTTCACTCCCCCAGCGCCCTCTGTACTCTCTCCTCAGATGGCCCTTTTTTCCGCACGCCCAGCAGCGGTACTCCTGCCATGCAGCCATCGCTGCCCTGGTCACTGCTGGCACCACTTCCTGCTCGCCGTCCTCTTCTGCACTGACTGCCCCACGCACCGCTTGACACATGCTGCTGATGTGATTGTCGTTTAAGATTGCTTCTCGATCTTCAGCGTGGGACAGCGCCTCGTTAAGGCTGTTTGTGCGAGCAATGTGGACCTGTTGCCGTAGGTGTGTTGGCTGGAGCCCCCTCAGGAATGCGTCGAGGGTGAGGCTGTCCTTCACCAAGCCGGTGAGCTGTGGGTAGGCGCGCTGCATTAGCCGCTGAACTTCTGCCGCGTAGAGGCCTAGCTTCTCTCCAGACCGCCATTCCTTCGCCTGCAGCTGTTCCTTGAGAGCTATTTGCGAGGTCACTTCGCCAAACCGCCTTGCCAGCGCCACACTGAGAAGTGCGAACGTCGGGGGCTCGTCTTCGTTGATGTCGAGCAGGGTCTGCAGGGCGTCGCCTGCCAGGGATACCAACAGGTTAACGCCCTTCTCTCGCCGGCTCCAGCCCTCCGCTTCAGCGATTAAATTGAACTGCGCTAGGTACGCCTCCCTGTTCCCTTTTCCGTCGAATCTTCGCAGCCTGGTGCCCAGCGGAGAGTTCCTCCAATTAGGTGCGCCGTTAAGGGCTTCGTTAGCGCTTTCCGAGCTCGTAGCTTGGCCCCCGCGGCCTGCGCTCATTAGCTGGGCCCCACAATGGTCAGCAGCTGGGCCCTGTGCCCCGCGCTCGCTGTCCATAGCAGGGAAGGAGGCTGCAGCAGGCTGGAATGGAATATTTTGCTCGAATGGAATGGCTTGCTCAGTATAGCCTTGCTGCAGCATCTCCGACCCCACCTCGCTAACAGACCTCTCCCGCCATTGGCTGGCTAGCTACACTGTTGCTCGCTTCTTCTCATCACCTCTGGCTGTCTTTTCTTCAACCGCGCGAGTTCTTCGTCGATACGAATCCCCAGTTTTGACACTAATGTAGCGAGTGCAGTAAGTGACAAACCAGGCGGATCTTGAACAATGTTCATCTTATTTATTCAGAGCAGGAGAGAAGTTACAGCAATTCAAGCGTTCGATAAATGACCTGGAGGGCTGCTATACAGTGCTGTTTGTCCCCCCCAATATGCAAATTAAGGTGCAACTTCTTGCGCCAATGAGTGACTAGCTAGGCAAACTAATGAGCAGCCTAGCTAACTAGCCTATCACAACACACACAAAAACCGTTAGCGGAGCGAGGCTACCTAACACCGCTGCACACAAACAACCCTAGCAGTAGCCAACTAGCTAACTGCTACAATATCAAATGATAGCCTACAACTTGAGTAGGCTAAACAGTTGTAGGCTGAGGGAAAGTATGCTGGATATCCTGTATGCTGAAAAAAAAAAGGGTGGAGCAGAGGTTTTCCTGGCTCAAAAAGAGGCTTAGGTGGGGCCGTCGCGTGGTACAACGGTAAGAGCGCCGACTTTCAGTCGGTGCAGTTGTGCTCCGAGGATCGGGGTTCGTGCCCCGGTCCTGCCAGATCCGAGTATGGCTGGCGCCCTGTGGGAGCAGCAATTGGCGGCTGCTTCCGGGTGGGGGGAGGGGCTCAGAGAGAATCGCTGCACGCATAGCGGCCCTGGGCGAGCTGGATTCACGGTCAGGAGCTCGAGGAGTCGCGCCCTGTAGAGGACGTGGCGACCTCATTCCTACTACCGGCTGACAGGGTTGTGTAGCGGTGGTTCTCTAGCGGTTGCTACACGGGGGGAAATTTAATTAGAATAGGGGTTCAATTGGCTACTAAATTGGGAGAAAAATGGGGAAAAATCAGAAACAAAATTTAAAAAAGAGGCTTAGGTGGTGCCTAAGCACGGCCGGTTAGCTTAACACCTATACTGCTTCTATTCCAATTTTACGCTTTGTGATAGACACCAGTTTTTGGCATAGATCAACATAAAATTGTCCTAGTTCATGCATTCTTTTGACTTTTCAATTTTATTTCTCCATGGTACGATTATTTTTAGAGACGTACTTGAAAAATGTACGCTCAGGTTTCTCAGATGGAAGCATCCAAGCTCAACAAATGAGGAGATTCAATTCTCGATGGCTGTGCGTGTTCATCCCTTTATCACACATTGAAATAAAATTGATGTTGGTTGTTTTCTGATGCATTTACTCACATAAAAACTATTTTTTAAATAACGGCAATGCACATAGTCTATGATGCTCATTACAAAAATAAAAATATTGCCTACATTACATACATACTTGGTGGGTGGTGGGGGGAAGACAATTATAAGCTAATATATGTCTGGCTGTATAGCCCAGTTCTTATAGGGAGGGCAAAATGGAGCATTGGAATGTAGAAAGCATGTGTGCATGTGAGCTCGACAATACATTTCTCACAGAAAACGTAGTTTGTTCACTGTGTTCACTTCATTGCAGTAACGATTAAACTTACAAGAAGTAGTGCAGGGGTTGCGTTAACCGAGAATTTCATTTACCTATTTTTTAGAAGCTTTGATGAAAAAATCCAAATGGCATCCGTCATTTTGATAGATAAATATTTCTGAAAATGTGTTAAACGCTGACTACAATAGCCTAAAACGCCTTGTCATCTAAATACATTTTGTTCAAGCCGTCTTCTGTCATTTAAATAGGCTACATTTTGTTCAAGCATGCTAAACAATTTCATGGATTAGGTATTTCCTGTGAATTTGGATTGATAATGGTTACGCCTTGACAAAGATCACACTTTCCATTAATTCTAGCGTTGATTCTAGTTATCGGAGTTGCATCTCTGTCGTGTCACAAATTTAGCCCATTTTGTTTAGCGTTAGAGCAATGCCATAGAATAAAATTATATATTTTTTTAAACACGTTCTACACTTTGTTTTGATGACATTCAATTGAATGAAGACTGCTTCGACTGTATTCATAGGTTTCTAGTGTAAACACTGCGCCATCTTTAGGAACTATTTCATGCTGCAGAGGTCCCTCACGCTCAGTCAGCGGGTGGGGGAGAAATGGCTAACGTTAGCCACAAAGAAATAGAGTGCCTCACTGCTGATGAAAAATATGATGAAAAACGTTGACAAAGTTAGCTAGCTAGCTTTAGACTTCGTATTTGCTGCCTAACAAGCTGCTGGTCCCACTTAGTTCTGCTCACAACCTCCCAAAATTAGCTTTTGGTGACCTGATCCACAATCCATTTCTTCTTCTTCTTCTTCTTTTTCCTTTCCGGCAGACTAGACACCTTCCGGTGTATTGCTGCCCTCCACAGGTCTTTATTAGTACCACCACCATTTGTCTCACTCCCCACCTCACACCCTTAGGTGCAGGCCCGTTAAATAAATATATTTGAGGACAACACCTCCCCACCTCTCTGCAACATGCCTCCGGTCCCAACAATGTTCTTATTGAGTAGTTGGTTACCCCAACATCCTGTAATTCCCTGAACATTTCCCTCCGTTCCTCCCTATATTTCCCACAGTCCATTATCACATGCTGGACGTCCTCCACCACCCCACACTCACCACACATCCCATCCACATGCTTTCCTACCCTCGCTAAGCCCCCTGCCAACCCACAATGTCCCATCCTCAACCTAGTCATAATGACCTCATCCCTCCTCATAGCCCAGTGACATCCTGTGCTCCCTCTCACAGATGGTTGGATGTTATAATAAAATCTACCCCTCCTTTCCTGGTCCCATTCCCTTTGCCATAACTGAGTAATCCCCTCTCTTATTATATTCCTACATTCGGACCACAATCCATTTCTCTAGAGTCCCTGAAGGCTTACAAAAGGACGGATGCCGATTGGTTTATAATCCCAAACTGCACCATCTGTAACCGTTAGCGTACTCAAACACCATGTGCTTCGTCATAGGAATGGTAAGTACATGGACGATGATATTTGTTTGCTGTTTTTTTCTCTTTCTGTTATTAACGTTACCACATAACGTTAGCTAGCTACTGGCAATCTCTTAGCTGGCTAGCTAGGGAGGTACATGTACCGTTAATGTTAGCTAGCTTAAACAGAAAGAGAAAAAAAAAACTATTTTTATGACTGCCAGCATGCAAATATCATTGTCTATTTACTTCTACCCAGATGGTGCAGTTTGGGATTATAAACCCATCCTGACTCCAGGTAATTGTAGGCATCTGTGCTTTTGTAAGCCTAAAGAGCAGGCTAATGTTAGAGAGATGGATTGTAGATCAGGTCACCAAAAGCGCATTTTGGTAGATTTTCAGCGGATCTAAATGGGACCATCAGCTTGCTATGCAGCAAGAATGAATCACAGTCTAGACCTAATTTACTTTGTCCAAGTAACGTTTTTTTTCATCAGCAGTGAGGTACACGATTTCTTTGTGGCTAACGTTAGCCATCTCATCCCTACCTGCTGACTGAGCGTGAGGGACCGCTGCAGCATGATATAACTTGGGTCTTATAAGATGGTGCCATTGTCATAGAAACCTATGAATAGGTATTGCCTGAAAATATTGCCCGTGTACCATCAGCTTTAGGCTACAGAAGAAAAGGCTGGTGGTGCTGGTGCCTTTCTGTTCTGGCTAAAAAGTAGGCTCCATGGTTAACGATAGGCTGTAAACATTAAGTTATCAACACATAATTTCACACAGAATTTACTGAAACGATTGTTAGCTGCTCCACTTTTGTTTGTGTGCGTTAAGCAGCTAGCTTGACAGGCATGTAGATTCGTCAGTGTTTCCCCTAGGATGGAGTTGTAGCAGCGGAGGTGAAGCACGCACGCGATACGCGTGTGCAAGAAAAAATGTTTGTGCGCTCACAAAGCGCGCCCCTGCCGGGAGGTTTCTATGTGTCTGCCGGCACCAGAAGGGCTCTCGAGGCCTAAGTACATACAGTACAAGTCAGTGGCGTCAGTGGCGCCCCCAGCTGTACGCAGAGTACGCAGTCTGCGTACCTTAGCAACAACAGCTAAATTAGTATTTCCATTAAAACTGACGTGAATTGTCAAAGTCTCTGCGTCTGTTTCTACGATGTTGAGAAATGATATTTGCTTATTGTCTTCGTTGTATTGCCTGGTTATTGTATTGTATGTAAGTTTTGCATATTTCAAACATTTGAAAGTGATTGGAAGACACAGTTGAAAGTGATTGGAGGATCACCATCCCGCCGTTAACACCGTTGAAAGTGATTGGAGGATCACCTTTTTCTTTAGACCGGGAAAAGTTTAGAGTTGCCTTTTTACTTGTCAGTCAAGATAACTAACTTAAATGAATACTTCATAGCATACTGAAAGTCCTTCTTACGATGTCCTTGTCTACTGCTTCGGTCGAGCACTCATTCAGCTGTTTGAGACGTCTGAAAACCTACCTACGGAACAGCATGACAGACGCGATTGGTGATTATGAACATTCACAATGACTTTGAAATCGACACAGAGCGGATGCTTAGGGAATTTGACGCAACCGGGACAAGGAGGGTCAATCTCACATTCTAAACCCCTATTCGGACGGGATACGTTTTCAGGACAATGTCTGTAAAGTAGCTAATTATTACCACAGGACGTCTGTAATGTTAATGGCCGATTCCGATGGGATAAAGTAGCTATCTCCGTAAGAAGCAGCGTCTAGAATTACAGAGATGGCAGTGTCTAATCTATGTTGTCGTCACACCGAAAATGTTCCCCACGAGTCATACAACGTTACACATCCCATCTTCACTGCAAACTGAGCCGCCAAAAAAAAAAAAAAAAACTATGTGGAGACAATGTTGGCATGGCAAACATGTCCACAAAAAGCTTGAGGAATCCTGCAATTACACGGTACACCTCTTTATTAACGTTAGGCCAGTGTTAGGCCATAACATGTATGTAAGGCTATAGCTAGGCTACAATAGCTTACCTAAAACGGCCACAAGCTTTGCCCCACTGTAGCCTACTTTTTAGCCAGTTTTTTTTTTTTTTTTTTTTGCTCTCTGTCTTCTTATTTAATGTAACGTTACATTCATTTAGAGGTCGGTCAATAGTGGGACCGAAGAGAGCACAACCAAAGGCGTCCTCGAGTGCTTACGTGAAAACCAGTAGAAAAGACTGGGGAAAACTAATTTATAACAAGAAATAACAGAATTTTACCGGACATGTCCAATTCGCACGGGATTGCTTTAACCTGGGGTAATTTTTACAGGACATTTAACAGTAGGTTAAAGACTCCGGGAATCTTTACTGGTGCGGGGAGCGCGCAGTTTATAGACATGGGAACTAAAATAGCGGAGCTCTTCCAGTAATTATTACATTACCCCACCTCCCCCTGTAAAACTTATCCCGTCCGAATAGGGCTTAAGGGTAAGATGCTATTTATTTTTATGCAGTGATTGACGGCAACATGTTCTTTTATTTGCAGTGGCGTGTGGCTCTCTCTCTCTCTCTCTCTCTCTCTCTCTCTCTCTCTCTCTCTCTCTCTCTCTCTCCTCTCTCTCTCTCTCTCTCTCTCTCTTCTCTCTCTCTCTCTCTCTCTCTCTCTCTCTCTCTCTCTCTCTCTCTCTCTCTCTCTCTCTCTCTCTCTCTCTCTCACAATTGGCGAGCATTCAGTGATAATGTTTTATTAGAAATTTAAGCAGTGAATACATTTTGTTGAGCATGTTCGATTAGTTACATTGACTTGTCAGAAGTGTTTTCATTGTGTTAACATTAACTGTGCTGTAAGTCCCGTAACAGCTTGTTGTGCGCAACATTTCCATTCTATTGTGAGGTCCTCCGGTTTTCCTGATGAAAGATCAGGCTACTGTAAGTCACGTAACATCTTTTTGCGCGCAACATTTCCATTCTATTGTGAAGTAAGTCCTCTCCGGTTTTGCTGATGAAAGATCAGACTTTAACGTAGGCTGGGCCTACTCCTACGTTAGAACTTCTTGTAATATGCGACCCTATGAGTGCAAAATATATCGGTAAATTACGTTGTAACGTTAGTCCTAAGTAGTGGCTTTGTTTTCATGTAGCCTATGGCTTGGCCTCCTCTGTTGCGTACCCCGGGAAGAAATCCTGCGGGCGCCCCTGAGTGGCGTAACTACATGATCAGCTCAGGGGGGGGATTAGGTTAGCACGGGGCCCTAATATATGTCGCTAAAGTGAGCCCGAGACATAGGCTGCATTCGAATAGTCAAATTTGAGCAAGGAAGGATCCTTTAGATTGCATGAAATATTTCCTTTAGATTGGAAAATATTTCCCGGCCAGCCATGCTAAGGACCGTTCGAATTTCTTATTGACAGGAAAGGAGCTTCACAGTTCCTTTTATCCGTCCTTTCACAAAGGATGCTCTGGACTATCCTTTTCAGGAGGAAGGTAGTATTCGCGCCGCCAATGTTTTCATAAGCATCGGAGTTTTCCGGAACCTACCGAATTACTGAATTCAAACAAACAAGGCGAACATCTGAGAAATGCCAGAAATCTAAATGTGAATAGCTAGTATTGTTGGTTAGTAGTGGCTTATAATAGAAAGTAAACAAACAATGACACAATCAGACAATACACCAAATATATTAAGAGGCTACATTTCGCAGAGATAAAACGAACAGTTCAAGTGAAATGCAGACGGCAATGATGCGGGCCTTTTTCGTAATTTTTTGTGAAGTTGTAGTTCGCTATGTTGAACAGTCACGCGAATACGACTGGACGTCGCACCCTGACGCAAGGTAGAGAAGGAGGTTTCGAATTCCACAGTAGACGCTAGATTCCTTGTAAATCTCTCCTTCCAACTTTTCCTTGACCCCCATGATGTTTTCTGGCGAGGCCAAGGAAAAGTTGCAAGGAAAGGAAAAGTTTTTTTTTTTTTGGACTATTCGAATGCAGCCATATGCTGAATTCAAGTGCTGTCGGAATCATCGGAAATACGAGTCAGTATCCGACATAGCAGCTCTCCGTGTATTTTTTTTATTCGTAAAGGATCAAAAGAAACATTTACTTTCTAGACATCTATGTTTGCTGGTAATTCTAATTTCGGAGCATGTGAATGCGTCATCCTCGTAATTATGATTTGGCAACTGGGAAATAGGAGCTTCTGAAGAGCACTTGAGGCGGCAATAGCTTAACTCATCTCTAAAATGCTGATATAACATTAATCACTTCAGGCAAGTAATACACTCAGTAGCAATAGTATAGGCTACCTATAGCTAATTAATGTCCCCAAATAAAGATGTTTTATATGTTTTATAAATATGTTTTTAGGCTATTATTCTGACAAAAACAAACCAATTCGATATGACATTACATGCAGTCCTATGCATTGAACTCATCTCATTTTGCTTTTGAAAATAGCTACAAAGTGTAGGCCAGGCTAAAGTTTCTGTCTACACGAAACAAAATCGTTCATTTTGACACCGTACATCTAGGCTATATGAGAAATTGAATATTCAGTTCATTCATTCATTTATGTGGTATATTTAAAATGTTGTAGCATATGTCAAAAATTAAGTTAATTCATTGCGTTTTCTTGTCTATGTGGTCGCTTACAGGTAAATTCTTCATTATTTTGCCCTGGCAAACTTGTTGATTGGCCTACTTTCTCCAAATTGAGACCTCCTTGGGTTGATTAGCCTATAATTAAAAAATAAGTTAGTTAGTGGTAGGCTACACATGTTAACGCAGCTTTTGTTTTTCTCCCGCTGTTCTTTTTGTTTAGGCTACGTTTCATATAACCCCATTTTTGTTTAATTTTTAACTGTGCTGCTAACTTACGTCGTAAACGAACGTTCGTGCAATGTGCTTCTGTGGAAGTAGGTTAAAAACACGTAATAATATGAATTATATTAATGAAAATATTTTCCCCACATTTTAAATATAGACTATGGCCTATATTTTATTCAGTTATGACCACACTGTTGACAATAATTAATTAATTTTTTAAATTTTATTTAAAATGTAGCCTATGTGTTTGCCTCCAAGCGGCTGAGGGCCCGACTCTTGGCATTTTGCCTCGCCCCCCCGCTAATTACGCTAGTGGTACAAGGACAACTACAGGGCTGCGTTCAGATCCAAATTGAATTTTTTATTCCTGTCGTTCCCTTCCCTTGATTCAAGGGAATTCACATTGAAGCAAGGGAGGGGAACGATGGGAAGAAGGCATTCATTTTGAATCCGAACGCAGTCCAGCACTTCAACATTTTGTAGCCTACATTTATGGCCTTCTCTCGCCAGAACAGCTGCATTTGCTAGCTAGCACTGTCCATTAACATGAAGTGTCAACGTTACAAAAGTTGCCTCACATAGGCCTATAGCATTAGCTAGACTGCTAAATGACTGTGACCCATATCACCCACTGGGTGACTTTTTAAATCCACTGGGTGTTGGCTAGCGGCTAGCTGGCTGTCATTCATTCTTCCAATTATTCATTCTTAACTGTCCTTTTTTCCAGAATTAACTTGCATCACCACACTGTTGTATTATCAAACATTGTTAATTTACTTAAATGTAATGACATTTTAAATGATAAAATAACTTACATTTATGACGTTTCTTTAAGGGAATCCAAAGAAAATGTAATATCTCTGAGGGAATCTGTCAAAGTTTGTCTTTGAGATTGACAGCTTTCACACGTCACGGTGGCCCTCGAGACACGACCTATAGAATACTCTCGCGCATAGTAAGGCCCGCCTCCAGGAAGAAGAGATAAACAATCGGTGCATGTGGAATACTTTTACCGAAAACGAAACGTATCAAGATGGATCTTCCAAATGTTGTTTATTTCACAGATATGTTTCCTTGCGTATTCCTATCAAATGATTGCGTTTGCTGTAACGTACTGTGCGATGCGATACGTGAAGTCGTAGGACTGTTTTCCCTTCGGCGAATGATAATCCTGAATCCGTGATCAACATTGCTTGCTTGTTGACATCTACTCGCTGCTAGGTGCATATAAGGGAAACACTGCTTGTATCTGGCCAAACGTTGCCAGTTACACTCGGCTATATCAATTTCATACAGACAAATTTTTTCAATTTGTTAATGTGGTGTATCCTATCTGTCCAACTTAAGGCCAGTTTATAGTCCAGTGACAGAGTGTCGCGGCGACCAAAATCACTGAGCGTTCATGAACATTCTATTGTCGCCCGACATAGACTGTGGTCGTTGTCGCTTTCAAAAATTATAAACACTCCAGCGACATTCCAGCGACAGTTGACACTCCAAGGAAAATGGAGGAAGAAGCTGTTTTACTTCATCTAATTTTATGAGCTACTTTACTCCTAAAAAGGAGAAAGCAAACACGGAGGGCATATGTCAGGGATGTGAACACAAGGCGTCACTCGTTGGGGGAGTACAATTCTCTCGTTAGAGAACTGAGGTTCAGTGATGTCGAGTATTTTTCTCGCTACATTAGAATGTCACCGATGATATTTGATCAGTTACTGTCACTCGTTGTTACAAGTCTGCAACACAGGCCAACGCATCGTCAGCCAATATCGCCCGGAGAAAGACTGACCTTAACCCTACGGTAATGTACAATCTAATAAGCCACTATTAATAGTAGGCTATAGGAGAGATAAATCAAGTTGTTGAAAGCAAATTACTTTAATGCATTTGCAGGCATAGCCTACGCTTGCTAGCTAGTTTGTTAGCTAGCTACAAATGTGTCGTAACCATTGACAATACAGACTGAACATTGCCAACTTGTAAAATTGCAACATTGAGCCAGCTGCTTCCCGTGACATTCTCCACAGTCTAGTTCAGCAATCGGCGAATTTACATAAATAATAGGCTAATAATAAGAATAAATAAAACACAGCTTACAAAGATCAATTTGTATTATAGATACCTGGCTTCCGGGGACTCCCAGCAATACCTGGCCTTCTCCTACAGAATGGCAAAGTCAACTGTTGGCTTAATAATTGAGGAGACCTGTACAGCTCTGTGGGAGGCATTGCACCATCAGGTCCTCAAGGTCCCAGACGAAAGGGAATGGATGAACATTGCTGCAGTGTTCAACGAAGTGTGGAATTTCCCCAACTGCTGTGGTGCTATCGATGGGAAGCATTGCATAATTCAGGCCCCTGCCAATGCTGGGTCCACGTTCTATAATTATAAAAGCACACACAGCATCTTCCTCCTTGCATTATGTGATGCACGCTACAGATTCAGCATGGTCAACATCGGCTGCCCTGGAAGACACAGTGATGGGGGCGTCCTGAGCAGTTCCGTTTTTGGGCGAAAGCTACAATCGGGTGAGCTTGGCTTTCCCGGAGCCACCAATTTTCCAAGGTCTGCCATAACGTTGCCACACGTACTAGTGGGCGACGAAGTGTTTCCGCTGCCCTTTCCACGGCGCTTTCTCCCCGAACCAGAGAGAGTTTTCAATTATCGGCTATCCAGGGCAAGACGAATCATTGAAAACTCTTTCGGAATTTTGTCAACCAGGTGGCGTGTGTACAGAAAGCCCATCCACTGCAAAATCAACAGGGCAATTGCAGTAGTTAAGGCCACAGTCTGTCTGCACAATTTCCTTAGGGATTTAGAGGTTGAGCTCCCAGTAAACAACATGAGTTACTGTCCTCCAAATGCTATTGACAGCGAAGATGTCAACGGCAACGTTGTCGCAGGCAGCTGGCGTCAAGAAGAGGAGAGGTCCTGCCTCCAGGACATACCTCGTGTTGGAGCCAACACCTTTGGGGCTGATGCCTCCGCCATCCGTCAGAACCTAAAGAACTACTTCATTTCTGAAGCAGGAGAAGTGCCTTGGCAGTGGGAGCATGTGCGGCGCACATAGGCTAATTGTTACTTCTGTGGGTTTCGTTGTGTTTGTTGTGACCCAATGTAAAGGTGCATAGCTACCGCCACCTACTACACTGGAGTGGGTATCAAATTATTTAATCGTATGTGGGTAACTTCAAATAAATGAAGAATACACAAATAAACATCTCCAAGAAGCATACCAAAAATATAGGCTAAATAGGCTACACTTAAAAAAAAAAACGTTAAATAGCTAGGCTACACATCTGCTTCAAATTCAAGATTTAACTTGTTTATTTGTTTGTGTTTGACGTGATCAGCGCCTACGATAGTAAGACATGTAACGTAGTTAATATTGTTTCAAATGCAAGTTTTTTCATTGCTTTTACTTCGTTTGATTTTTTCTCATCTTCGCTGCACGCTTCACATCTGTGAAATGGGCTGTAGCTTATAGCCTAAACAAAATAATAGTAATAATGTTTTATTACGACGCCCAACCCGCATTGTTTCATGTCATTTAAGACTCATTTCAGTCGCCACCATCTTACGCTAATCAAGGAACTGACTTATTAATCCTAGTATATCCCACGTTAAAACAATAAAGTGACATATCCAACGGTCGTTAGAGCAATTTTCACCGGCACATGTTTAAGTAGCCTATAAAAAATAGCTGTATTAGCTACACAGGCTGAACTACTCATTTTTGGGTTGTCAGGAATGGGTTCACTCCAGTAACCTAGTCTACCACCCAGGTGAGATTATTTCCACATTTACAACTAAGACGATCACTGAATGTTAAATGCATTTAGACATTGCTGCAACGTTTAGTTTTTTAAAATTAAATATTTATATAGGCTATATAGCCTATAGGCATGTAGCCTAATCTGTTGAGGTAGGCTATAGCCTATATTAGGCCTATTTATAGACATGATAGTGTTCTGCATTATTTCAGGCCAATGGGGAAAGAGACATATATCATAAAAACTGTTTATTTAAAGTGCTATTTACAAATTTAAAAACATTCTCCCTCCACTCTCCTCAATTTCTTGGGACCTCCCGCCTGGGAACTCTGCTTCCAGGAGCACTTGTTCGATGCGGACCCTTGTCTGGGCCCACTCGAATGGTGGCAGGCTGTCCAGCCTGAAGGCCTCGGACTGTGCCCAGAGCACAGTCTCTGAGGACTGCCTCTTTTTGAGACTGTGCAGGGCTGCGGCTGATTCCTGTACCAATTGGTACAGCTCGCGATCACTCTCTGCCCCTCTCATCCTCTTCTCCCGAGGAGGATCAGAAGCCTTGTCTGGGGCAGGGGGTGATCGGGAGCTCTCTCTTGTCACTTCCTCCGGAGAAGGGAAGGTTGGAGCAGGGACATTCGGTGCGCTGTCCGCTACGTAGTTTGACTGTGTATTCCTGCAAAGAAATGTATTTTTATTATTTTATTATAAGGCTCAGTGGCGTCCATATCCATAACAATGCAGTCCAATACTATTTTGTAAGAAATAAACCACGATGGGCTCTACAGGCAATATGCCGATATTATATTGTCATTTGATTTTTTTTTTACTAACATGCTGCTCTTCATATAGGGGTCCATGAAGGCCATCAGTGCAAAATATGGCCATTTGTTCGATGGAAAAGTCGCTGCTGACCCGCTCCGCCTGACAGACTCCCTCTTAATTCTCCCATCGATGTCCCGGAGACTCTTGAAACGTTTCATAACTTCTTTGGCTAAAATACATTAAACAAAATTTCTATGTTAACGTTATGTTCAATGAAAAAAAGATTCAAATCATTAACGTAGCCTAAGACTAAGTAGTCTAATATAGGCTGCTCAGCACCATAACGTTACCATTGCTTTTATTTTTGAAGTAAAATAGCCTAATATATAAAATAAATGAATTTTGTTACATGAGAAAGCTATTAGGTTAGGTTTTGATGCGGTATTAGAAAAGTGTGTGTGTGCGTTTAAGGAAATCTTTCGCTAATCAACTAGGCTACGCCGGACCGTGGTTGGTTGAAAAGCTTGAAGTAGGCTGCTATCTAGTATCTATCACATGACAACACCATTATCAAGTGGACGGAAGCCTTCAGTTGACTTGTAGTCTAATATATAGCTTAGACGGTATTAGACCTGCCGCAAGTATCTAGCCTACATTATAGGTAGTTGGCATAATGTCATTTTTATAAATTAGGTATGTTATCTAACCAACTGGTCTGCTCACTTGTAAGCAAAACAAGACGTTCGTTAAAGACAGCTAATGTTAACGTTAGCCTAAGTTACTTCTACGTCTACTGGCTACTTACGAGAAGTATTTAAATCGGCCACAATTTGAGACCAGGCATTCTCTTTTTTAAGAGAATCCTTATAGTCACTACCGTCATGGGCATATAAGCATAGGTATCCCATTACCGCAATTAGCAGTTTATCAACAAGAAATTTATCGCCCTCCATTGTAGGCTACAGTTAGCTTTTGTGCTAGCTAGTAAGTTGACAGCTCGAGCGAAGCCTCCGCTGTCAGAGACAAACGTTACCATAACAACAGAGGCAGCGACAGGGTCAAAGTTGAATTTATTTCATGTCTCAGCGACATCTTCAGCGACCGTCGCGGCGACCACAGGACGACAATTGCCCGAAGTATAAACCAGATGTCGCTGCGACCAGCGACATCCATGGCACGTCGTCGGTCGCCGCGACACTCTGTCACTGGACTATAACCTGGCCTTTAGTGAGTTTTCAATTTGCCGCTGATCAAACATTGACAGTTTATGATTGTTCGCTTGCACTCATTTATAAGGTAAATTCAGCTCGACATGCTAGCTTACAACAACAAAAAAGTTACATAAAAGTTAAAGTTGTAATAAGACTAACGCTAGCTAATTTGTATTGCTTTGCCAAGATGAAAGTGAAATAAAAGAACCAGACACAAAATTAGATGCACTTAGTAGGCTACGTTAAATCTTTTCTCTGTAGGCTGACAGCGTCTTTGCAACAGTTCTCTGTAAAAAGCGCTATACAAAATAAAATGAATTGAATTGAAGATCAAGCCTGCCGCATTGTGATACACTTTTTGCCCCAGGGTTTCGTGCCCATCCTCTTTTGTTTACATAGAAGAAATCTGGCTCTATAGCCTACGTGATATTTCCACACAAGCACTTCCCAGGCAGGAACCGTCGTCACACGCAGCACCACTAACAGAATAGCCTAGGCTACTTATTGCACTAGGGTGAGAGAGCCATCGCCGGGGCAAGACCTCCAGCGCACGGCATGCACTAGATTGACCTAGTCTTGTTTGAATAAACATGTTCTGGACTTTATATTGCATAGTCCTATATGCGTAATTATTGTGGCTGTAAAGGGAGCAGCTAGGAGGCTAACTCATCTCATAATTCAATCTAATAATTTTATGAATAGACTTATAGTTGTTGGAACTAAAATGTTATGAGAGCGATGCACGCCCAAAAACGCAACGCAAACCATTTAAAAATACACTGTATAATTATAATCCAAAACCAAAAGCGCAACCACTGCCTAAGTGCTAGTGTGTTGCTAGCCTTTATTGATTGCAATTCAATGAGGCCGTGTGTTGTAGCTTACACAAGCCAATAGCACCAACCCATAAAATTATTTTTAACGTTAGGCTACTTGCTCAATCAAACGTTTAAAGTGGAACTGTTCGATTATGGTCGGCGGCACTGAAAATTTCTACCATGCCTCAATAAGTGGTAAAAGTCCCAAATATAAGATGGAATTAAATCTTTATAAATTTTTTCAATCGTCATCAATTTCGCTTGTCCGCTGTTGATGAAGTGCAGTGATCTGAGCATATAGTTGCTATGTAAATTGCGCACCTTAAAAAAAACAAAACTGCAGCACGCTCATCAGTAACATGAAACCTAGACTATAGCCTGAAATGTCAATCTTCAGAATCACGTTTAAACCATTACCATTAACGTTATAAGGTCGAATTTTCACATGTCCAAAATAAATGCACGGACCTCTAAAAAAAACCTTTTTTACAGGTGTTTTTTGCGCGATTTCTCCTCGGCGGCATGAAAAAACACATAGGCGGCCCGTCTGACATTTCAATGCAGGAAAAACCCTGTGGCGTCGAAAATGGGTCCAAGTTGACAATAAATACTTTGATATCATGACATAATTATTTTATAAGTAGCCTAGCCTACTCTCATTGAGTTCTTAATAGTTTATGAAATATAAAGGTTCAAATAAGGTCCAGAATGACCATATTTTATTGACTTACGCCCGGAACCCACCAGACACTCCAACCGCACAGATGCTTATTGCGTGCGCAGATTTGAGCAGAACTGAACCCACCAGACGCGCAAAGGCACAAACGCTTTTATTGCTTTTTCGGAGCGCATTCCGTGAACGACAGAGACGCGCTATACAAACAAACAGTCTACATTCCGGATTTGTGAGCTTCGCTTAATAATGGATAAGTAAATACTGCTATTACATATGTCTTACTGTTTGACAGGTTAATGAAAAAGAAAACTTGCATACTGTCAATATATTAGTACATGGGAAAATAGCTACACATAAATCAGACTAACAAACAAGTCTTCACTGGCTGGCAGCAAATGGCCTACTTTTGATTTTTACTTCGTAGCCTATAGCTAATGTAATTATGTCATTATAACAAAATCAGTTGAGTGATTACCTTATCTCGCAATATTAATATAGTTTTTTTGTTTGTTTCAGTACGAGTTGTAAACTGAGGAAGGCAATTATGGTTTACCTCTTGCTCCGAATGCTCCTGAGGAGGAGAAGAATGTGGGTACACCCATTAATTGCTTTGATCACACTTTTGATTATATTAAAACAAATATCTAAACTATATAGAATGTTGTTTTTTGAAGCTAAATGTAGCAAACAAGACAATGCCTCATTTATAAAGTTCACTTTATATAATTTATTTATTTGGGACAGTAATCAACATGTTCTAAACATTTAATTATAGCAGAATTAGCAGCTATTTTGATTCTGTAGTACCTTAAATCGATAGTGATATCAGTATAATAAAAACAACAGTAAGCATAGTCTTAATTCATTGAACAAATATATATAAATTTGTATACTATAATAAAGAAAAAGCATTATAAAAACGGGACTGGTTATATGCAAAATGTATGACTTGATTTAACTTCATTCATCCCACAATGGTGATTGTCTCTGTTCCCTTTTTCATTAGGGCCTATATTAAAATATAATATGTATTAAAATAATTAATAACAATAGTAGAACTATTAATAGGTTGAAAAACATTAATACGTAGTGATATGATGCAGATATTGAGCATATACAATGTATTTCTATAAGATTGCGCATGCGGATGACCAGAAAATTCCGCCCAGAGCGGAAAAATCTGCTCCACGTCCGCGAGCCGTGCGTGCGTGGCCGGTGAGAACCGCGGCAATTTGTTAACATGGGAGCGGAAGTGAAGCGCAACAGTGCGCGTGTGCGTGCGCTTGAGCTTGCACGTCTGGTGGGTTCCGGGCGTTACGATTTTCATATAGCATTTACTCTTTAAATAATAGAGATATCTGATTTTTTGAATGATTGCTAAAGTAACCACTACGAACATATGAAAAATGTAAGGAAAGCATGTATAGCAACCATTATACAAATGTTTTGTGGTATATCTTTTATCAATGTTAGAAAATCACGTGGGCATATTTGTTCAGTCTCATAACTCACATTTTACAGATGTCTGAATACATTTAATGTGTAGAATGTGTCATTACTAGTGTTGTCACGATACCAAAATTTTGACTTCGATACCGATACCAGGTTTAGTATCATGATACTCGATACTGAAACGGTACTTGAAACTGAAACGATACTGATTCGATACTCGGTACCTCTACTGAAATGACATTAACCCTATTTACTTTGGCCCTTCAGAGGCAATTTCCTCCTCGTTTCTACTAGTTTTATTTAAATGTCAATATCTAAAAAAATATTCCCTGCACATCCATGGTTTTAAGTTCGAACTGAAGAAGAAGCTGTATCATTCAGAAATTTGCTACCGAATATATTTATTTCAGAATAGTCACATACAGTACAGTGTTTCCCCTAGATTTCTTTTCAGGCCGGGTGGTAGGCCCCTCGAAACTACCAGTGTTGTTGCGCGTACACGGTGTCATCAAACGCGCGTGCGGGGCCGAGGTAGTATCATCGCGCCGGTCGGGGGTACGGACAGTCGTCGCACACATGGGGAGGGTGTTGGTAACAAAGTGGTGCATTTCTCCATTCTGAGCTAAAATAACATTTGCTCACAAAGGCGTATGGTAAATAAATATTAGTTATTTATAATATTAATAAACTTAAAACAGAACTTATATACAATAAACCCCCCTTAGCTTCACAAATGATATTCAGAACTATACAACTTAAACCCAGGACAAGGAGTTTGTTTCTACCGGTTTTTAAGGACTGTTTCTGGATCAGCTATCTTTGCAGCACTGTAGAGCTGCTTTTGAGACTCCTCCATAGTGCTGATCCATAATCAGTCCTTAAAAACAGGCAGAATCAAACTCCTGCCTCTGCAGTATTAGCTTTTACTCTACACTAAAATGTAAGAGTTCTTGTCAGATAGCGAAACGGACGAAAGTGCGCCATTTTGCGCAGAGGCGGAAACTATA
The DNA here is from genome assembly GCA_029718625.1 of Synaphobranchus kaupii. Lineage (NCBI taxonomy): Eukaryota > Metazoa > Chordata > Actinopteri > Anguilliformes > Synaphobranchidae > Synaphobranchus > Synaphobranchus kaupii. The sequence goes on along the minus strand of CM056382.1, from coordinate 25,976,170 downwards.
ATTACACCCTCATAATATCAGCCCTGCCATTGAAAATTTAATTAGGCTTAACGGGAAACCGAAGCTGTTTTAGCAAGGGTTTTTCCAGATGCTATTTTGATCATTCCAGCATTCTGCGGTAAGGGAAATATTGCAGCTACATAAAAGAAAAAGAAAAAAAAGATTATATTAAAAATAATATATAATAATAAATAATATAATTTTTTTTTTTTTAAAGTACCGAACGTCGGAAAATTCTAATACCGAACCGTTTTTTTTTTTAAGTATCGAAAAAGTACCGAAGTTTCGGTGTACCGTGCAAAACTAGTCATTACCCTTATGAAATTCCTTCATGGTTAATTAAAGATGTATATGGGACCTTGACCGTCAACAACCTATAGCAGATCTGATTTTCAAGCCACAATGAGGAGGCTAACAGCACCAGAAGGCTGAGACCAACCTTTTGAAATTTGAACATGGCGAAGTTGGTATAAGCTTCCTCTGAAGCTGGCAAGGTCCGCAAAGTCAAAGCCAGGTCAAGTGAAGGCTATTTTCAAGGTCATTGCCACCTAGTGTCCAATATGTGTAGAATAGAATAGAATAACTTTTATTTTCCTGTTAAGGAACTTCAGTTGTAGCCACCAGCAACAACAAAAAAGACAAGGACAGTGGGGCAGACCCACAACACACAAACAAACATATCAAATAAAGACATTCAATAGAATCATTGCATTAATCAAACTAATTAAGTGAATTAAAGTGGAATACAGCCATGATTAAAAATAGCCCCCGCTGTCCCGAGATGTCCAGCGTCATTAAGCAGTCCAACACACAAACTTCGCCTCCACGACTTTCCTCCATACACGCAGTGTTGCGGTCTCTGTACACTGTCGAAACGGAGCACCGAACTGCGTCAACCTTCCCAGTCGTCGCCTCACTCCTCCTCCGCATTATCTTTTCCTTCCCTGGTTGCCTTTTGAAGATTGCCTGCACTCCCAGATCAGTCCCGACATCTTCAACTCCGGTGAAGAGCAATGTTAAACTTTGTTGCTGCAGATCCAACGGACATTCAGGAGCATATGTTGCGAATGTGTCTCCATGATGACGACCACAAACAAAACTATCCCGACTATAGAATTCGTCAATATTATCAAAACAAGCAGCAGGAGTGCCCTGAACAATCTCCAGCCCGCTTCCCTGTACCACAACAGACACACAGCGCCACGTGACTTAGTGGTACAGTTGAAGTCGGAAGTTTACATACACTTAGGTTGAAGTCATTAAAACTCATTTTTAATCACTCCACAGATTTCATGTTAGCAAACTATAGTGTTGGCAAGTCAGTTAGGACATCTACTTTGTGCATGGCACAAGTAATTTTTCCAACAATTGTTTACAGACAGATTATTTCACTTTTAATTCAATATATCACAATTCCAGTGGGTCAGAAGTTTACATACACTAAGTTGACTGTACCTTTAAATTTTATTTTAATTAAATAATGCTATTGGTCACTAGAGGTCACCGTTTTAGTCACTATTCAAATGTGGCTTAGAAAAAAACAATGAATAGGAATGGAATGGATATTCTGCACAACCCAGTCCTCTAAGACTGTGAGTAGCCCTGCATTGGCTCTGTTTACACCTGTTGTTTAAAATTGTCCAACAGAGTTTCAGATCGTCATGACTGAACTAAAAACTTGACCTGAGTGATAACTGTAGACATGATTGTTTGAGTATGTGTTCCTCTCGTCCAATGAGATTATTTCTGTCTATTAAGGTAACCCACCAAAACTTAATTTGGACAACTTTAAAGTCACATCTCAGTTATGAAATTCAATAAAGAAGACGAGGAGAAATGGTGATTCAATGTATGGTTACTGTGAAACATGCATGCTGCTGCACACTCATCATACCCAGTTATCCAAGGATTTGAGGGACATTTATTTGTCATTCTTCCTCATTGAATCTGATGACTGAGATCTGAACTAGTGTTAAACAACAGGTGTAAATTGGGGCCATTGTGTCTGAAAATAATTATGAAGTGAATTGCCACCTAGTGTCCAATATGTGTAGTACATCACACTGGTCTAATGTAGGAGTTATGATTGAACAATTATTTTCACTATGAAGGAATTTGATTAGGATGATGGCTTTCTGTACACACTAGCTAAAATGCTACACAATGCTCAAGTTGTGAAAGTTTCAAGATTCTACTAATATGCCCACATGTAACTTTTTATCCTTGAAGATGGAACCACAAAATGATTTTTTAGATGCCCTGTATAGATGGCAGCATTACTATATGTTCTATGAGAAATTATCCCTCCAAAACTCAGATTTTTATTTCCTTTATTGCCTGAAATACACTCACATAACAACCCCCATAATGGTGGCCATTTTCTGGCCTATTTGGACCCCTCTATCTTTACAACTATAAAGAATATCATGACCAAAGTTCAGCTTTATTCATTTGGATGGACAAGGATTGTGTGAAAATAATATGAGAACAATTTGAGACCTAAGCATGCAAAATCAGCAAATCCTCATTGAAATAGCTTGGTCTGACCCTCTTACAACCTGGTGGAAAAGGGACTATTAATGTTCAGTTTTGTTTGAGTGTATTTTACTCTCTTATCCAGTGATTCTTTTGACATTTTTGCAGAAACATGTTCTCAATATACAGGTCTATTGATGGCTAGCTAAGGTAATTCAGATGTCTACAGATGTGTGAGTATTACTGTGCACTCGATGATAAGACTCACTAGAGTTCTCAACGGGCCTGAAAATTCAAACCCGAACCGAACCGACCCGAGTGAGTTGAAGCCTGAGCCCGGCTCGCCCAAGATCATCACATACGATACTGAGCCGAGAGTGAGAGAGACCACAAACTAGCTGTGTTTTTGAGTTTTTAACAGATTTAGTCATTGAGAGCAGCAGAGTAAACCAATTTTGCCGAAAGCAAGCAATTAGATTTGTACTAATGTTTGCCATGCTGTAATAGAATTTAGTAGTGTTTTTTCGTTAGAACGGGATTCAACTTTTTTATTGTTGTGTATTTCGCATGTTCTTGCTTCATTAGCCTATTTCCCTATTATCATTTATCACACATCAGACGATACTTCAACTTCAACTCGAACGCCTAGGCCTACATTCGCCGTATAGTTACAGCAAATGGGAGATGTTGGATGAATAAAATAAATAGCTACATTTTAACAAGTAGAGAAAGTCTTGACAATTGATTGACTCCAAAATTAGCAATCAGCACCACGTAGCTAAAAATGCAAATTAGCCTACTGTAGGCTAATACACACAGAGACATTCTTTTCTTTCTTTTTTTTTTTTGCGCAGCCCGAGCCCTACCCGACCAATTAGCATAAATTGTCGGCTCAAACCCGGCCCTACCCGACGGGCTTTTTCGGGCCCCGTCGGGCTCGGGCTGAAACTGAGAACTCTAAGATTCACACGGTAGGTTACGCAAGTTTTTAGTGAAAGTCCGCTATAAACAGGTTTTTGAAGAGGTGAAGCCTATGACTAAACAGCGATTGCTAGGCTATCCTTACTCCAACCTACCGTGATGCGCCAGCTGTTCTCTCCGCTCCCAATTTAACTTTCCGGGAGATATAGTTTCAGGTTATCCCACGTGTAGCCTAGTTATGTCTAATGAGTGCAAAAAGAGCCCACATTTGTGAATAAAGATTTGACTAGTTCTTGCTTCGCTTGTCCTCACCGATTGTGTCTCGACTACGCTAATAAACACACAATCCACTTTGACTCGCTGTAGGAATAGTTAGACCGATACTAGCCTACCAGCTGACCTTAAGTACACACACAGAATCAAACATCTTTACCTAGGAATAATAACTCAGATCAATGGCTAGGCTAAGCCCGACGTGATTAGTTATTTTGTATGATAAAGGCTATTCAGTTTAATTCACTTGCTAAATGGTTTAGCTCTAGTCAAACAACAATTAAACATTATGTTAGGCAATCGTGCAGTCAAAGATACAATGTGATGTGTTTTATCACAATCTAGCATAGTGTGCACTTGTTAGTTATTTTATTAATTACATAGGCTGGACAGACGATGTTTTTTGAAAACATGTATTTAAGCATGTATTTAAGAATTCATAGTGGTCCAATCCAATTGAACATCTGTGGAAAGAGCTGAAAATGGCTGTGTACCGACGCTCCCCATCCAACCTGATGGAGCTTGCAAGGATATGCAAAAATGTCCAGAAACAAGTGTGCCAAGCTCGTAGCTTCTTTCCCAAGACGCCTTGAAGCTGTAATCGCTGCCAAAGGTGCAGCAACCAAGTATTAGGCTAAGAGTGTGTACAGATATGTAACCCCTAAATAACCTATTTTTGTCAGTAAAATAAAATTGCATATTTTCTAAAAACCTGTTTTCACTTCGTCATTATTGGCTATTGTGTGTAGATGTTTGAGGCAAAAAAATGAACTCAGTCTATAGTAGTATAAGTCTGTAACGTAATAAAACGCGGAGAAGGTGAAAGGGGTGTGCAGACTTTCCGGCTTGACTATATATTGCAGAGAGATTCGTGAGGAAGATTTAAAAAAAAAAAAAAAAAAAAATGGGGGATTATCTTATCAAATAAAACTGATTTTGACAGTTTTAATATGGGGACTTAATTTGCAGTCAAAAAAGCTAATAAATGATAACGTGTTGCAATATATTGTATCGCTATACTCATATCACCAATTGTTAAAAATGGTGATAGAATCATATTGTGGGTCCTCTGGTGATACCCACCCCTAATATTGATGGCTCCCCCATGACACATGGGGCAGAGATGGTTGGTTGAAAATTTGGTTAACCATAAACAGAATAAAGTGTCCTAACTTTAAGATAACCCTGATAATCACTTCCGATACCGCAGCTTGGGGCTTTCTGCCTATACCGATATCACTCCAATACTTTGTTTTACTCTTGAACAAATTATAATAATAATAAAATATATGGAAGCACTTTGCTCAGGATGGCCAATTAGCCACCAAAAAACTACTCACTCAAATGGAGAACAAACAAATACTTCCCCAGTATATAGTCCTCAACAACAGTTGGTTATGAAATATTCAAACACTACAAAAAAAACAGGTACTGCACTACTTAAAGCGACCAACAGGTTTAAAGTTAAAACAATTTCAACAGCAGCATTCAGCATTATAAAAAAACAAATACAAAACTATAACTTAGTTTCATCATTTTCCCGTTTCCAAAACCCAAATCAAACAAGGAAAGGTGTATGCTGTGGATAAAATTATGTGGGTGACCTCATTCGCAATTGAACCCCTCGGAGATGACGTAGCACATCTAACATTATGTTTACTCCAAGGTAAAAAGCTAATGTTAGTTAACACCAACGTTACCCTTATTTTGGTGTTAATAGCTACCATAACTGAAAAAAGAAACTAGCTACACAATGGTAGCCAATTGACTTAAAATATATCAAAATCTATTTCACCGGTTTCCGTGGTCTAACAATGCAACGTTAATCGCATCCTTAGCTTTGGCTATCCGTAACGGACGTCAGCTGGTATAGCTACTGTGTATGTTAGCTCTATCTAAAAAGGGACACAATAAATTAAACTTTAAAAGAAGGAAAGAAAATCACTGTTCTCTAACAAACATGTCATTCCCGCAATTTGTTAGTGGGAAGCCAAGTCCCAAGTAACGTTGCCCAAACACCTGTTGCTGCTGTATGTGCAACTACTGCTGCTGATAGTGGAGCTGCAGTTACACCACCTCCAACTAAAATGTTAGTAAGCTAAAAACATGAATAATGCAATAACGTAATGGCCACTAAATAGACAAAGTATTGGAACATTTAATAGTTTGTGAAATAATATCAAACTCTAGCTTGAGCCATTTAAATTGAAACAGTACATTTAATCTCACCTCAAATGTAAATTTTTGTTAAATGTTGAATTTTTATTTAGTACAAAGGAATGTCCACTTTCGTAGCGTGAAATCAATACTGTGCTGTTGTAACTAGGCATTTTAAAGCCAAAGCGAGCGCATCTAATGTTAGCTGGCTAGTTACCACTTAGCTACTTACCTACTGGACTTATTTGGACGTTTGGTTAGCTTACTAATATAAAAGACCATATATTAGTGTTTGCAGATCTATTTTTTAAATTTTAACATTTGCTAACGTCGAATAACATTAACGTTACCAGACTCCATCTCGTAAACAAACTGATGATGATAATGCCTTCATGAGAATGAGATATGCTTTGCTATTTTATGCCAAGCCAGCTAGTCCCTCTGCTGATGTCTGTTCCCTTAGGTTTCCACTGTCACAGTGGTAGCTATCTAGCAAATGAGACCGCACGCTGTTATGGAAATAATGCTGCCTAGCATCATAAAATCTACATTGAATCATTTCAGCTAGCATTTAAACTACACTACAAATATGAAATTGAAGATCAATTTTTCCAAAAGGGCAGTAGCCTACTTCCATGTTTGCTTTGACGGACACAAAGCTTGACGGACATAGCAACAGTTACTACTGTTGTTATCACGTGACACGCTGTGCGTATCGGATCATATTTTTTTTCTCCCCGTCCGATATCCGATCCCGCGTTCTGGGCCGGTATCGGCCCGATATCAATGCCGTGGATCGGATCGGGACATCCCTACATAGCAGCAATCCCTAGTAGGCTAATGGACATTTAATATAGTACACACAGTAAGCTATGGGTAAGTCAGCTATACATTCTAAAATATAAAATCAAACAAGAGTTTGTATTTGTAAGTGCTCCATGAGATTGATATTATTACCCCCTTACACACAATAACTTTTTTACATAAAGTGCATTTAGTATTTACGTTCGCTTTGGTAAAGTGGGCCCACACATTTGATTGTTTAAATTGTCTGCCATGACTGGAGTGCACAGAGCGTAAACGGACAACGTTAAATGTAATCGCTTGACGCCTGCAACTCATCATCATTAGGGCCTGACTAGAAACTTATATTTTGCAGGGGGCAATTTGAAAATGCCTACCAGCTATGTTAGAATTAAAGTGAACTACATTCAAATACCGATAGCAGGTTCTCGATAACCATCCCTTGCTATGATGCAGGTTTGGCAAAAACCGGTATGCAGTAACAGCATAGCCTTTTCCTTTTCTTTTATTTTTTGGTTTTCAAAGAGGGTATTTTCCAATATAATTGCTTACTTGTGGCGAAAGTGCCGCCGTGGTAACATTTGTCCGAGAATATAAACAAGTCTGGGATTTTTCACGGTAAGAAGACATTTTATGACAACGCCTTAATGTTACATTAAATGTCAACATTGGAGCTAGCTTGCGAGCAAGTGACTGCTTTGGAAAGCCTGACATTTGTTTTAGTAGTGTCGCTAACTAGCTATATAGAGCTATCTGAAATTTTCCCAGATTGCAGACTAATTTGATTAAACGGGTAACGTTAGCTACGTTTCAAACCAACTAACTCTAGCATAGCTAGTAAGAAAAAGCGAAAGCTTAGTGTTGAATCTGTTACAGGACTTCATACTCAACATTTCTGTTTTCTTCAGCTGCGCTGAAGCGGATGTTGAATTTCAATGCCCCTCCAATGAAAAACACTGCAGCTGAGCCAGTATGGAAGGTACCAAATTTTGGGCCTGATTTACTAAGATCTCTTGCTTGTGCAAAATGTTTTAGCATGTGCAAAACCAACAACATGACCAACAATGATTGGTCTTGGTATTTGTTTTGCACAAATCATTGGTTGTGTTATTAGTTTTGCATGTGCCAAAAGGTTTTGCCAATGCTAGATCAGACCCCATGTCTTCTAGCTCATTGTATTATACAGCTCATTGTTAATAACACATTTACAAAAGCTATTTTCTCTGGATCCAACACTTATATTCTAATTGTAACCTGTCTGTGAATGTTTGTTCAGTTTGAGTATGTTAGCAGTCATATCATTGTATTTATCAGTACCAATGCAAGTAATTTGTTTTATAATCCACTATGGAACATTGATTATAGCTAGTTTCCTACTTGTTGCATGCCCTTTCCAAAACCTGTAATGATGTAATTAATAAACATACAACATCTATACAGGATACGCTACTTAACCTTTACATGTCCTAGGAAGCAGACTACCAGAGGATTTAATTTATGTACAAAATGTAGATTTGTTTGTGTGACACCTGAATTGTGGATAACATATTTACTGTTACCCTCACAGGTACTAATCTACGACAGGTTCGGCCAAGACATAATCTCTCCTTTGCTGGCTGTCAAAGAGTTGCGAGATATGGGCATAACTTTACACCTGTGAGTGATTAAGCACTATTGACACGGTTTCTCAGATGGTATTTCTCAATTAAGATGTCTGTATGTTTCGCTATTTGATGCATACAATGGTGTGTCATAGACTACTCCATTCAGATCGAGATCCTATCCCAGATGTGCCTGCCATCTACTTTGTGCTGCCCACAGAGGAGAATATCCAGCGGATATGCCAGGTATATGAGCACCCCATTGCATGCTCACACAATGCATGTGAATTTATGGAAATCCAACCAATGGGAGATCTAATTTTTTTTTTCTTCCTGTTTTCCTCTAGGACCTCCGGAATCAGCTGTATGAGTCTTACTACCTAAATTTTATCTCTGCAATTTCCAGAAGCAAACTGGAAGACATTGCCAGTGCAGCTCTTGGGGCCAATGCTGTGAATCAAGTCACTAAGGTCTGTCACTGACTCTCAGTAAATTGCAGTTATGCCCAGTGTTCGAATTGTCGTTGAACGTGGGGGCGCGCCGCTCCCCTTGTTAAGGGAAATTGGGAAAATCTTCCCCCTTGTTAAGATATGCAATTCTGTAAAACGAAACGCATTGGGTTCAGTCCAATCACTTATTTTCAATCAATCAATCAATCAAAGTTTATTTAAAGTGCAAAATCACACCAAGGTGTCTCAATACACTTTACAGCAATAAAACAGAGTTTAAAATAATCATGGAGAGATAATAAACATTACAATCGGTTATAAAGAATTTTTTTTTAAAAAATAAAAAAAAATAAAAATAAAAACAAATTTATAATAAAAAAGTTAGGCAAGGCACGGTAGACAAAAGCAGGGTTTAGCAAGACAAACAATCTAGCAATTCTACAGCCTCGCAAACACACACACAGAGCAGTGCAGAAACAGCACAAAACCCAGACATGTTTGGGCACAGACACACTCATACAGACATCAGATTGTTAGGAGAAAGACTATCGAACCCAAGCCAGTGGCGCTAAGGTAGGTCATATGATTGTGAAAATAGGTGGGTTTTGAGTCTAGATTTGAAAACTGCAACAGAATTAGCTTCCCTGACTGTAGGAGGTAGCTGGTAGCTTTTTTTTTCTTCTTTTTTTTCTCGCTTTGTTTAGCTTCCTTGTTTTCAAAGCATTCCAGCATCAATTTTCACTCCTTGCATCATTTCCTTGTGTCTAGCTAAAAGACATTATTCTTTCTCAATCATGCAGTTTTAATGCCGCGGTTTCCGCTTCTGCTCGTTATTAGTGCAGGACAAATCATGTCTGTAAAATTATGGCTGATATGTAATTGTTGAAGTTTTATTTTTGGTTTGGCAGGGGATAAATTACATAGGCCTACAGGTAAATAAACTATAAACTGTAATTTGTTCCGCTACTGTTTCAGACCAAGGGTGACCTGAGGGGGCACAGAGGAATAATGATAGGAGTTGATAACAATATCCTGTTTGGAGAATAGTTTTGAGGGAATATGCAGTCATTTTACAATATTTTTAGACTTATATTAACATTTGGAAATAAAATAAAATTGGCTTACTTTATATGTAGATAGATTCTGAGAAAGCTTAATCTGAAATCTGGCCAAATTGGGGGCTCGTTGAATGGGCAGATCGCCATCACTGTTTCAGAATGAAAGCAGATTTTGAAAATTGTTTTTAACATAAAAGATCGCTACTGCTTTGTAGCGTCGCTTGAGCTAAGCCATCGGTCCGGAACACATTTTGAGGAGACAACATAATTTGCAGTAATGATCTATTTGCTAGCTACATCGATGTGAAAATGGTTTAAAACATTATTTCCAGCATCAAGTTAGCAAAGCTGTATCCTGACTGTGAAGTTGAATGTGATCTCTAAATCTGACTTAGCATGCGGTGCCATATATATTTACTGCAACCTTGGACTGTGATTCCAAACACTTTAAATAAACCAGTACAACAAACGTGACAGCTTTTATGTAATTTATTTAATGGCTCAAGTGTAGGATCAAGCGTCTTACAAGTTGATGGGTTTTTGGATTGTTTACAAGAGCACACAATTCTTCACAGATCTAGTGTCTTAATTTTCCTCTGAAAGTGCACCAGATTCATGCATTTAACTGTTAAAAATGTATTAAAATTTATCTCGGGAGTGCATGCCCCCAGACCCCCCTAGAGGGCCGGGGGTTTACCACCTCATAGTAGACCCAACCATTTTCATTATTTATTTTTTGCCGGATGCATTCAACTGTATGAACATAATTATAGTTTAAACGTGACATTGCATAGGCTACATACGGCAAAATGAACAGGCTCTATTTTTGAAAGGGTTAATGTTAAGCATTCCTAGTAAAAAACACTGAATGATATGCTTACGTGCATAACTAATGTGTTTTAGCCTCTTTTTTTCATGAATAAACGTGGCTTTTGTTTGTCCTAAAGAATGAGTGTTGTTATATGGATTAAAGCGCTTTATAATAAATTAAAAGGAACGGTAAGATTGGATTGTGCCTGACTGCGGCAAATGTAATAGCAATCGCGTAATAGCAAAAACTAACAAACTAAAGCTGAAAGTCTGCACTTTAACCTCATAGTCACTGTTTCATTTCAAATCCAATGTACTGCAGTTCAGAGCCAAACCAACAAAAATTGTCCAAACAGACTGCACTGTATCTCTATGGGATCTTAAGGAAGGAGGCATCTTTTTTTTCGGAGTTGATTGGTCAAAGGACGGTGCTCTTATGTTCGTCAATCCGTTAGCCTGAACATAACCTGCCCCGGAGTAGATTAGCCATGCAGCGTACGTTACCATTGCAATATACCCCAATTAAAAGTGAGTCGGCTTTGTGCCTTAATCTCACTTCGTAGTACACCTCCCAGATCTAGCCTTATCTGTGGGGTACTTCAGAAAGTGGGATTAAAGAGTTAGCCAGCTAACTTTTGTAGATATTTTGAATTTTATGACGATTGGATGAGAGCCTGGGTTACTGAGTTACAAGTAACTCTTTAATCCCGCTTTGTGAAATACCCCCCAGCTCTAGTAATGACCCCAGAGCGTGACTCAGTTTATTTGTTTGGGTACTATCTTCATCTGTCTGTTTTCCATTTGGTTATAACTGAATGAATGAAGTCACTCAGCAAGTTTTCTACATTTGCTTGTTGGCTTGTGATGAACAAGGGAATCCTGTTTGTGCTATTGTTTTTCCTTTTCACAACATAAATATTGGATGAATCATGCTGATTATATGGTGATCCCCTGTACTGCTTGGGAAGTGAAGCAGCATTGTTGCATTATTGTTGTCTGTTATTATGGTCGCTTGGGAACGGGAAAGCAGCGTCCATAACTGGTCCATAACATCTCACTGGTGGTCAGTTTTCTGTAGAACTGTGTCCAGCTCGCCTCAGGTATAGCTGATACTCGGCAAGCACAAATGGACTACAGGTGCCTGATTGTGAAGAATGGGTTGAATGGTGCATAATGGGGTGCAGGTAGTTCCACTGGCTAAAAACGTCCCTCTCTGGGGAGTGTTTCACTGCCTTGTGGGACTGCCAGCCAAAGTTGCCAGTGGCACGCATCAACACACTGGAACAGTGCCTTACAAGGTCACCAGTCAACCGCCATTCTGATTTGTTACTGTTTGTTACTATTTAGTGAACCTATCCTCAATCCCCAATCCTGGGACCTGAAAACGACCCTGATGTGCACTGAAAAGCAACTAATAACAAAGCTGTCATTTTTCTTTTGCAGGTGTTTGATCAGTATTTGAACTTCATCACGCTGGAGGATGATATGTTTGTCTTGTGCAACCAAAACAAAGAACTAATTTCCTACCACGGTAGGTTTTTTCATGTCCTGTTTAGCTTATTAGGTAGAGCAAGGAAAGAAATGCTTCAGCCTTTCAAATGATAAAATCACTGCACACAGTGAGATTGCACAAGCCAAGCTTGATTGAATGTTTATAAATAACATATCTTTTATGGTATGGAAACTATGTGTCGAGTTTAATTGCTCCAACATATTAAAATCGATTGCTATAGCACCAGGATGTTTCTGACCAGTACTCTACAACTGGGTTTGAAACCATGTGGATTTTATAACCTTTTCGAATGTGGCACCTGGACAAAAGTAATAGAATCCCTATACGGTGGGTGCCTGGTCCACTTGGAATAGTACCGTAATTAGTGAAAATCAATGAATAAATGGTATGAAATACATTTTCCTTTCGTAGATTTTACGGAAGTCTAAGAGCAGGCTTTTTTTTTAAATTTTGTTTTTTAAAGGATGATGATTTTTGTCAGATTTATTTATTTTGATGATGGTATACTGTATTCTTTGACCTGATTTACATTTCATCTGGTAGCAATTAATAAACCTGACATCATGGATACGGACATGGAGGTCATCATGGACACAATAGTGGACAGTCTCTTCTGCTTCTTTGTCACGTTGGGTGAGTTCAGTACAGCCATGTGGCTGGTCCTGTATCAGGCATATATAGATTGCTTTGGGGCCATTTTCTTTATTATGGTAGGGCTAAATAAAATTCCTATTTTAAGCCACTGATTTATTGCTGGTATACAAGCTGTATATTGCAGTGCAAGTTGTTACTTTTATGTGACTTTGCCTTGTTGTACTGTAAATGAGAGGTAGGTGGCAACATGTCTGAATTTAAGCAGGGAGAGACTGCCCAGTAATGAGTAGCCAGTTTGCTCATAAGGAAAACGTCATGCACTCTCCTTCAATCCTGACCGAGGCACTGTTTGTGCTAAAATGTTTGTTGATGTTCGTCTTCATAAAAGTTCCTTTGGAGTGCTAACTAAATCCATTTTTCAGTCAACTGGGGCTGCAATCCACTAGTCCACATATGTTGGTGATCTTGTCAACTGGAACTGTGCTGCATCACCAGTGTTGTATTTGTAATAAATGCAGATTATCTACAACTGTAAACATAATCCTCCATTCAAAGAAACTCACTTCACTTCATTGCCTCAGCATTAGCTGACTATAAGGTTGTCACACAGCCAGCTGAAATACCCTCTTTCACACATTATGTACTAGGGTTGTGCTGATGGCCGATGACATCGGACATCGACGATGTGCTGTGCCAATGACGATGTGACTTACGTTAGGCCTCCATTGCCAAAATGCATGTGCAGTCTCCCCAAAGCAACTTTGCACATTTTCCAGCTTATATATGACCACAAACATTAACAATATAGGGCTCAATTGTGTTCAGTTTATATGTAGTCTAGCCTACTACTTAAATAGAAGCATAATAATCCGTTGTGCTTGGTACCCCACTCTGGTACCTGGGGCGGCTCGGCATCGACGATGTTTGATTGGTCGATGTGACAATGTGAATTTTTTTGACATTGAACAACCCTATTATGTACGTTACAATTTAGTAACACCTTAAACGCAGGCCCTCAAAATGTAGCGTGCTTTACCTACCTGATGATGCTGAATGTTGAGCAGTCAGGAATGGGACAGGATATCTTCCAAAACATGCCAAATGCTCAGTGTCTGCCATTTCACTGCTTTAAACCCTCAATCTCATTTTCCAGTCCCAGGATGGCATAAAACATGTGTTTTGTCATGGCCAGCACGCCCAAAATATATAGATTTTCACAAGCAGCCCGTCAGTGCTTCCACAAAAAAATCATGGCAATTTGTTTCTTTCTGGCCCAATTCCTGAATGCATCAAGGCTAAAGTTGGCTAGTAGTTGATACACAAGCTACCCTAGATGTGGACAGTTTTGTGGACCAGCTTTGAAGTGGCAATTGGATAAAAATTACAATTCACTTTCTGAACATTAGGGGGCAGCAGATACAATGAAATGGCACTGCGGTAGCATGATGAATCGATCCCTCGCCTGTACCCAGTCAGGAAACTCATACTCTTCCCGGCAAAAGGCAGTTGTGAACCAGAACAAATAATAAAAGACAGCTGAAAGATTGTTTTAAATTGAGTAAACTCTCCATTCCGGCATAGCAGAGGATTTGTATTCCTGTCACCCTAACCTTTCGATACAACCACTCCTTTAGGCATCATTGTCAACTCTTTGTTTAGTAACTTTGTGTATAACATAATATTTTTTCTCCATATTTATAGAATACTTGACCTACATTTCTTCTAAATATGCTAGATGTCCTGTGGCTTTTACTTAGGGTATGGACTTAAAGTGAACACAATGATGTCTTTTTCAGAGAGCACTGGAGAGCCTGCTTTTATTTGCTGTTCTCTGTTGTGAAGTTTTGCAAGTTATTGCTGATCTGTTAAGCACTAGTGTTATGGAGTGAAGGACATTTCCTTGGGTTCAGCCCAATGGCACTGAATAGCTGGGTGATCAGTCAACCAGATCTGTTGATGTATTTTGAAATGTGAACATTACTGTTCAGTGCACTGAATGAACATAGCAGAATATTGGTGAAGATAACTATGTTGACAAAGCTCTGGACAGCAATTTTAAACCTCGAACCAGGTGGGCAGAAAACTGCTGGTTATGATTGAAGGAAAGGTCAAGTCTGCTATTCAGCATGGCAATGAGTTGGCTTTTTGAGATGATGCTGTTTGGAACGAGGCTCTCTCCTGCCTTCCCACAGTGACCGCCACGGTGAAGCAGCATTGGGCAATGGTTAGGGAACTGGTCTTGTATTGTCGAGGTCACAGGTTTGAATCCCAAGTTGGGCACTGTGAGTTATACCCTTGAGCAAGGTGATTAATTTAAATTGCTTCAGTAAATATGCGGCTGTAGAAATTGGCTGTTTGTGAAATGTACGCTGTGTAAATCCCCCGGGATAAGAGCGTGCCTACATGAAATGTAATCTTCAGATGTAATGTTTTCCTTCGTTTGTGTAAAGATGCAAGATGCATCCCCGCAGTGCAGTGTCCTGACTGTCCTTTGGCAGCTTTTAGTCACTTGGCACTCTGAATGCCTTACTGTGAAAGTCTCTATGTAGGCGACTTTTGCTTCTTCTTTTTTGGTCTCTTCTCCCCAGGTGCCGTGCCTGTAATCCGCTGTCCGAGGGGGAACGCGGCAGAGATGGTGGCTGTGGTAAGAATGTTGTTTCCATTCCGTAAGAGATACTTTTCCCACTGCCTATAAGTGAGGGAGGGGGCCGCACACAGGAACTCTTTGTCAGGTAGCTCTCACTTGCATTACTATGAAAGAAGGGAACGCTTCAGGGCTACACTTCCCTACGGAGGTGCTGAAGGTGAAGGCAGCTGACTGGGTAATATAATAACACCGCCCACGCCCCATCCGGTATTCGGGGGAAGACAGTGCTGGGCGCTCAATTCTTCATGTTCAGTGGAATGCTGTGAGAAAGCTGATCCAGGGCCTTAATGGATGTTTTTATGGTAGTGAGGCACACACTGTCCCAATCCAGACAGACGGCTCTTTGTTCCTGCCTCTGAGCCACATCTCCTGGGTGGGGTGGCCATTGTGGCTCTGTTGCCCACTGTGTGGGAGATGAAGCTGAGCCCAACCCCTCTGAACTCCACAGAAACTGGACAAGAAGTTGCGGGAGAACTTGAGGGATGCCCGGAACAGCCTGTTCACTGGTGATACCATGGGAGCCGGCCAATTCAGGTGTGTCACCACGCTCTCTCAGATCATCAAGGGCAACAACGCATTGCTGATGTTTCATGAGTCAAGCCATCTCGGCATTTGAATGGATCTCTATGGGAATTGGGGGGAAGCGGAGGGGGGACTAGATTAAGCTGTAGATTACACTGGAACAGTATGGAACAGATCCTCAAACCATCACTCTGTTGCCAGATATCCAGTAGATGTGGATGGATAACTTTAAGGGTTTCCTCTCCTGACGTACAGTGAGCACCATAATTCATTGGACAGTGACACATTTTTTGTTATTTTGGTTCTGTACTCTAGCACTTTGAGTGTGAAAGGATACAATGACAATGAGGTTGAAGTGCAGACTGTCTTTAATTTGAGGGTATTTTAATGCATATCGGATGAACCGTTTTGAGATTATAGAACCTTTTGTACATAGTCCCCCCCCATTTTCAGGCATCAAAAAATATTGGACAGTTTAATATAATGTAGAATAAAGTAATCATTTTTAATACTTGGTCGCATATCCTTTGCATGCCATGACTTCCTGATGTCTGTGACCCAACAATATCAAAACACTCTTGATATCTTATTTTCTGGTTCTCCTACAAGCGATACTATAACGTCTCTGCATTTGAATGGATCTCTATGGGAATTGGAGGGTGGGAGTAGATTTAGCTGTAAATTATGCTGGAACAGTATGGAATACATGGTTGGCAAAATGGCTGTAAGTCATCAAGGGTCTGATGTATCAAACGAGCCTCAAACCATCACTCTGCTGCCAGATATGCAGTAGATATGGATGGATCACTTTAAAGGGATAGTTCGGAATTTTGGACATAATGACTCAATTACGACTTACCCATGATGTAGTTGATGGAAACCATTTTCAGCTAATTCCATGCTGTCCCTTCTTTTGGACATACCCATTCTCTGTGGAAGTACGGCAGCGGGGCGAACGTGGCCATTGCAACTTGTTGCTCTTCTTTGTTGCTGTAGTCGACCAGTGCCGGCACTACATTCATAGGTAACGTAAAGTATCGCTCCGCCGCCGTACTTCCACAGAGAATATAGGTCAGCACAAAGTCAAGGATTCAACGATAGTTTGACTTCAAAAATGATGGTATAAACACTCAAAATAACCCTGATAGACTGTCATCGTATTTTATTTGCTTTGGGTGCACTGTGGAGTGTTTAAGTGCATTTGGTAGTGGATGCTACTAGTCGTAATTGAGACATTATGTCCAAAATTCCGAACTATCACTTTAAAGGTCGTTTCTCCTGACAAATTTTCCTATTGAACTCTATGGAAAAATAAGTCAGGAGCAGAGTGATGATTTAACGCTTGTTTGATATGTCAGATCCTTGATGACTTACAGCCATTCCGCAAACCATGTTTTCCATACTGTTCCAGCGTAATTTACAGCTTAATCTAGCCCCTCCCCCCAATTCCATTATAGATCCATTCAAATGCAGAGAGGTTATAGTATCACTTGTAAGAGTGCCTGAAAAAAATAAGATATCAATAGTCTCTTGATGTTGTTGGGTCCCAGACATCAGGAAGTCATGGCATGAAAAGGATATGCTACCAAATATGAAATATGATGACTTCATTTAAGTTTATGTTAATTTGTGCAATTACTTTTTGTCCCCAAAAATGCGGGGAACTATGTATAAAAATGCTACATGGTTCACCGATACCAAAGGATATCAAAGGCGATCATACCTCCACTAACACATATATGTAACTTATCGTTCTGTAATGGCGTGTTTCCAGATAAAATGAAGATAGCAAAAGTTCTTCCTTTATACAAAAGTGGAGACAAACAGGAGTTTTCAAATTATCGTCCTGTTTCAATTTTACCACAGTGCTCAAAAATTATTGAAAAGCTCTTTAATGTCAGATTAGATAATTTCATTGATAAACACAAACTGTTATGTGACAACCAATATGGGTTCAGGAAAAAACATTCAACAGCACTGGCCCTAACAGAATCCATAGAATTTATCAAAGACGCGCTAGACCGGAAACTATTCACCATAGGCATCTTCATTGACTTGAAAAAAGCTTTTGACACGATAAACCACAACATATTGATGGAAAAATTGTACAGATATGGAGTTAGAGGAATCGCATTACAATGGATAAAGAGTTACCTATCAAATAGAGTTCAATTTGTTCAGATAGGGGACAACATATCATCATGCCTGGATATCACCTGTGGGGTCACACAGGGTTCAGTCTTAGGACCAAAATTATTTTTACTATATATTAATGACATAGTCAAAGTATCTGACGTTTTAAAATTAATTTTATTCGCGGACGACACAAACATCCTATGTTCTGGAATTGATCTTAATCAAATGGTCACATCAGTTAACAATGAAATGTCAAAGCTTCACACGTGGTTTAATATTAATAAACTATCATTAAACCTTTCAAAGACAAAATTCATATTATTTGGGAAAAGAGGCCTGAAGGAAAACATAAACTTAAAGGTCAATGGTATCAACATTGAACGAGTGAACGAACACAAGATTCTGGGGGTTACGGTAGATAGCCTCCTGACATGGAAACCACATGTGAAGCTAGTTCAATGTAAATTGGCCAAAAGCGTATCTATTTTGTGGAAAATGCAGAAACTACTCAATCAACATTCACTTAAGACAATTTACTTGGCACTCATAACACCTCACCTACACTACTGTGTTGAAGTGTGGGGACACACTTATAAAGACACTATAGAGCCACTGTTCAAACTCCAAAAAAGGGCAATGAGAGTTGTATATAGTGTCCCATATAGAGACCACACAAATGATTTGTTTATTAAGGCAAAGTTTCTCAAGTGGCAGGATATAATTAAATATAATACTGTACAAATATTATTCTTAGCCTCCAAAAATCTCTTACCCGTAAATATACAGAAACTGTTTCTAAAGAGAGATGACATACATAACCTAAGAGGAAATATGATTTATAAACAAAAATCTATAAAGTCAACACTCAGAGGTCATTCATTATCCATTGTGGGGGTTAAGCTTTGGAACAGTTTACATGATGAGATTAAAATGTCTACAAATTTAAAGACCTTCAAGTGTAAGATAAGATGCAAGATGGTAGAAAATTATCAAGTTTAAAAAATAGGGGGTTATCATGAAATGAAAACAATGTCATGATGTACAAAATAAAAAACAAACAAAACAAAAAAAAACCATAGCAAGCGGTTTACACAGGATCCTGGACCTTGCAACAAAAGACAACAGACATTGGTCGCACAAACTCTCAGGATGGAGCTTCTAAACTGGTCATTTAACGCTATTGACAAAATATTCTCGACAAGGCGTGAGGGCACTGGCGAGCCGTCATGTCCAGATGGGACCTTTCTGGCAGGGTACACCATGGATGGGTGGGACAAATGGCGTGTAGTGTGTCTGGCAGTACTAGATATAGAAGATGTGGAAGATGTGTACCTGTTTGGATTCATGATGGTGGGACTAATCGGCCTAGGATTTGGCCAGTACTTGATGCACCGACAGCTGAGAAAAATTATTAATATTATTAATTACGTACATAGAAAAGAAAAGAAAATGGGAGTTCAACTACAGCCTTGTTGTACTACAATAGGTACGTTTACATGCACACTAATACTCTGATCTGAACCCGGTTATGGCAATACTCTGGTTACTGAAATGGTCATGTAAACACCTTTATCCGATAATGTAAGGTCATAATCCGTGTTTTCGAAACCCGATTAACACCCCTGGTTTTTTGGCCAAACTTTCGATTTTTTGGAGCATGTAAACACCTTTCTCCAGTTTCTTTCGGCTTTTCAAAAGTACGCATGTCAGGCAGAAGAGGCGGTGTAACGTCAAAATGATTCCACCTGTCAACATTTGCTATGCCTGGGGTTCCTTCAGCATCTCACTTCCAGAATTTTATTATTAAATTTGCATTTCACCGGTGAAAATATATTGTTCAGTGTTACGTGCTTGTGTTTGTACTAGCTAGTTTGTGGCTAGCACATTAAATAACTGAAATTTTTGGGAAATTCGCCAGATTTAGAGATCGGTAAAGCTAGCTAGTACAATAATATAAATCAACCACTACTAGCAATTAGCTATAAGTAATAATAATTAGCTATAAATAAGTAGCTATAATAATTACTAGCTAGCTATAATAATAATAATAGCCTACTAACGTAAATTTTTGACGGGCGGATCATTTTTGTCCTTACAACGGGAAGCAGTTAGTAGCTACGTTTTCCACAGAGCCGATTATGGAGAGAATCATGTAAACGCTGCTTTTGGAGTAATCACATTTCTTATGTCCACGTGAACGCAATAAGTTAAATACTGGCGTAAGCTGATCGTTTCCAGTAATCGGATATTGCTGTGCATGTAAAGGTACCCAATGTCAGCTGGGAACCAGTCTGTAAGACATCCATTGACACGAACACAACATTTCACATTTTCTTACATAGCAGTGAGGCAGTTCAGTATGATGCCAAGTAACAGCAGTTTGTCCCAGAGCATGTTTCGGTCAATGTGGTCGAAAGTTTTAGAAAAGTTAATGAAGGAGCAAAAAGTAGGCTTTTTCAGGTTTTTCCAAGAGTTTATAAATGTGGTTAAGGTGGCAATGTGATCCAGACAACTCCGTTTCTTTCTGAGCCCATTTTGTTCATAATGTTATTATACTCAGTCCACTCAGAGATGCAATTAAATGGAACACAACAAAACCGCTGAAATATATGGCAGATGTCAAAGTAATGCCCTGATAGTTAAAAGGAATTCTTTTGTCTTTTCCCCCAGATTTCAGGATGGGATTGATGATCCCATATTTCCACATCTCTTTGGTCTTACCATGTACAAGTCAGCAATTAAATAGCTTATGCAGGATGTTAAGTGTGTTACCATTTTTCAGCACATCAGCTGATAGCCCTTCATAACCATAAGCTTTACCTTTCTTATTGGTTTGTAGAACTTTCACAATCTCATACTCATTAATGTGTTGGTTCAGAGGAGAGTCAGGGTTACAGTGTTGGGTCCATAAAAGCCATCCTTGTCGGGAGCACAATGCTGACGCTTGAGGCGATTCAGCTGGTGACACCTTTGACCTCCTTGGCTGTTTTGACCACAATTCACAATTGCCTGTTGCATTCTATAAAAAAATAAAAAAAACAGTGCCATGTGTGTATTCTCTAACACTGCACTTGTCCACCTTTCTTCTGAGTGACATGAAGTTCTGGCCCCTCCCTTCCCCAGCCCTCCTCTAACTGTGCTACTATTTGATTTAGGAAATGAGTATGAGATCTGTTATTCTGCCGTTTCTGTCTGTGTCACTTCAGCTTTCAAAGACCGCTGTTCGTCCTCGCCGACCGCAACCTGGACTTGGCAACCCCTCTCCACCACACATGGACATACCAGGCTCTGATCCATGATGTGCTGGTGAGTAGAACCCAGATCTGTCAAACTCCCTTTCTCACACACTACCGACAGTCATACTACAAATTGGGATGGCGGGTATTCCACCTGCCAAGTTACGGCTTGGCGGGGCCTGCCCCATACCTATACAGAACAGAGAGTTTGCCACTTTTCAGGGTTTCCTACAGAAATAACCACAATGACCACAGACACTCATCCCTTAACCCCTTTGTTCAGGCCCTCTCGTGGCATAGACCCTGGGGTCTACATCACAAACATCCTAATGTACCACCTCCGAAAGCATGGTATCATGGAACTGCATATCGTCTTCATCAGCGCAAGTTGGGCTATTATCGGGCAAAAGATGAAGTTTCTACGTGCCACCGTTCTTCCGTATTTCATAAAAGTATATCGGCCACCCTACACTGTGATCTACATGAGAGCGAATCGGTTTGAAGATACTGGACATTTAAATATACAGTGAGCACCATAATTCATTGGACAGTGACACATTTTTTTGTTATTTTGGTTCTGTACTCTAGCACTTTGAGTTTGAAAGGTTACAATGACAATGAGGTTGAAGTGCAGACTGTCAGCTTTAATTTGAGGGTATTGTCATCGATATCAGATGAACCGTTTATAAATTATAGAACCTTTTTTTACATAGTCCTCCCATTTTCGGGCATCAAAAAATATTGGACAGTTTAACATAATGTAGAATAAAGTAATCATTTTTAATATTTGGTTGCATATCTTTTGCATGCCATGACTTCCTGATGTCTGTGACCCAACAATATCAAAAGACTCTTGATAACTCTTGATATCTCTTTGATATGTCAGACCATTTTGTTTCTGTCATAATTTCTTTAATAAATACTTTAATCAGCCCTCTGAACAATTCTTGCACACATATGACATGAATTTGCACATAGAATATATTGGAGCTGCATTGTGTGATTTTGTGGGAAATTTTAATATTATTTTAGGAATGGAATAAACAGTGTTGCTGTACTTGCTTGTAAGAACATTACAAAATTGTCATCATTGCTTCACTAATTGCTTGTATGCTGTGCTACTTCTTCCTGGTAAACATCTTTTTCAGGCTCTTTCAGTTTTAAGTTTTGCTTTTTACCCATTGTAGCTCGCTAGTTCCACATCAATGGCAGATAGCCAAGTTAAACAGCTAGATATAGACTAACAGAATTATTTTTGTTGCATTTTACCAAAAACAACTTGCATATAGGCTTAAAGGGTAACTACACCCGAGATAATTTTTTTAGCTGTAAACGTGTTTGTATGCCTAACTTATAATGAAACTCATTCATCCATTCCGTTATTTTAATAATTCTGAAATAATAACATAAATCAGGAGAAACTGGTAGAAAAGCGTCTTTGTGCTGCCCCTAATGGTTGAAATTTATATTTGATGATAGATATTTGAGGTGAGAAATAGGCCGTGCGGTTGCTGAATCTTGATTTATATATCTGCAACGTCTAGTTTGACATTTTGATCCGAGTTATACTAAATAATTTGTACAATTCTACGTAAATTTATGCGAATGACGATGGCCACAGCTCCTCCGCCCCCACCCCTCTTCTTCGCTCACCCCACAAAGTATTTTTCAAAATTGTTTTGTGGGCGGAGACAGGCTGAAATAGTGGGGTTAGTTACCCTTTAAGTATTGGTTTTTAACTGATAAACCATGCTTCTGTTGTTAACATAAGCTATTTGCGATAACTGAGCTACATTGGCTAAAGAAGTTATACGTTAAAATAACTTATTTTATAAGTTATCTAAAAACTATCACTCTTCGTCTGTTGTGGTGGTAGATTTGCAATCTGGCTATTGTAAAGACAAACTAAAATCCCTGACTTGCGCGTTTAATTAATTAATTGTCCTGCATTTCTTCGGGTCGACATCCTTCTATTTTAGTTGCATTTTACTAAAAACGACTCCGTAGGCCTATATAATTATAGATTTTTAGCTGATAAGCGACGCTTCTTAATGTTCTATTTGTGGTCGTATAGCTATTGCCTACAGATACGCAAGTTATCTTAAAATATCAACGGTTATTCGGCTATTTTAAAGACAAACTAACGTATAATGATAACGTTAACATTAATTGTTCTGTAGCCTATTGCTTCGGGTAATGATACAAAATAAATAATAATAACAGAAGATTATGCACACTGTAAGCTCCGATGGCCTCAGAGCTTACATCATCAGTCTTCTGTTTAATGGCCTTGCCCTTCTCATGAGCAAGAATAATCAGGTTTTGCTTTCGCCCGTGCA
Organism: Synaphobranchus kaupii; assembly: GCA_029718625.1. NCBI lineage: Eukaryota > Metazoa > Chordata > Actinopteri > Anguilliformes > Synaphobranchidae > Synaphobranchus > Synaphobranchus kaupii. Next base: position 25,952,635 of record CM056382.1, on the reverse strand, counting down.
ACATGATGCGGCGGAAGGGGGGTTAAGACGTACGCGATACCAGTTTCACTCTCTTGCCTAATAAAGGTAATGTGATTATTACGTTTGTGCTTTTAATAAAAAAAATAAAAAAATCTACTCGCTGTAGTTCGCTAGCCTACGTAGGCTACCCCATGCCTTGGCTACTGCAACATGAACCACATCTGGACTTCATGGAGGTAGGCTATTTCACAAAGTGGAATACGGAAATTCCACAAAGAACTTTCATCCATATCAAGAGTCGAAGTAATGACCTTCTCATGAGCAAGATCGAACCAGGTTTTTCTTTCGCCCATGCAATATGCGGCGGAAAGGGGTTAAGACATGAGATGAAAAAAATAAAAATAAACTTTTGCATTCTGCACCTGCACATTGCAATAACTTTGGCTGTGTTTATCCCTCAAAAATATACAACCCACTGTTACCCTGTGTCTCTAGTTTTATAGTAGCCTATGCTCGAATATTGACGGCGCTACGGGCATCAATGTCCGACATTATCAGATTAAATTTTTTCTGGGCTTTGGGGTGGGGGAGGGGCATTGCAGCCCACACTGTGTAGGGATTTTGTCGGGAGAGGACGCTGGCGTTGTTTGTTCGCCGCGTCTCCGTCTTAATCTGAGTTTATCGAGTTTATCGTTGCTAGTTTAGCTGCCAGTTTTTAAATTGTTTTAACTATAAACATTGCTGTCCTTTCCGTCTTGACTTTTTAACTTTTTAACTTTTAACTTATTTATTTGAATTTCTGAGTCCTAATCCTACGACCACCTTGACTGTCTACCTGTTGCTGCACCTACCTGCTACCTGCTACCGGCTACCACCAGCTGTTATCAACGCCTCCGGCAAAGCGGGGACCGTGCTGCTGTTTGGATCCGTCCATTGATCCACCACAGTCGGATCATATTCCTCCACTGCCGCTGAGAGATTATCCGTCCATCGATCCATCACAGTTGGACTTAAAATTGCCCTTCACTACCGCTGTGTGGTATTTCCCCAGACAGCCTCCCTGCTGTTCTCGGTGCGGTTAGCCTTTGTTGCTAGGACCGCTGCCTGCACAGTGAGCTACTGTTCTTTGCTACCAGAGCTTGTTAGCGTAGTTGGCCAGCTCACCTTCACTCGCTGTCAGCCTGGGTAGCAGACTGCTAGCCCAGGCAAGACCCAAGACTTCCTGGTGTCCTGACATGCTCTGGACTGTCCTTCTCTGCCTGTCAGCTCTCTGTCTCTGGGAGCCTTGCTTGCGGCCACCCACTAGCAACGCTAGCCTACCGGTTAGCAACGCTCTGCTATCTGCTTGCGGGGCTGGGCTACCGGCTAGCGTCGCTTGGCTAGTGGCTAGCGGGGCTAGGCTAATTTCCCCCTCTGGATAATATGATGAACAGCTATTCCACAAACAAACTCCTTCGTCTATATCTGCCAAGCACTCCAGGATACAATTCCACCATCAAGGAACATGGACTTCTGCGTCGGCCCCGATATGTCCACAGAGGCAGCCGACGCAGGTTTATTTACTCTGAAAATTCCATCCCCTCTCTGTGGTTCAGTCGGTGTCCTGTTTCAACGGCACGACGTCATCACAAGCAGCACGTGCGCACTGTCTGTCTGAGAGCCTTAGCTAAGGCTTCTCAACCCATCAAAAACCTATCCCATCTCAAATTTGCTCTTTTCAACACCCACTCACTCAATAACAAAGGACTCATTCTCAGTGAATTTATAACAGACCTCAAACTGGATTTCCTATGCCTCACTGAAACCTGGCAAAAACCACCTGATTATTTCTCACTAAATCAAACAACACCCGCTGGATACTCATACATGGACAAACCTCGCCTGGATGGTCGCGGTGGTGGAATTGCCATCATCCACCGACTTAACATCAAAATTAGCGCAATTTCCATCCAGGCCCCCCCCTTCATTTGAATCCCTTTCCTTTAAACTGTCTGGCCCCAAACCCCTTGTCATTGCAGTCATTTACCGTCCCTCCAAGCCTAACCCTGCCTTTCTTTCCGACCTGTCTGAATTTCTTACGCAAGCTTTGTGCCATATCTCCATCCGTTCTACTCCTGGGTGACTTTAACATCCACGTCAACTCCACGGACTGCAAAACAGCAATAGAACTCCTGGAAATCTTGGCATTTTTCAACATCACCCAACACGTAGATTTCCCCACCCACAGTAAAGGCCACACCCTAGACCTAGTCTGTTCCACCGGCACCACCATCAGCCACCTGTCCAGCACCGACCTCACTATCTGACCATCTGGCCATCACCTTCCAAATCGACACTCCCACCTCTCATGAGAAGCAGAAACGCAACATAACTTTTCGGAACCTCAAGTCCATCAACCCCTCTTCTTTCTCCATATGCCTTTCTGAGGTCATCTCTGACTCCTCCTTCACTCAGAATGTCTCTCCCACTAAACTGGTTAATATCTACAACACTTCACTCTCCTCCTGCCTGGACCAGCTTGCACCCATCCAATCCAGATCTGTATCCTTCACACACTCCGCCCCCTGGTACACTGATGAGCTACACCACCTAAAGTCCAAGGGACGTCAACTGGAACGGCTCGCCAAGAAAACCGGTCTCACCGTCCATGCAGAGGCATACAAACAACATCTACAGTGGGGAGAACAAGTATTTGATACACTGCCAATTTTGCAGGTTTTCCCACTTACAAAGCATGTAGAGGTCTGTAATTTTTATCATAGGTACACTTCAACTGTGAGAGACGGAATCTAAAACAAAAATCCAGAAAATCACATTGTATGATTTTTAAGTAATTAATTTGCATTTTATTGCATGAAATAAGTATTTGATCACCTACCAACCAGCAAGAATTCCGGCTCTCACAGACCTGTTAGTTCTTCTTTAAGAAGCCCTCCTATTCTCCACTCATTACCTGTATTAACTGCACCTGTTTGAACTCGTTACCTGTATAAAAGACACCTCTCCACACACTCAATCAATCAGACTCCAACCTCTTCACAATGGGCAAGACCAAAGAGCTGTCTAAGGACATCAGGGACAAAATGGTAGACCTGCACAAGGCTGGGATGGGCTACAGGACAATAGGCAAGCAGCTTGGTGAGAAGGCAACAACTGTTGGCGCAATTATTAGAAAATGGAAGAAGTTCAAGACGACAGTCAATCTCCCTCGGTCTGGGCCTCCATGCAAGATCTCACCTCGTGGGGCATCAATGATCATCAGAAAGGTGAGGGATCAGCCCAGAACTACACGGCAGGACCTGGTCAATGACCTGAAGAGAGCTGGGACCACAGTCTCAAAGAAAACCATTAGTAACACACTACGCCGTCATGGATTAAAATCCTGCAGCGCACGCAAGGTCCCCCTGCTCAAGCCAGCGCATGTCCAGGCCCGTCTGAGGTTTGCCAATGACCATCTGGATGATCCAGAGGAGGAATGGGAGAAGGTCATGTGGTCTGATGAGACCAAAATAGAGCTTTTTGGTATAAACTCCACTCGCCGTGTTTGGAGGAAGAAGAAGGATGAGTACAACCCCAAGAACACCATCCCAACCGTGAAGCATGGAGGTGGAAACATCATTCTTTGGGGATGCTTTTCTGCAAAGGGGACAGGACGAATGCACCGTATTGAGGGGAGGATGGATGGGGCCATGTATCGCGAGATCTTGGCCAACAACCTCCTTCCCTCAATAAGAGCATTGAAGATGGGTCGTGGCTGGGTCTTCCAGCATGATAACGACCCGAAACACACAGCCAGGGCAACTAAGGAGTGGCTCTGTAAGAAGCATCTCAAGGTCCTGGAGTGGCCTAGCCAGTCTCCAGACCTGAACCCAATAGAAAATCTTTGGAGGGAGCTGAAAGTCCGTGTTGCCCAGCGACAGCCCCGAAACCTGAAGGATCTGGAGAAGATCTGTATGGAGGAGTGGGCCAAAATCCCTGCTGCAGTGTGTGCAAACCTGGTCAAGAACTACAGGAAACGTCTGATCTCTGTAATTGCAAACAAAGGTTTCTTTACCAAATATTAAGTTCTATTTTTCTGATGTATCAAATACTTATTTCATGCAATAAAATGCAAATTAATTACTTAAAAATCATACAATGTGATTTTCTGGATTTTTGTTTTAGATTCCGTCTCTCACAGTTGAAGTGTACCTATGATAAAAATTACAGACCTCTACATGCTTTGTAAGTGGGAAAACCTGCAAAATCGGCAGTGTATCAAATACTTGTTCTCCCCACTGTACATCTATACAAAGACACTCTAAACACCACCCGCTCCTCCTACTACTCTGGAATTATCCAGTCTGGCAGTGGCAACCAAAGAGTGCTATTCTCCACCATCAGCAAACTCCTCAAACCCATGGACACTACCTCCCTTTCCTTCACTGTCGATAAATAATAATTTCCTATCTTTTTTCCTATCTTTTTTCCAAAACAAAGTCGACACAATTCACAACCAGTTGGCCACCCCCTCCCCCCCTGGACCCGAACCCGACCCCCCGCTACTGACTGGACACTCCTTCTCCTCATTCATCAACATCACCCCATCTGACCTATCCTCTGTGGTTGCAGGCATGAAGTCCTCAACCTGCCCCCTGGACCCGCTCCCAACCACCCTCCCAGGGTGTCCGCGGGTCATTAAAAAGTCTTAAATAGTCTTAAATTCATATTTATTAAAAAAAGGCCTTAAAATGTATTAAATTGTATTAAATTCGTTTTTGAAAGGTCTTAAATATTTTTTGAGGCGATGTGTTCCCAATCTCACTATACGGTGTGATTGAGTTTTGCCAAATGATAAACTGAAAGAAAACCAAATACGATAGAAACTGGATTTTTTTTTAAAAATACGCAAGGATCCTTTTTAGGTGAAGTCACGTGACCGCAAGAGTTCGCGGGTGCTTCTACGTTACCAAGCAATCTAAACTGTTCCACAGTAGTAGGCTACTGTCAGTAGGAGCGATTCTGACAAGATTACTTTCTGCTAAATTTCTGCTTCGGATTCAGTCAAGGGAGGTAACAATCTAAGTTCTATGTAATAGCCAAGCTAGCAAACTAACTGATTCATGGATAAATACAAGTTTAACGATAAATGGCTTGAGAAAAGCGAATACTCATGGTTAAAACCCATAACATGGTTAAAACCCGTGCCCGGTAATGTCTCCGAAGCCCGATGCAGTATATGTCGCAAATGTTTCAAGCTTGGCACAATGGGATTCAGGGCGGTAGAATCCCATATGCAAAGCGAACAATATTCAAGAGCACGCCAGCAGACTCCAATTGCTCCGTTCTGCACAATTATACGATCCCAGATTTATGCGTTTTAAACCAATTTCGGTACTTTCCTGTTCTTTATCCTGCTCTTAGTCTTTTAATGTTTATTTGTTACAGGGATCACTCATTGGCAGCTGAAGGTAGTGGCGATTCTTTTTTTATTGTATAGCTGATTATCTCGCGAAATTCGTCTGTGTGCAAAGCTATTTTCCATTGACCGCGCAGTTTATTTTAGCTGTTTTGGCGTCATGAACGGGTTTTCTTTGCAGCGCTTATTTGGAGTTACAGCCCACACTCGTGTTGCCGCAAATTCGAACGTCTCTTCTTGTATTTGCCCTGTTAAGTCAGGATTGAACTGACCACAGTGTGTACGTGTACAGTCCTTACACACCAATAACCACTTTCCTGGGATGAAGGAGAATTATTCTTCGTTGTCCAAAGAAGGGCATAATTTTTTCCGTGCCATTTGATGTTTGAGGGCAATAATGTAGCCTAGGCCTAGCGATTGATTCATTAAACGGGAGCACTTCCTTTAACAGTGTGACCTTTAGGACAGAGAGTGGGTTTATAAAATGCTTGCTTTGTTGTCTAATGGTTTAATATCTATTTTCAGCTTCATATTACAATCATATATCCAACCCCCGCCCAGTCACCATAGCTAGCTGCATAGCTAGAGGTAACGTTACTTACAGGTCCAACAGAAAACACGCCAACTCCACATCACTCTTCATCCCCTTGCTGAACTTCAGCTGTTGCCATCGAGGAAAAGCAATTCCGATTCTGGTTTTTGAACGAGCCCTGTCGGCTTGTCATTTCACTTCACTGAGCTTCTTCACCTCCGCCATTGCAGTAGCTATCTAGCTACAAACCCTCCGCTGAAACCTGATCCCACCCCACAGGCTCTGTAGCCACACCGACCCCTATTTCACTGTAATAAACATTTGGACAAATGTCCTTAAACTCAAGTAATTAGTGTCGTTTTGCCTCAATGTTGATTTAGAACTGCATTCATCAAAAGTTTGACCTCGATGTAAATTAATTGTAAATCTAATCTACACATTTATGTTCCCATTTACGATCAAATTTGTACTTGAATGAGGCCCAATTGGGTGCTGAGGCCCAGTGGGTGCTGTTTTCAGGCTCTTACTCCAGTGCGCTGTGCACTAAGACAGGTGGTGTGGCGAAAATGTGGCATGGAATTGAATGCAGTACACATGCAGTAGACACAGAGCATTCCATTCCATTACACATTTTTGCCACACTGCCTGTCTTAGCGCACTGGAGTAAGAGCCTGAAAATATCGCCCATTGTCTTCTCCAGTTAGGCGTACTGCTCCCTTTCAAGAGCATCCGGTGGTTTGTGGAATACTAGAACCACTTCTGCTAACTTCATTCTTGACAATATTACATACTCAGTTGCGAAGAGTGTATACACTTTTCATGTTTATTTTTGTTGCAAGTTTGGTCTTAAATTTCATTCTAGGTGGCATTAAAAATGTCTTAAAAAGTCTTAAAATTAACTTCTTGATACCTGCAGACACCCTGCCCTCCTCAAGGCCTGCCTCCCCATTCTCTGCCCACTCATCACCAAGATTGTAAACTCCTCCCTCTCCTCTGGCCACGTCCCCTCTACCCTAAAGCTTGCCGCAGTCACCCCCATACTCAAAAAACCTGGTCTTGACCCTGTCTCCCCTAACAACTACCGGCCCATCTCCAACCTGCCTTTCCTGTCTAAAGTTCTGGAACGAGTCGTCGCCAAGCAACTCACTTCCTATCTGGACTCAAATGACCTCTATGAACATTTCCAATCTGGTTTCCGCTCCAAACACAGCACAGAGACTGCCCTCATCAAAGTGACTAATGACCTTCTGCTATCTGACACCGGCTCCTTCAACATCCTCATCCTCCTCGACCTCAGTGCTGCTTTTGACACCATCAACCATTCCACACTCATCACACGTCTCAAATCCACCCTTGGCATCACTGGCACTGCCCTCTCCTGGTTCAGATCCTACCTCTCTGACAGACATCAATTCATTTCTATAAATAACTGTCAATCAACCTCAGCTCCTGTTACCCATGGTGTCCCCCAGGGCTCGGTGCTTGGTCCCCTCCTCTTCATCCTCTACATGCTCCCACGTGGACAGATCCTTCGCCGCCATGGTCTTCAGTTCCACTGCTATGCTGATGACACGCAGCTTTATCTCCCCTCCAAAACCATCACCGCTACCACCCACTCCACCCTCACTACCTGCCTGACTGATATTAATAAATGGATGCAAACAAACTTTCTGAAACTTAACTGCAATAAGTCTGAAGTCCTAATCATAGGTCCAGACTCCCTTATCCACTCCGCGCAAAACTTTTCACTCAGTATAGACGGCTTCATTGTCACCCCCTCCACCCAAGTCCGTAACCTCGGGAGTCATCCTTGACCCCACCCTCTCCTTCCTGCCCCATGTCAACCAGATCACAAAAACTGCCTTCTTTCACCTCCGTAACATTGCCCGTCTTCGACCCAAACTGTCATTCACTGTTGCAGAAACACTCATTCATGCTTTCATCACATCCAGGCTTGACTGCTGCAACAGTCTTCTTTACGGCGCCACTACCAAAGTCCTCAACAAACTACAATATGTACAAAACTCCGCCGCCCGCCTGCTCACCAGTACCCGCTCCAGAGACCACATCACACCAGTCCTCCAGGACCTTCATTGGCTCCTCGTCAGACACAGTCAACTTCAAAATACTTCTCACCACCTATAAAGCCCTTAACAATCTAGCTCCCCCCTACCTCTCCGACCTCCTTCACCACCATGCTCCCTCCCGTTCACTCAGGTTCGGTGACGCTAACCTCCTCCAAATCCCCAGGACCAAGCGCCGAACATGGGGTGACAGGGCTTTCTCAGTTTCCGCCCCCTCTCTGTGGAACGCACTTCCAACCCACATCAAAGCTGCCCCTACCCTCTCTTCCTTTAAAACCGCCCTTAAAACCCACCTCTTCAGACTTGCTTTCCCCAGCTAATCCCTCCTCCCCCCCTTCTTTTTTTTGTTTTTACCTCACACTATCCTAATCTTTTATTAATTTTTTGGATTTTAATTATCTTATTTATCGTATTTATTTAACTTATTTATCTATTTACTTATTTTTTTTATGTAAAGCGTCTTTGAGTACCTAGAAAAGCGCTATATAAGTCTAATGTATTATTATTATTATTATTATTATTGAAATCCACGCATCATAGTTAATTTTACAGTTTTCCTAGTTGTCTAAAATGAATGAAACACAGATGTGCTAGTTCTAATTTCATACAAATATAGTCCGTTTGCATGCCACAAGATGGATTACATAGAGGTGGATTAAAAAGGTGTCACGTCTTTCACTACAAGGTGGCGCTAGCATGCAGTCATGGTGGCGCAGCGCCACTATACCATTATTTGGGGAGAGGCCTGTATAGACTGGGTGGGGGGGTTGCTTGTTAAATGGACTTGCTACGGGAATATAGTGACACTAAGAAACTCCGTATTCAGCATAGTTGTAACGAATCGTCTGCCAATAAAGTTAAAACGGTTTGTGATTTCCACAAATAGTTTGGCTGCAGGAGCAACGAATGCCTCAGTTGAGCAAAATCTTGCTACCAGTGGCATGGTCACTAGGCATCTGCGCAAAGGGGTTAAACACAAATAAGCCTGTACGAAATTCACAGTCAATTAAAAACCAAAATAGATTTATTTAGATGAGATCTCCGCAGCAGCGGTGAAACAAAACTGGAGGAAGTTCATAAGCTAACTCACCTGATCCTTATGTTTTTTTAAAAGATAATCTAGCTCACCCGGAAAGCAAAAAGTGCACAAGGGCAAAGCAAAGTCTTCCGCAGGCTCACTATATGCTTCTCTAATCTAGGCTACTCCTTTTTATTAAAATGCGATTAAAAATGTATTTTATATTTAATACAAAACAGTGATTCAATCGTGAAATTGGCGTGTATAAATATAATAAACTTTACTCACACTCCTTATAGTGCTGTTTTTGAGTAGTTTTCTTTGTGTGTATGTGTGTGCTCACGCTGCGGACTGCGCTCCCTGTCCTATGTCTCTGCTGTGGGGCAGCGGAGCACTCTGCCCCACCGTTGCTAGGGAAACAACGTGAGCGTGATCTGCGTAAGCAGGGAAAACCTGCCGCAAATTATATTGGCAGAGGGGCAGAAATGTTTTTGCCCCTACTAATTCTGCCTAGCAACAGGTGGCGAAAAAATAATAAACGTTAAGTTAACATTAACGTGGGTTGACGTGACCAGGAAATATACATAAACAATGCCAATTCAGTGTCTGTGTATCGCTAATGCTAGCCAGCTAAAGTTTTCCATTAGTTTGATTTTATTTTGTCATAGGTGTCAAGTTTGCCCATATAAAATACGTTTTTTCGAACTTTTCGATGGTATACAGGTGTACAAGGTTATGATACAGGAAATGTAGTCTAACACGTTTTTTCCAACATAATTTAATCGCTGCAATCACATTTTCTTTCTCCCTCTCTCTGATATTCTCTCGATTTCTGAAGCTGTGGGGAAAGCAATTAGCGCATCAGGACCGTAAGTTATGATCTAAAAATACGCTTTATGACAACGAAGCACCTTGCTGAATTTGTTACACACTCATTATTATGTGAAAAGCTAAATACATGAATATATTAAATACACTTGAATCAGACAAATAACTGGTGGCTAGTGATTTTAATAGATAATGTTTTATACGGTTTTTGGTGAATTTATAGTTTTCCATAGTTCATTCTGTCAGTCTAACATCGACATTCCGGAGAGGCTATAGCCTACCTGTAAAATGGGCTACAGTTATCACTGTGGTCATTTCCATCACGATTTCTCATCATTCAGGCAACACTTCATGCTATTAGCCGGGGAAGGACCGCTGGTTCGCGGAAAGCTTGAAAAAGCGGTTGGGCTCACCGACTGTAATACCACAGACGGTAAATAAACAAGCAGGTGCAACAATGATTATTTAAGTATGTGAATGTAATCATAGCATAGACATATTCAATAATTTATCGATGTATTGTTTTGATTTTCACATAACATTGTTCTCACAAAACCCACTCCACGGTGGCTCTAGACCTTCAGCGGCAGCCATTACTCTCTGCAAAAGGGACAAAATTACCACCTTCACGTGACATGTCACGTTGGCCAATCAGAGAAAAAAACTTTGGGCCGTGGAAAAAGTGCCGTTTTGAGAAGGCAGTTGCCTTTCTAGGGCTGTGTTCAGAATCGCGACCTATTCTCTATATAGTGACTGTATATTGTCTGTACTTGCGGACTTGTGAACTTGTGTGACGTAATATTTAACGGCCAAGTTCTGTTCCAAGAACGGGAGGGAGCATCGGATGCACCCTCTCCCAAAACAGAGTTGCCAGACTGGGGGATTAACCCCTAAATGTAAAAAAAAAATGGGTGTCATTTAAAATGAGTCAATGGTGGATTTTAAAAGGAGGAATGGGGGATGAATTGTGAGAAAAAAATAAATAATTGAGTCAATTGAAGATGGGGGGTTTTCGGAATTCTTTGGGGGGGGGGGGTGTAGTTTTTTTTTTTTTTTTCAGAGCAGGGGTGTAGTTTTTTTTTTGCGATGGCCCAGGGATATCGATCCATAGCCTACTTTTTGCGACCAAATTAATTAACAACTCCTTGTTCAACTGCTGACAATAGTCATGTTTTAATATGCTACCTAAAAGCTAGCGGAAAAGTTGCTGAAATTAGCAGGCAATTCATCACAAAAAGCATATAGTGAAATTAACAGAATTTAAGGCTTTAGCAATGAAGCATAATGGGGGAAAGCGCTCAAAGCTGCAAGACAGAAAACCATAGGATGAAACCGAACATTTTTTATTAAAAATGCACTCATCGTCAGTGCATCTCTTTTTGCTGGGATGAAGCTAGCCTACTTTATCCATTTCCCAGTGGAAAACTTAGAAACATAGTTAATATTTTAATATAGACTGTATGTCAAAAGCACAAAAGGACTGGATCGCGATGATTAGCTAAACCAGTTAATATGTTGTTGTAAGAGCAATATACAAATAATAACCTAGCTTTGTAACACAGAAGGCTGCTACTGTTATCAGCTTTTTTGGCGAATCGGTGCCATCTCCTGGAGTGCAGTAGGAATGACGCGGCAAAACAAGATTAAATAGAGTAGGCTTTTACGCGATCATATGGAAGTCAAATATGAAGAGTAAAAAATGTGTTAAATAATTTATATTTTTTAGCATTTATTTTTACAAATACAGTATTGCATTAACATTGGCGACTACTACTTTATAGGTCTGATTGTATTGTAATGTAGCCTCTTCATTCGTGTACAGGAGAGCCAAGTTTGGGTCGCATATCAGTTAGGGATGGGGTCGTGTACACGTTTAACCGTGTACACGAAAATTTATCACTGTCCGTTTAGGACTGATTAACCGAAATCTTGAAATAATTTTTAAAATATTTTTTTAATCATATTAATTATTTAAATGTTGCGTAGGCTATAATTGTTCCTCGTACAATATTATGTATATATCTAAAGCATTTAAATATATCTAGATCGTAAATCAAGTCAACATAACTAACGTTGATGGAAAAAATGCGGGAGTGAGTCAGTGAATTCGAGTGAAAGCATCAAAATGAGCGGCGGAAAAGCTAACGCCCGGAATTATTTTACAAAACAAGTCGACGGCAACTCGGTAACATTGTTTTAAGTGTGAAAGGGGGGAGTACCAGCTCAATGAACAATCATCTGCGATTAAAACACGCGAACGTAGATTTTGAACAAGATGCCGCGGTGGGTAATGCTAGCACCCAACCCCGAATAGGCTCCGTCTTCTACAAGTGCACTCCACAGAGAGCTGCGAAAATCACCCAGATGATCGCGGATATGATTTTGAAAGACACAAGACCGTTAAGCGAACTGGATGCTCCAGGCTTTCGGTCTCTGATGGAGTATGTTGAGCCATCTTACTCAGTCCCAAGCCGGTGGACAATAACAAAAACACTCCGTGATTGGACTGTTTTATTTGAATTTCATGACACTAGTTTATTTTATGAAAACATTTTGAAACAGTAAAGTATATTCTAACCTATATTTACCTCCTAACGTTAATCTTTCATAACTGCTTGCCTACTTACTAGCAGCTACCCGAGTTTCCGACCAGTATCGTTGGCCTCTATTGCTATGACGTCATCGCTTACGTTATGACGTAATGTTACGGTTAACCGCGGATACACGCCAACATTATAAGTGTAAACGTGTACAAAAAAAAGCCAAAACCCCCATCCCTAATATCAGTTGCACCGTTGCTTCAGAGCTTTGTGTAGCCTGTTTGAGATGCAATGCATGCTTCTGACGTTTGGACTGTGGTTTCCCTATACAAACCATAGACTCAGTCCAGAAAATGGCTACAACCCGATCTATACTACAAACCAGGCAGCAACTTTTCCTGACAGTCCAGTGTAGAAGCTTCCCCCGTGTCGTATGTCATCGCTTTGTGCAATGAATGAATGAACTTGTTTGGCGAGTTTGCATCCGATGCATCCTCGACAGTTGGGGCGGATCAAGTACATTTCCGGGATCTTTGAGCGTCCTCGCTTCTTTGCGTTCTTGGCTTTGAAACAGAACTTGGCCCGTTATATGACGTCACCCTATTCACAAGAACGTGTTTCTGCAAGTGCCCTTTTGTCTGGACACTTGACACTACCTGCGTCACAAGTCCACAAGTTCGTACTTGTGCGGACTTGGTATTGAGACACACTCAGAGATTGTATAGTATAGAGATAAACCAACTGCATGAATATCAGGTTTCACCTCCGGGGGGCGACTATGAGCACTAAAACTGGGCTAAACAGAGGAGAATGAATGGGGGTCAATGGAGGCTTTCCATAAAACCTATTGTATTCGACAGCTGCAAAGAAAACAATTATAAAACACTGGTTTACACCTGATATATGTATGCAATTATTCTGGATCCACAGCATTATGAATATTGTAAACCTTGAACATACTACTGCACGACTCAATAAGGCTCGAGCAGCAACTGTGGAAGCTTGGAAATCCTTTTTGTCAAATATAATTTCCTGGACAAGGGACAATGACTAAAAGCTTGCAGAACACTATGTATGAACACTATGCCTGCCAAATATATCTGTATTATTCTCTCTCTACCATTGCTGTAACTGGTGATTTTGGAATGATATGTCTGCCCCCCCACCCACCCCATTGTTTGTTTGAAAATCAATAAAAACCTTTGATCACAAAAAAGATAACCTAAATTTCATCATGAATATTCATGACCGCTTTGGACATGAGACTCAAAAACAAGATGGACGGCCCACAGCCAGCCAAAATCGTTCGATAATAACAGCACAAGAATGACAACTGTGTGGACGAATAAAATACTAGCTAGGACCGGCGGTACATCACCTTATATCTTAGACACCGTATATCCAGTTGCTCTGTGCTACCCAGTTTTTAAGCGAGATATATCCAGTTAACAAGACACTACCTATCCAGTCATCCTGCGCCACCCAGTGGACATCGCGAGATACCCAGTGGACATCTCCACGCGCGCTATCCAACTGGATATACGGTGTCTAGTTTGGGTCGGCTTTTGAACTGTTCGGCACGCTATCCAACTGGATATACGGTGTCTAGTTTGGGTCGGCTTTTGAACTGTTCAGCGCGCTATCCAACTGGATATACGGTGTCTAGTTTGGGTCGGCTTTTGAACTGTTCAGCGCGCTATCCAACTGGATATACGGTGTCTAGTTTGGGTCGGCTTTTGAACTGTTCGGCACGCTATCCAACTGGATATACGGTGTCTAGTTTGGGTCGGCTTTTGAACTGTTCAGCGCGCTATCCAACTGGATATACGGTGTCTAGTTTGGGTCAGCTTTTGAACTGTTCGGCACGCTATCCAACTGGATATACGGTGTCTAGTTTGGGTCGGCTTTTGAACTGTTCAGCGCGCTATCCAACTGGATATACGGTGTCTAGTTTGGGTCGGCTTTTGAACTGTTCAGCGCGCTATCCAACTGGATATACGGTGTCTAGTTTGGGTCAGCTTTTGAACTGTTCGGCACGCTATCCAACTGGATATACGGTGTCTAGTTTGGGTCGGCTTTTGAACTGTTCAGCGCGCTATCCAACTGGATATACGGTGTCTAGTTTGGGTCAGCTTTTGAACTGTTCGGCACGCTATCCAACTGGATATACGGTGTCTAGTTTGGGTCGGCTTTTGAACTGTTCGCGCGCTATCCAACTGGATATACGGTGTCTAGTTTGGGTCGGCTTTTGAACTGTTCAGCGCGCTATCCAACTGGATATACGGTGTCTAGTTTGGGTCGGCTTTTGAACTGTTCAGCGCGCTATCCAACTGGATATACGGTGTCTAGTTTGGGTCGGCTTTTGAACTGTTCAGCGCGCTATCCAACTGGATATACGGTGTCTAGTTTGGGTCGGCTTTTGAACTGTTCGCGCGCTATCCAACTGGATATACGGTGTCTAGTTTGGGTCAGCTTTTGAACTGTTCGGCACGCTATCCAACTGGATATACGGTGTCTAGTTTGGGTCGGCTTTTGAACTGTTCAGCGCGCTATCCAACTGGATATACGGTGTCTAGTTTGCGTCGGCTTTTGAACTGTTCGGCCTGTCATAGATATATCTCTAGAATTAGCCTACCGGATATGTGTATCTCGTTTGGATTGTTAAACGAACAAAGCTTGCAAGAATTTGTCTAATCTATAAAAATAAAAAAAGTCTTCAACTACAATTTACGTGACGTCATTATGTCATGTACCGGTATATAGACTATTTACTCGTTGGTTAAATGTTTAGTTATGCTGCTTGTTAGCGGAGCTGGCTGGTCACCAGGGCTAGCTAAGTGTTATTGTGTGTAAAAAGTGCGTAGGTCTATGTGTGTTTTGTTGACAGTAGTGTAGCTAGATAGCCACAGTAGAGCTATCTAGGACATGCAATCTGTTTATGATGACAGTTTGCAGTATTATCGCCAGTCTAGTATAGCCTAATACTTGAAGTGTGTGCGTTTGAGTCAGTGTAATCCTCTGTGTACTGAGAACATTGGCTTGCAATAAAAGCAACGAGTGAATCCGCCAGGTCTGTCTTTAGATGCGGTCGCATTATATTATTAATGCATATGTGTCAACCTCTGGAAAGAGCTGCACTTATTTTCATCCCTGCAAGACTGTATATTCACTAAAACCGTATAGAACATTATCTATCATTTATCTATTAAAATCACTCGCCACCACAGTTATTTGTCTGATTCAAGTTTATTTAATATATTCCTGTATTTAGCTTTTCACATAATAACTGTGTAGCTACAAATTCATTAAGGTGCTCATTTTAAAACAGGTAAACAGACACCCCCAAATGACTGACCCCACACACTTACAACCCAGTGCAGGAGAGAGATACACACCACCTTTCCTAAATTATGAAATAGTCGTGTTGTTATGCACATTTAATGCAGTTTTGCAATCTTGCTAGCCTACATAACAGCTTTGATAGCCTAAGTAGGCAATGTTAGCATTAATGTAGCCTACATATGTTATAAAATTAGCTCATTTTACTTTGAATAATTTTCTAGTAACAGTTAACATTAAGTTAGACGGGTTACTTTACAATGAGACTTGTAGTAGCTTCATTAAATTGAGTCATCCACCACATTAATACCTCATGGAACATTATCTAATTATCAAAATTGCATAAACATTAACATTGTCCAGTCATAACCATTTAACTGTTTGCTAGGTTAATTAACGTTAGATAGTTAATGGGTATCTTGTGGGCTACTGCGTCTTCGTGGTTGTCATAAAGTACATTACATTCCTGATGCCGCTAGGCTAGCTACTTGCTTTCCCCGCAGCCTCAGAAATCGAGAGTAGTAGCAGAGAGAGGGAGAAATAAAATATGATTGCTGCGTTTGAATGAATTATGTTGGAAAACGTTTGAAAACAAAAAACCTATATAATCTAGATTTCTGGTGTCATAACATTATACGTCCGCATACCTTCGAAAAGGAAACCCATATTTTATACGGGCAAACCGTAGATGGGTTGACAGTGAGTAGCCTACCCATTTCAGGCTTGGACAACCACAGGCTAAAGAACACAATAGCAACGTGGAAGCTAGCAAAATATATATGAAAGAACAGGGATTATTCTTTTAAATAAATTGCATATTTAGCCTGTTGTTTAATTTTTGCTGTTGTATTCCAACTAAAATATATTCCAATTTTTTTTTAAAAATACCTGAAAACGGCGCTTTGAACTAACTAGGCCTATTTCATTTTATGAATGTTATTAATTACATACTTATTTAAAACAATAGTGTTTGCTCCTTCATGTCTGCATTCAGACCAGTCTCTGCTCATGTTCAATGACTGTTTCCCATATTCCTAAACTAAAAATTGGTTAAGTTCTTCCAAATATCGTTCTATGTCTTTGGAATTACAGTGTGAAAATTAAAATGGCAAATAACGAAAAACTTTGATTATTACTTTGATTCAAATGACCCTACAAACATTGGTTTTACGTACATTCATTACATGTGAGAGATTAGTGAATTCCTGTCCAATCAGCGACATCAAATTGGGTATCTTCGAGCTATCCAACTGGGTAGCGCGAGCTGTCCAACTGGGTGGCGCAGGGTGTCCAGCTGGGCAGCGCGCACTATCCAGCTGGGTGGCGCGAGCTGTCCAACTGGGCGGCACGCGCCGTCCAACTGGGTCGCACGCTTGCTATCCAATAGGCTTGGGACGATGGTCGATGGAATCGACTATTGACAATAGTTGAACCCATTGGCGATAGCTATCTTTGTCGATGCCTGGACAATTTTTTTATTTTTTATTCTTAAAATAAAAATACAAATTTTGTGCCTCATTCTGTGTTTTTAATAAATGTTCTGCTCTACCATGCATTTACAATGTGACGTTTTGTCTGCGTCTTTGAAATGTGATCGCCTATGCAGCGCAACGGCGCTATAATTTACCTGGGTTGAGCAAAATCACGCTGATAGCCTACCTTCTGTTAGACCACAGTGCAACTAACTATATAATTTCATTCAGGCCTAATTAAACAAATTATATTTCGAATTCAATAGTGCTATTGATAAACTATTGTTCAGTCTAGAACGGAGTGTAGGCTTAGGCTACGGAGTGGTGAGCTGTAGCCATATATCCCTCAACTTTATTCTAACAGCACAACAAGCTTACCGGTGTCGGACTCGGGGCATGGAAATAGCCTAATATTGTACAATCTGGCTGTAGACTAATGAAAGATGTTATCAGAGAAATAAACTAGATTGGATGAAAAGGTGGCCGCTATATTCCTATATTGATACACGGAATGTCTTCGTCGCTCAAGCGAAACATTGAAACGATTTAGGAGTTGAGATAATCCCAAATTGATTCAACAGGCTTATGTAGAATAGTAAATAATGTAATTTACAATGTAATATAGCCTAGCTTAACCATTTCATCAGTGAAAAAAATCCCCTATAACGAAAAAAAATCTCAGTCAAACGTAAGCCTGTAGGTCTTGTTGCCTCTTTATTTCAGAAAAACAAGACAATGGCATATCACATTTGATCCTCTACGGACAGAAATAGAGATTGGCCTATAGAAAAAAACACAATTTTTAAAACGGAGAAAAACATAACGAAAAACATTGTCAGCAGCGTGCAAGCAGAACAAGAACAAGATGCCAATTGTAGACAATTTTTAAATTAAAAATTTAAATTAAAAACCGTTGGACAGTGGCCAGGTGAGATAAATAGCCTCTACTAGCTAATATAGAATAGACGTGAAATCTGTTGTATATTGTTCTTTATTTTATTTGGACAAAATAGTGAATACAATTCGCAATGGTATGCCATAATAAGTAAGCAAAAGGCTTCAATAGCCCCGCCCCCGCCCCCGCGCACCCCTCGATAGCCATCGCCGATGGTCGATTCTAGAGGGCTCGATGGGACGATGCTGCCTTGCACACAATGGCACAAGCCTACTATCCAACTGGATATACGGTGTCTAGTTTGGGTCGGCTTTTGAACTGTTCGGCGCGCTATCCAACTGGATATGTCGTGTATAGTTTGCGTCGGGGGGACTAGATTAGGCTGTATATTACACAGGAATTGTATGGAACCCATTGTTGGCTAAATGGCTGTAAGTCATCAAGGGTCTGAGGTATCAAATGAGCCTCAAACAATCACTCTGCTGCCAGATATGCAGTAGATATGGATATCCCGTTGAAAACCGATGTTTTGGGTTAGATTATGATCATACACAACTGTTTATGTCCGAAAATCTCATGTTTAGTCAAAATGGTTTTATCTGAGTTTTTGTGTAGGCTTACCAATATGCTGGTTTCCGGGGATTTGTGACGTCACGAGATCCTTAACATAAAAATGGGTGGAGTTGAGGTGATCCTAGGGGTGGTCTCGGCTGGGCACGTGGTATAAAAGGTTTTTTTTTTTTCCTCTTTGAGACTGAGACCCTTGTACTGCTAACTAGCTAGTTCAAGTTCAAATGCGAATTGCTTTGTATTACTGGTAACGTTAATATTACGACTTATATCGAGCTACAGAGAGTTATTCATCTATGTCTTACTGTTTGGTGTATTTAGCTAACTTGCCTGCATTATGCCAAGGGTCAGAGATGTATCGTTCCTCGGTGCAGTGCCACGTACCAGCTCTGTTAGCTTTCATAATCTGCCGAGAGAAGTGGTTGTGCCGAAAAGTGTCCCCCTGCCAGAATTTGTCCCCCCTCGCGTGAACGCGCATTCGCTTGTTCTCAGTGCCGCTTATATTTTCATTTAGTTCGATCTGCGCTCTTCTTCCGACAAAATTAGTGTTTATACAGTTTCTACCACTCAGCAAAGACCAGAACATCACAAGAGGCAACTTATTTAAAAAATTTAAAAAACGATCGGATATTTTAGGTTTTAGGTTTTAAGATGAACACATCGCAATGCGAACCTCAGAATGGCACTAGTGATACGCGACCCATAATGTAGGCTAAGCTTTAACATCCACGATAATAAACTACGAGAGCACTTGATGCCTCGGCGAACTTGCTTGAATTCATGCGAACATTATATGGATTGCGCTCGACTCATTTTGAAACTGTGATAATGTATTGTGGAACGGAGTTTTTCCGTATGCTTGGTGGATATCGCAGTTGAATGTCTGCGCGCGGATTTTATTTGTTTTGTGTTGAATAAACTGCCGTGGGCTGTCGGTCTGTTGAGCTTTGCAGTTGTGCATTGTTGAAGTGGTTGTTTATACTTGTTGTTGATCATTGTTGTTAACATATATCGCCGTATATTGTTGTGGATATTTATCACCGTTGTTGTGGGTGTTCCTTTCTATCTGCTGGTGAAATTTGCGGGTTTGTTATGTGCTGACACGACGAGTTTTACTCACGCCTTTGTTTGTGTGGTTTCCATGAATCGTTCTTTGAAAATATGTCTGTCAAAAATGGAAACGGACTTGACACGAACGGAGCCGCAAAAGCACCCATTAAAGGGACATCAAAGGAAAATGTAAATGACGAAAATCTGTCCGTAAAAGCTTAGGGAAGACCAAAAAGAGAAATCAAGCTGACTACAAAGGCTTTGGCAGCTAAACTGGAACAACAAATGAAAGCAAGAAAAGCCAAACTGAAACAACTTGAAGTCAAATGAAATCAAATAGAATCACTCATGCTTGATTATGATAATATTGAAATCATCCACCAATTACATGTCATTCTCATTGATCTCATGAAGGACTTCTCAGAAATACAGTGCTCTGTCTATGAACTGATGTCTCCAGATCTTAAAGGGACAGACCACAATAATTGGTACTTACCCAAAATAGCACAATATAAAGAGTTTCAAGACACAACCAAGAAATGGCTTTTAAAACAAATACTATCAATCAAGAGCCTCCACATCCTATTGAAGAAAAGACAGAGGAGAATTTATCTGTTGTTTCTGTGGGTATAATAAGCAAGGTTGGTGGTGCAGATAGTGATAGCTAGAGTTGTAGTACTCGACTGGTCTTGGTCTCGAGACCATATTTTGAAGGTCTCGGTCTTGTCTCGGAATCGACTGCATTTTGACTTGGTCTTGTCACGGTCTCGGACGAAGAAGACTGAATTTTTTTTCAAGACCGGTCGAGACCAGGGGCGTGTCCAGGGAGGGGGCATGTGGTGGCACCCGCCCCCACAGTATTTTGATTGGCCACCACGGAAAACTAGTTACAGATGACAAAATATGCTACTATTTGATATCATTGATTTATAGGTTTAGTGGACGGAAATTTTGTTAAATCGCTAGATAAAACCACACATTAACGATTTAAATATTAATTTACCTCAAAGCGTAGGCCTGGCTGTAAATAACATTAGGCTAACCACTTATTTTTTCCTGTACCCCAAGTGGCATCACATACATCACAAAGACCGACAGCCAGCTCACTCACCAGAGTCTGTCTGCACTCTGCAGTTGAACACTGAACAGTAACAATGCCATTATGTGGGTCTCACGAGTCGTCGTGTTACAATCGCAATAATATTTTGTAGCTCAACTGAAACTGCTACTGCAGGAGAAACACAGCCCCTCTCTTTGTCGGACGTTCACTCTGTGTGAGAAGGCACGAACGTTATTGTTCAGTAAGTATTAACCTATATGAACCAGATTCTTATAAATATACATAATTAGGCCTCTATAATTTTACATTTTCTTTTTCATCCCCAGTGAACAACAGTCGTCCATGGATGGCTAAATTGTGTTGGAAACGCGTCTTGAAGGCCTTTTCAACGGCATTTTGTGGCATTTTGCACACTGGGTCAGATCACACCAAACTTTTTATCTATATGTCACGTTTTCGGTCAAGGATGTTCGCCAAATTCAATAAACCTGTGATCTGCGTTAGGTTACCTGATCCTAAGGTAAAAGGTAACTAGCTAAGCAAACGTTACTTTACCCACGGTTTAGCTACCAATCATATCAAATGTAAATAAATTTGTTATATTACTATATTATGACTATACCATTAACCTAATCGATATCCAAAGACAGCGTTTAATCTGGCCGCATTTTTTTTTATTGAAACGTTAAATTTAACGTTAAGTCTGAATGTTAGAGATTCAAATTGTTTCGAAATGCAGCACAGGCTTTTTTCAGCACAATTCATTTTTCATTCTCGTCACTGGTGATTATTGATGTTGGCTTTTGTAGATAATCCATTGTGTTTAATTTTGGGTGTCTCTTTTAAAATGTAATCAGTACTCATACCCTCAATGTTATAATCTATAAAATCTGACTTCAACTTCGCTGCTTTTTGAAGAAATGTTTTTAAACAGGAAGTGTAGGCTACCACCATCTGAAAATGGGCTAAATTCTTAGTTTTACACAATCCATAAAGACTATTTTGTCATACTTGAATGAGCTACATGGTATTTTCTCTTATTGTTTCAAAAGTTTAGTTAACGAACATAGGGACTGCCACAGTCATATCTGTACAAGTACAGTGCATCCGGAAAGTATTCACAGCGCTTCACTTTTTCCACATTTTGTTCTGTTACAGCCTTATTCCAAAATTGATTAAATTCATTTTTTCCCTCAAAATTCTACACACAACACCCCATAATGACAATGTGAAAAAAGTTTTTTTGAGATTTTTGCAAATTTATTAAAAATAAAAAAATAAAATTTCTCATTTACATAAGTATTCATACCCTTTGCTTTAACGTATTTTTAAAGTATCATATTTCATATTTGGTCGCATATCCTTTACATGCTGTTACTTCCTGAAGTCTGTGACCATCAACATCAAAAAACTGTCGATATCTTATTTTCAGGTACTGTTACAAGCGATACTATAACCTCTCTGCATTTGAATGGATCTCTATGGAAATTGGGGGTGAGACTAGATTCAGCTGTAAATTACACTGGTACAGTATGGAACACATGGCTGACTAAATGGCTGTAAGTTATCAAGGGTCTGAGCTATCTAACGAGCCCCAAACCATCACTCTGTTGCCAGATATGGAGTAGATGTGGATGGATCACTTTAAGGGTTGTTTCTCCTGACTTTTTTCCCCATAGAGTTCTATAGGAAAATGTGTCCGGAGAAATAACCCTTGCGGGTTTGTTATGTGCTGTGACCATCAACATCAAAAAACTGTCGATATCTTATTTTCAGGTACTGTTACAAGCGATACTATAACCTCTCTGCATTTGAATGGATCTCTATGGAAATTGGGGGTGAGACTAGATTCAGCTGTAAATTACACTGGTACAGTATGGAACACATGGCTGACTAAATGGCTGTAAGTTATCAAGGGTCTGAGCTATCTAACGAGCCCCAAACCATCACTCTGTTGCCAGATATGGAGTAGATGTGGATGGATCACTTTAAGGGTTGTTTCTCCTGACTTTTTTCCCCATAGAGTTCTATAGGAAAATGAGTCTGGAGAAATAACCCTTGCAGTGATCCATCCACATCTACTCCATATCTGGCAACAGAGTGATGGTTTGGGGCTCGTTTGATAGCTCAGACCTTTGATAACTTACAGCCATTTAGCCAGCCATGTGTTCCATACTGTACCAGTGTAATTTACAGCTGAATCTAGTCTCACCCCCCAATTTCCATAGAGATCCATTCAAATGCAGAGAGGTTATAGTATCGCTTGTAACAGTACCTGAAAATAAGATATCGACAGTTTTTTGATGTTGATGGTCACAGACTTCAGGAAGTAACAGCATGTAAAAGATATGCGACCAAATATGAAATATGATACATTAAAAATATGTTAAAGCAAAGGGTATGAATACTTATGTAAATGAGAAATTTTATTTTTTTATTTTTAATAAATTTGCAAAAATCTCAAAAAAACTTTTTTCACATTGTCATTATGGGGTGTTGTGTGTAGAATTTTGAGGGAAAAAATTTATTTAA
This sequence comes from Synaphobranchus kaupii, assembly GCA_029718625.1. Lineage (NCBI taxonomy): Eukaryota > Metazoa > Chordata > Actinopteri > Anguilliformes > Synaphobranchidae > Synaphobranchus > Synaphobranchus kaupii. The sequence goes on along the minus strand of CM056382.1, from coordinate 25,929,356 downwards.
TCAATTTTGGAATAAGGCTGTAACAGAACAAAATGTGGAAAAAGTGAAGCGCTGTGAATACTTTCCGGATGCACTGTATAGCTCTGTAATTGAAATGGTAAACAAGCAGGCACTTTAAGGATGCCAACCTGCATTTGCATATAGCAAACCCAACACAAATTATTGATCCTTTGTAGCAGTGCAATGCCTACTAGCAAAGAAACCCCCCATCTGTAACTAGACTGCATTGACTGCTCTGCTAAATGACTGCACCTGCTAAATGACACTACATACTGGTTTAGTGCACCTGCTAAATGAATGCAACTGAAGTTTGACAATTATTTGAGAGCCGTAGGGAGATTGTGGAGGGGGTCCTGCAATATACATATTTTATTTAGTGTGATTGCAATATGATCAGTCTGTCCGTCTCTATATTTTTCCCTCCCTCTATCTCCCTCCTCCCTCTATTTCTCCCTCCATCTCCCCTATTTCTTTCTCCCTCCCTCTCCCTGTATTTGTCCCTTCCTCTCCCTCTGTATCTCTGCTTCCTTTTCCCTCCGAATCCTATATTTTTTCTCTCCTGTATTTCCTCTATCAATCACCTCTAGCATATTTACCCTCTATCTAACTTCTGTTTATCCTGACCTCTATCTTCTCTCAAACCTCTGTCCTCTATACAGTATACTCTATATGTCACCTATCACTCTGTATGTAGTGTCTCTCTATCCTCTATCCATCAATCAGTGTGTGATATTCATATTATTATATATCACTTAAATCACTATTTCTAAGTTGACAATCATTTTTAATATTTGGTCGCATATCCTTTGCATTCCATGACTTCCTGATGTCTGTGACCCAACAATATCAAAAGACTCTTGATATCTTATTTTCTGATACTCTTACAAGCGATACTATAACGTCTCTGCATTTGAATGGATCTCTATGGGAATTGGGGGGTGGGACTAGATTTAGCTGTAAATTATGCTGGAACAGTATGGAATACATGGTTGGTAAAATGGCTGTAAGTCATCAAGGGCCTGAGGTATCAAACGAGCCTCAAACCATCACTCTGCTGCCAGATATGCAGTAGATATGGATGGATCACTTTAAGGGTTGTTTCTCCTGACTTATTTTTCCATAGAGTTCTATAGAAAAATTTGTTTCTATTCAAATGCAGAGACGTTATAGTATCGCTTGTAAGAGTACCAGAAAATAAGATATCAAGAGTCTTTTGATGTTGTCACAGATATCAGGAAATCATGGCATGCAAAGGATATGCAACCAAATATTAAAAATGATTTTAACTAACTTGTGTAACTTTCTAACTTGTGTGTCAGTGATCACAGGTGTATTCACTTTTGTCTTTCTAAAGTATTTGTTTTTGATTGTTCATAAGAGGAAACACTCTACTTGTCAACTTAGAAATAATGCAATTATTGAGTGATACAATTTTGAATCATTTGACATTTAAGTGATATTGCACAGGGGTGTACTCACTTCTGTTGTATACTGTACATCAGTATTTTCACAAAAATAATACTTTCTTTATTAAAATTCCTAAATAATGCTTTCTGTGTTTTGAATTTTAGCAGTGAAATGGTGTAAATGTTGAGCCATCACTATGATGGTAGACCAACAAAATTACAGTCATGGTCTTGAATTGGACTCGTCTGGTCTCGGTCTTGGTCTTGACTCAGTCTCGGTTTAGGTGGTCTCGACTACAACACTAGTCATAGCCATGCTAGTAGTAGCCATAGGAGCAGATCCTCCAATGCCTCATCTGCTCGGAGGAAGGTGGAAGCCGAACGAGCAGCCCTTTTGGTTCGAGCCGCAGCTTTAAAAGAAAAACATGCCATAGAGAAGGAAGAAGCTGAATTACAAGCCAGGAAATAAGCATTGGCTCTGCAGACTGAAATTGCTGAAGCAAATGCAAAAATCAACACATTGGAAACACTGGAAGAAGCCAGAAGTGTTCAAAGCTCTTACAAGTGTTCGAAAATCTTACATAGACATGTTGATGACCGTGAAGTTCATGTTAAATATGATGATGATGATGATGACTATGATGATGATGATGATGATGACTATGGTGATGGTGACGATGATGAGGAAAAGAATGGTGCTGTGCAGAGAATCAGTCATACTACTCACCAAAGATCAAGAGCCCCTAGAGGCCAACAGTTGTATGTGAGACCCAGAGCCATAAAGTCTAAGCAGCAGCTTTCCTCTAAGAATAAAGAACATTCTTCTGTCCACAAAGTTTTTCAAAGTGTTCAAGTTGATAAAGTCGATATGCAAACAATCATGCAAAGGCAAAATGAAATAACAAAGATGCTTATTAACACCTTTGCGCATAAGTCCCGCCTGCGGGACCTTTTTTGCTCAACTGAGACATTCGTTGCTACTGCAGCCGAACTATTATTGGAAATCACAAACTCTGTGTTTTACATTTATTGGTAGAAGGTTCGTGACGATTTCTGCCGAATACGTAGTTTCTAAGTGCCACTATTTCCCTGTAGCAAGTCCATTTATCAAGCAACCCCCCACCTAGTCTATACCTACCTATGCGTGACATAGTGGACAATAGCGTCTATGTTTGAGTTCATAAATATATTTATTCATCATATAAAATTAGAATAACGTCATAGCAACGAGATAAACCCAACAATAGCCTGATCGTTTGCCAGAAAAGCCGTGAAAAGCCCTGCTCACTCAAATGCAAAATAAACTGAAAAAAAAGTACTATCTCATTCTACCATGTATTCTACTAGCAATATATGCTACTAAATATGAAATAAATATACAATCCTACCATTGGTTTTACACATCGAGATGTTCCTTTCAAAATTCAGTTGTCATTTATTGTCTGGTACAATCGGTTTGAGAAATATACAACGCTTTATACCGCTATTACACTATCTGAAACGTCGCCGCGTAATAGCCCCATGCCCTGTAAGCCTGTCTCATGCATTACAGTTCACTCTGGTTTAATTGTCGGCTTTTTTATCCAATAGAGTACATTATAACCTTCGCAACGGTATATGCCATGTATTTTTGGGTGCTTTGAGCAATTTACTACAGCCCAGCGTAACGGCAGTTTTCGTTTTAACTGTCTAGTATTACGCAAGCACTATAGAATACGCATTATGCAGGGGAATTTACCTTTTGCGATATGTAAGTATTTTTGCGTCTAAAATACCGTTGGTCTCGCTGGCTACATACGTACGTTCGTGTTTCCACTCGAGCACTGTCTTTCCAATATGTTTGATAGCCCTATTGTTATTTTCGCATTTTGAGTGCATTTCACATACTGTAGTGCAATCGTTAAATGTATTTTTGAAGTAGGCTACCGATGTTCATTGAAGATAGAACATTTGGCAGCATTTTGCAGATGGTGGAAAACTATTTTATGTTCATGTTATCATACATAAGGCCATGTAAAAAAAATAAGTTGTTGATCGTCCTTTTTTTTTTTTTTAAGTCGTAGGGAGGGCGGTTTTTTTATTTTTTATTTAAGCATCTGGTACCGCGGACCGTAGAGAGAAATAAAGAGGACAGAATATATAGAACATTGCGTCTCTTGACCAAATTGCTTCTGTTTAATTGTAGCCTGTCAACATCAGTTTTGCTCATATTGATTGTAATGTTTCATGTATTTTTGGTCAATAAATGTTCCTTGATTGATTGTATGTTATTGGTTTTATGCTTGTACTACACCATAGACCAGATCTGGCTACAAAACCTTTTTTACAACAATAAAATACTGTATAGACCAAAGTTCAACCAATCATAAAACATTTAATAGCCTAGGTCAATATAATTATAAGCATGCCCTGTCATGGATAGGCTTTGTTTTGAAATTCATGCTGCACATGCGCTCTAACAATTTTGCGTGGTGGTCGGTAGAGGGCTAGGCCTAGTGGATCGGATAGGATCTCCTAGTGCGGTGTGAGTACGATTTTCTATCCAAATGGCTGAGAAATAGGATTTCCCCGTGTTTTCTGTAACTTCTGGCCATCGTCACGAAAAAATAAAAAATAAAAGTCGTCGGGGCCTTTTTCGGATGTCGGGCGGGGACGATCAACAACTTTTTTTTTTTACATGGCCTAATATAGGCTATGGCGTATACTTGTCTCTTAGGGCATGACAAATGCTCATTCCAATTTACTGTGCGCTGATATGTAGTAGATTAAGGTAAACATTTCCTTGGAGTCATTATGAATAGGAAAATATAAAAGATTAAAAGAATACAGAAAAGTGCAATCCCAGGACAAAGGTATACATACTGTAGAGTACAGGGACAAGTGATGTTTTATTGAGGTACAAGAGTGAATGATTAGGCAACATATTTAGGTGTATGTAACACTGTGATATCAATGTTTTTCATCTTAAGCCATCAGAAGGAGCAAATGTATTTGTTTTGTAATGGACAAAACTAATTAATTCATTTTATGACATGTTTTGCATAGGGGTTTTGGACCCATAGATATCTACCCCCCTATACTGATGAAAATATAGTAATTCCCACTTGAAAATTATGCAAAAGTGAGTATTATGAGCCAAAACTGTTGATTTGTAGTTAAATATATCATTTTTTTTATTTATTTAGAGCAGTGCACAATTTAGCCATTTGGATAGATTCACTGATCGCGACAAGTTGTTCTTTCTTGAACGGTTTACTGATGCTCCACCTAAAGCACTTGTCAGAAGCTGTCTGCATATGGACCCTAAGAAGGGATACAAAGAAGCAAAGAAATTACTGCACAAACACTTTGGCAACAATGTACTTATCGCTTCAGCGTACCAAGAAAAGGCACTGAACTGGGCCATTCTCAGAACGGAAGACAGAGACACTTCAGGAGTATGTACTGTTTTTGAGGGGTTGTCATAATGCAATGATTGACATTTGATGCACTTGAAGACATGAACAATCCTTCACACATGAAAATGGTAATTTCTAAACTTCCCTTCAAACTGCGAGAGAAATGGAGAGGTGTTGGTTATGCTTACTGTGAGCGCACCACTCGAAGAGCCAAGTTTAAACAGTTAGTTGACTTAATTGAAAAACAAGCAAACATTGCAGCTGACCCTCTCTTTGGAAACATACAAGATAAAGGAGGACAAAAAAGGACACCCCAGAGCTAGTGGCTTCAAGTCTAGGCAACCATACAGCAAGGGCAGCTTTGCCACAATCACATCTGAAGAGGTTCAAACTACAACTCCAAACACCACAACTCTGACAAACACCACAACAACCATTAAGACATGCTTGTACTGTAAAGCAGAACATGCTACAGAAGCGTGTAAACAGTTGAAACAAAAGAAACACCAAGAGAAGGTTGACTTTCAAGGCAAATGGCATTTGTTTTGGATGTGTGAACAAAGGACCTCTAAGTAAGGACTGCAAAAGGCGACTGAGTTGTAAAATATGTTCACTCAGACACCACACAATTTTGCATATTGAACAAAGAAAGACAGAAGAAAACAAGAAAGACGATGTGAGTACAAACACAGAGAAGAAGTTAGTGAGCAGTGCACTAGTCTCATTGGAGAGGCCTATCGATACTGGGACCGGTGACAACCAGACGCTAGCTATCATCCCTGTTCAAGTCAAGCTGTCAAACCGTAACAACAGTGTACGCACATATGCTTTCCTGGACCCGGGGAGCTCCGCAACATTTTGCACAGAGTCCCTCAGGCAGAAACTCAATGCAAAAGGAAGGAAGACACAGATCATATTGAGGACTTTAGGACACAAAAAATCTGTCAGTATCAACCTGGTCTCTGGTCTTGAAGTATCGAACATTGAAGAGAATGATTTCATTGCACTGCCACCAGTCTACACCCAAGATGAAATCCCGGTTACCAATGGCCGGTGGCTGAGGGAGTGGCAATTGGCAGCTGCTCCCGGCGGGAGGGGCTCAGAGAGAGAGTCGTCGCGCGCAAATGCGGCCCTGGGCGAGTTGGAATTACGCTCAGGTTTGGAGGGGCCGCGTCCTGGAGAGGGCGGGGTGTCCTCTCTCCTACTACTGACTGACAGGGCTCGTGGTGGCGATTCTCTAGTGGTTTCTACACACGGGGATAATTGATAGAATAGGGGTTCAGTTGGCTACTAAATTGGGAGAAAATGGGGAAAAATCTGAAATATAATATAAAAAAGAAAAAAAAGAAATCCCGGTTACCAAGCAGCACATTCCTACACAAGATGCAGTGAAAGAATGGGACTACCTGAAAGAGGTTAAGCTATCCCATATTGATGCAGAAATTGGACTTTTGATAGGAATCAATGCACCAAAGCTTATGGAGCCATGGCAAGTGATTCACAGCCAAGGTAATGGGCCGTACGCTGTTAAAACAAGACTTGGGTGGGTAGGTAATGGACTACTGCAAGGCAGCAGCAATGAAGATCAGCTGAGCCACATCTTCAGTAACTGAATTTCTGTAGTGAACTTGAACAACTTGAAAGAGCTTTTAATACAGCAGTTCAACCAGGACTTTCCCGAAAAGGGCTACGAAGAGAGGGCAGAAATGTCCGTGCTGGACAAGAACTTCCTCCACATGATGTCTAGCTCTGCTAAGCTGAAGGACGGCCGTTACCAGATGCAACTTCCATTTAAGAAAGGTGATCCGTCCATGCCGAACAACCGCCATCTGGCAGAGCAACGAGCCTTATCCTTGAAGAGGACGTTCAGTAAAGACACTAAATTTCAGAAGGAATACAGTGAATTTCTTGAAAACATGATTGAAAAGGGACATGCTGAAGCTGTGCCACAAAACCAGTTAATTCAAGAAGAGGGAATGGTGTGGTACATACCTCATCATGGTGTACGCCACCCCAAGAAGCATAAATTGCGTGTTGTGTTTGATTGTTCAGCATTATTCTGAGGCACATGATTAAACAATCAGCTCATTCAAGGACCAAACCTCACGAACACACTGCTTGGAGTTCTCATTCGCTTTCGGCAAGAACCAGTGGCTCTTATGGCGCACATAGAAGGAATGTTCCACCAAGTGAAGGTCACACTAACTCGAACTTCCTTTGGTTCCTGTGGTGGTGAAAAGGTGATGTCAAAGAAAACCTGGCTGAATACCGAATGACTGCATCTCTTCGGGGCGACCTCCTCATCCAGTTGTGCCAGTTACGCCGTTAGACTGCTGAAGACAACAAAGAAAGCTTTTCAGCAGAGGCAATCAACACTGTTTTGAATAATTTCTATGTTGATGACTGTTTGAAGTCTGTGCCGAGTGAAAGCCAAGCCATAGCTCTGTGTAGAGAATTGAGAACCCTGTGTGCACAAGGTGGTTTCCGACTGACCCAATGGATCCGTAACAGCCAAGCTGTGTTGACCTCCATTCCAGAAGAGGAATGTGCCAAAGAACCTCAACTTTGATAAAGAGCATCTACCCATCGAGAGAGCCTTAGGGATACAATGGTGCATCGAAAATGACTCATTCAGATTTCAAGTGACCTTGAAAACGCAAGCCCTCACAAGAAGAGGCATTCTCTCTACTGTATGTTCACTATACGACCTACTTGGATTTCTTGCTCCTTTCATTTTCACTGCAAAACACATTCTTCAAGAACTTTGCAAGTTGAACCTAGGATGGGATGACAAGATTCCAGATGTTTATAATCACTTGTGGCAGAAGTGGTTCAGTGGACTACAGCAGATGGAGAACTTCAGCATCGACAGATGTATCAAACCAAAGAGTTTGGGGAGATCAAGGCAGCCCAGCTTCACCACTTCTGTGATGCAAGCGAGACAGGTTATGGTACTATAACTTACCTGCAGTTGACACATGCTGAAAACAAAACGCACCTGGCTTTCATCTTGGGAAAGGCAAGAGTAGCAATTGGCCGCTGCTGTGTTAGCGGTGAAAATTGAGAGAATGTTGGCAACAGAGCTACAGATCTCACTCAAGAAAACCATATTCTGGACTGACAGCACATCTGTCTTAAAGTACATCCAAAATGAAGACAACAGATTTCAGACCTTCGTGGCGAACAGAGTGAGCGCTATCAGAGAAGCAACAAATGTTCAACAGTGGAGATACATTAACACCAAAGCCAACCCTGCAGATCATCCAGTGGTCTCACTGCTGAAGCATTTCTGAAATGTGACACTTGGAAAAATGGCCCACAGTTCCTTCACAGACCAGAAGAGGAGTGGTCAGACGCTCTTGTGGATCTCCCTGCAATCTCTCCGGATGACCCTGAAGTCAAAAGGATGCATTTGTCAAAATAAAGGCTCAGGAGCCAGACAAAGACAAACAGAGATCATTGGTTGAAACTGAAATTAAGTTATTTAGAGAATCCATTGGAACTCACCCTGAATGACCTGACAAATGCAGAGACCTCAATTGTGCACTTCTGTCAAACACAAGGCTTCCCAGAAGAGATCACAACTCTCAGGAATGGGAATTTGAATATCAAGAAACAAAGCTCAATCTACAAGCTTGACCCAAAACTGGACCAGGAAGTTCTGTGAGTGGGTGGTAGGCTGAGCAAAGTGGCCATGCCAGAGGAAGCAAAGCATCCTGTGATTCTTCACAAGAACCATCATGTGTCCAGGCTCATTCTTGAACACATCCACCGGCAAGTTGGCCAAAGTGGGAGGAACCATATGTTGTCTGCTCTGCGCCAAAGGTATTGGATTCCTTGTGCCAATTCAATGTCAAGGAAAATAATTTCTGACTGTGTAACATGCCAATGCCTTTGTGCAAACATTGGTGAACAGAAGATGGCAGATTTGCCAATTGACAGGATAACTCCTGACATGCCCCCGTTCACTCAAGTTGGAGTTGATTATTACGGCCCTATTATGGTAAAACGAGGAAGAGGTACAGTAAAACGCTATGGAGTCATTTTCACCTGTCTTGCTAGCCGAGCAGTCCATCTTGAAGTGGCCCATTCACTTGATACTGACTCATGCATTAATGCATTAAGACGCTTTATCTGTCGAAGAGGTCAAGTAAGTGAACTTAGGTCAGACAACGGGACCAATTTCACTGCAACGGAGAAAGAAATGAAAGAAGCTTTGAAAACATGGAACCAAGAGAAAATAGAACAAGCTTTACAACAGAAAGGTGTGAAGTGGACCTTTAATCCCCTTGCTGCTGCACACCATGGAGGAGTATGGGAGCGATTGATTCGTTTGCTGAAAAGAGTTCTGCTGATAGTGACAAAACAACAGATGCTGGATGATGAAAGTCTTTCCACAATCATGTGCGAAGTTGAAGCCATTCTCAACAGCTGTCCACTGACAACGGTAACAGACGACCCCAACAACCTGGAAGCATTGACACCGAACCACCTACTGTTACTGAAAGTGCAACCTATCCTACCGCCTGGGATCTTCATGGAGGCAAGTACAATATATATCAGACCTATTTTGGACAAGATGGGTGAAGGAATATCTCCCCCTCATGCAAGAACAACAAAAATGGAACCGAATACGGAGAAACTTCGTGCAAGAAGACATTGTGTTAGTGACAGATGCAAGTGCCCCACGAGGATCATGGATGATGGCAATAATTCTTGAAATCAAACTTGATGCAAGAGGGTTAGTGAAGAGTCTGAAGCTTCAGACTAAAACAAACATTCTTGAACGGCCAATTAGCAAGATTTGTTTGCTGGTTCCAGCCAGTAACTGAAGCATAACCAAGACACACTCACACATGCACTCACACCCTCATACATGACATGACGTAAAGAATGCATTGATTTATTGAACGTTTAGAATTTTTGTAGGCTCCTATTTTTGAGTTTTGTATTGCTATTATGCACCCTGCCCATAACAATAGGGACCGGTGTGTTGGAGCCAAATCTCTTATGAGTTATTGTAAACATGTAAATGGTGCCCCCTAGTGGCTACCTGAATAATGATGTTGCGCTGTGATGCCAATAATTAGAGCAGGTGTGCATTTGAACTGAGAAGACGCTGCCAACATAGTTTTCTACCGCTATACAACGCTTCGCATTGCTCTACCTACACACTGCCTTTGAATTTAATATATTGAAAGAAATACTAGCCTAAAATTATTTGATTGTGTTTTACTTTGATTTAGGCTATTTTTGATTTGAGGAACAACAGAAAGCCATAAGACGTTATTCTAATTTTATATGATGAATAAATATATTTATGAACTCAAACAGACGCTATTGTCCACTATGTCACGCATGGGTAGGTATAGACTAAGTGGAGGTTGCTTGTTAAATGGACTTACTACGGGGAAATAGTGACACTTATAAACTCCGTATTTGGCAGAAATCGTCACGAACCGTCTACCAAAAAATTTAAAACAGTGTTTGTGATATCCACTAATAGTTTGGCTGCATTAGCAACGAATGTCTCAGTTGAGCAAAAAGATTCCGCCGGCTTCACCTTCTACGCAAAGGGGTTAAGAAAGGACGGCAATTTAAATACCATGGGCTCTATTTTGACGATCTAACGCATGGTCTATAACGCATGGCGCAAGTGCATTTAGGGCATGTCCAACTCCACTTTTCCTCGTTAGAGGGTGCATATTTTCAGCGTTGGTAGGTAAAAGTGCTGAACTTAGCCTCTTCGTTAATTATAGGTGTGTTTTGGCCATAACATGCAATAAACAAATCAGTCATCTCCCATTTTCTTTAAAAGCCACCTACGTTTGCACCTTGGCGGATTGCTAATATAATGGCGGATTAAATAAGACTGCAAAAAGAGCAATTTATTGTTGGCGAAACAGACCTGCTCATGCGCAAGGTTAACCCCTTGGCGCAGATGGCAAATTTAGTGAAACCGGTAATATATATACATTTCCTGGATCATGAACTCCATGTCCACAAGTGTGCAAAATCTGAGGGTGATATGCAGAACTACTAAAGGTCTATGATGCAAAATATAGGCAGTGTACCCTGTTGTCCATTAGTGTCTCCAAATCTATCCAAATGGCTAAATTGTGCACTGCTCTAAATAAAAAATTAAAATTAAATAAAAATAATGATTTGTTTAACTACAAATCAACAGTTTTGGCTCATAAAACTCACTTTTGCATCATTTTCAAGTGGGAATTACTATATTTTCATCAGTATAGGGGAGTAGATATCTATGGGTTCAAAACAAGGGGCCAAGACTGGGTTTTCGTTTTGAAGCTCACTGAAGCTTCCTGGTTGGGCTGGGAGCGGCTATTGTGCTGTTGCTCACTAGCGCCACTGCTATTGGCTCCAGTATAGGTCTTTCACCATGTAAGTCAATGGCAGCAATGTGGTCAAAATACTCAGTCAATACATTTTTCCCACCAAAAAATTTAATTGCAATAGGTGCCTTTCCTTCATCTAATGCCTCTGCATGTGCTGATTTTTTAAAAATATTGTGTCGTTTGGACAGGGTATTCACATTTGTGAACAGGACCAATCGGGGACAGGTTGAGTCCTCTTTGGCTCCACGGAGTATGCGTAGTTTGTACAAACGGGCGGCGAAAAAGACATCCGAGCTTCAATTCAGTTTTTTCGAGGCTGTGGAAAGGCAATGGGTGACGTCACCGTGGCGCTGCCCATATTTTTATACAGTCTATGGTCCAAAACCCCTATGAAAAACACGTCAGAAAATGAATCAAATTAGTTTTGTCCATTATAAAGCATATACTTTTATATATACATTTGCTCCTTCTGATGGCTTAAGATAAAAAAACATTGATATCACAGTGTTACATACACCTAAATATGTTGCCTAATCATTCACTCTTTTACCTTAATAAAACATTACTTTTCCTTGTAGTCTACAGTAGAGTTCTCAACGGGCCTGAAAATTCAAACCCGAACCGACCCGAGTGAGTTGAAGCCCGAGCCCGGCTCGTCCGAGATCATCACGTACAATACTGAGCCAGAGACCGACCGAACCCGAAAAAAAACAAAAAGACATTAGTATGTTATTGCCAGAAAAGGCTGCGCAATTTACGTAGGTGGCGGCTCAAATCACAGCACAATGGGGTGAGAGAGAGCAAGAGAGAAGGTGCGAGCAAGCAGGAACACCACAAACTAGCTGTGTTTTTAGCCTACTGTTTTTGAGTTTTTAACAGATTTAGTAATTGAGAGCAACAGAGTAAACCAGTTTTGCCGAAAGCAAGCAATTCAATTTGTACTAATGTTTTAATGTTTGCCATGCTGTAATAATTTAGTAGGCCTAGTGTTTTTTCATTAGAACAGGGTTCAACTTTTTTATTGTTGTGTAGTTTGCATGTTCTTGCTTCATTATTATTGCCCGGGCCCTATTATCATTTATCACACAGCAGATGATACTTCAACTCGAACGGTTACATTCGCCGTATAGTTACAGCAAATGGGAGATGTTGGATGAATAAAATAAATAGCTACATTACAGAAAGTCTTGACAATTGATTGACTCCAAAATTAGCAATCAGAACCACATGTAAAAATGCAAATTAGCCTACTGTAAATACACACACAAGAGACATTGTTTTCTTTTTTCTTTTTTTTTGACCAATTAGCATAAATTGTCGGCTCGAACCCGGCCTTACCCGACGGGCTTTTTCGGGCCCCGTCGGGCTCGGGCTGAAACTGAGAACTCTAGTCCACAGTATGTATACTTTTGTCCTGGGATTGCATTTTTCCTGGGATTCTGCTGACCTATATTCTCTGTGGAAGTACGGCGGCGGAGCGAACGTGGCCATTGCAACTTGTTGCTCTTCTTTGTTGTTGTAGTCAACCAGTGACCAGTACTTCCACAGAGAATATAGGTCATCAAAAAGTAAAGGATTCAACGATAGTTTGACTTCAAAAATGATGGTATAAACACTAAAAATAACCCCGATAGACTGTTGTTCTATTTTATTTGCTTTGGCTGCACTGTGGAGTGTTTAAGTGCATTTGGTTGTGGATGCTAACGGTTACCATAGAGTTGCGTAAGCATTAGCAACATGTGTATGTCCCAAAGAAGGACAGCATGGAATTAGCTGAAAATGGTTTCCATCAATCAACATCATGGGTAAGTCGTAATTGAGACATTATGTCCAAAATTCCAAACTATCCCTTTAAGATGAAAACATTGATATCACAGTTACATACACCTAAATATGTTGCCTAATCATTCACTCTTGTGCCTCAATAAAACATCACTTTTCCCTGTTCTCTACAGTATGTATTCTTTTGTCCTGGGATTGTATTTTTCTGTAGTTTTTTTTTTTTTTTTAAATGTTCCTATTCATAATGACTCCAAGGAAAAAATGTATATTAATCTACCACAAATCAGCACACAGTAAATTGGAATGAGCATTTGCCTTGCTCTAAGAGACAAGTATATACGCCATAGCCTATATTATGTACGATAACATGAAAATAAAATAGTATTCCACCATCTGCAAAATGCTGCCAAATGTTCCATCTTCAATGAACATCGGTAACTTACATCAAAAATAAATGTATAAAACATTTATGTGAACAGCCAAACAAAAAAAATTGGAACTTAGCAATAAATCGGAATTGAGCACTAAGGCCTGCAGTGTGAACGTAGCCTTAGTAGCTCGATATAAGTCGTCATATTACTGTTAGCAGTAATACAAAGCAATTCCATATATTTAATGATTGCACTACAGTATGTGAAATGCACTGAAAATGCGAAAATAACAATAGGGCTCTCAAACATATTGCAAAGACAGTACTCGAGTGGAAACACAAACGTACATGTGTAGCCAGTGAGACCAACGGAATTTTTGACGCTGAAATACATATCGGGAAAGGGAAACTCCCCTCCCTAATGCGTTTTCTATAGAGCTTGCGTAATACCAGACCGGTAAAACGAAAACTATATAAATTGTTCAAAGCACCCAAAAAGACTTGGCATATACCGTTGCTAAGGTTATAATGTACTCTATTGGATAAAAAAGCCGACAAACCAGAATGAACTGTCATGACTGAGACAGGCTTACAGGGCATGGGGGTATTACGAGTTGACGTTTCAGATAGTGTAATAGCGGTATAAAGTGTTGTATATTTCTCAAACCGATTGTACCAGACAATAAATGACAACTGAATTTTGAAAGGAACGTCTCGATGTGTAAAACCAATGGTAGGATTGTATATTTATTTCATATTTAGTAGCAAATATTGCTAGTAGAATACATGGTAGAATGAGACAGTACTTTCACAGTTTATTTTGCATTTGAGTGAGCAGGGCTTTTCATGGCTTTTCTGGCATACGATCATCAGGCTATTGTTGGGTTTATCTCGTTGCTGTGACGTTATTCTAATTTTATATGATGAATAAATATATTTATGAACTCAAACATAGACGCTATTGTCCTCTATGTCACGCATGGCTAGGCATAGACTAGGTGGGGGGTTGCTTGTTAAATGGACTTGCTACAGGGAAATAGTAACTTAGAAACTCTATTCAGCAGAAATCGTCACGAATCGTCTACCAATAAAGGTAAAACACAGAGTTTGTGATTTCCACTAATAGTTAGACTGCAGTAGCAACGAATGTCTCAGTTGAAAAATGGTGACGCCGCGCCATTATTACTTTTTATCTACGCAAAGGGGTAAAAGCTGTAGCCTAGTTTATATTTTAAGACAAACATGAATACTGTAATTGGGACCGATACGTCTACCACTATAGTATGGGGCGCCAACATGGATCGGGTTAAAGCTTTTACCTTTTCAGAAGTTAAGCATTCAAAGGTAGCCTAATTCAAAATTGGAGCGTGTTCCATCCAACTCACTGCGCACGCTATGTCTTTCTACCGAGTCGCCCCAAAGATTTAGGTCGCCACAGAATAGGTGAGCCGCATTTCTATACAGTCTATGGTTCTATGCTTCTTGAATGTGTCTAGTACAATATATACAATATATATCGCCATCCGCGATAATTTAATTGCACCCAAAAAAATGTATTAAATTAATTCGGATATGATTTTATTTGAGTTTTCTCAATTATTGTTATTTTGGTGTTCGCAATTTCTTGTTGGCGGTTCGTGAAATCATTTTGCCGCCAAAGAATTTACTATGTTGGAAAAACCCTGATAAAGCACCAAGAGTAGCCTGATCAAAAGCGTTTCACTTTATCCCATGTGCGACCCCCAGTTTTGTTTTACAGAAGCTTGTTCAGAAATTGTATACAAGTCTTCTAATTTTTCAATTATATCCATTCATATAATTAACTGCCTCTGATTTTGAATGAAATTTATATTAGTCGGGTAGTAATTCAACATTCAGCACTTATCTTCTAGATTCTAAGAAAAAAAAAATAAGAAAAAAAATATCATACATAAGAAGTCTCTTTTAATGTTTCGTTTCTCCGTTAACCCGCTTAGTGGCCAAGACACCGGTGTCGTGACATTGCTCAACTGAGACATTCATTGCTCCTGCAAACAAACTATGAGTGGAAACAACTATCTCCGTGTTCTATCTTTAGTACACGATTCATGCGAACAATACCGAATACAGAGTTTCTAAATGCCACTGTTGTCACGTAGATAGTGCATTTAACAAGCAACCCCCCACCCGGTCTCACCTGCAACTGTAACTGTATTTCACGTTGTACCGGTTCGATTGACAACTCTTATCTGTTAGAGGACAGGATATCCTTTGTGACGGTGTTTGCAATGTCTTATTGGATTCTTTGAACAGTAAATTACAGCAGTGTGTAACAGCATTTTTAGTTTTTCAGTTTACTATTACGCAAAAAGCTACAGAAAGTACATTCCCTTGTCGAGGTGTAATTGTTTTTTCCTGCTTTTTATCGCAAGCTTTTACTAATTTTGGCCAAGTCACTAGCATAGCTAGAGTAATCCTCACTTGGTTTACATGGATTTTTGGAGTGGGTCAAAGGAAGTATTGATTCTATCATAAACTCCTTAAAAAAAAGTTTGGAAATTTGTGTTTGGTCGATTATATCTCTGTTGTCACTGTATTATTAGCATTGTATCTTATATCATTGGAAAGCCTGTTAATTTCCTGCATTTCCTTCATGCATTGTGGGATGAGCAGCACAGCTGATTATGTGGGTGGGGTCCCAAGTGAAATGTGCCAAATTTCCCTGCCAATGTCAAACAGTGTATTCTCCTGTTAGTATTGAGTTGTTTTGAGTTGTTTGGGGGATTGGATGATTGAACTCTCTATCAGTAACAAGGAACAAACAAGACATATTGGTAATTTTATACTTTATTCATTGAACAAACAGTCAGTAGCCTCCGTAGCGGGTGGAAGAACCATACGCTGCCACAGAGCCAGGGTTATCACAGACTCCCTCCAGAATGTGGGAGTAGAGAGAATGGAATGGCCTGCCAACAGCCCAGACCTCAACCCAATTGAACACTTGTGGGATCAGCTCAGGCGTGCTGTACGTGCTAGAGTGACCAACCCAACCACGTTGGCTGACCTGCAACGAATCCTGGTTGAGAAATGGAATGCCATCCCACAGCAACGTGTGGCCAGGCTGGTGACCAGCATGAGGAGGAGGTGCCAGGCTGTTGTGGCTGCGTATGGTTCTTCCACCCGCTACTGAGGCTCCTGATGGCAATGCTAATAATACAGTGACAACAGAGATATGATCGACCAAACACAAATTTCCAAACTTTTTTTGAGGAGTTTAGAATAGGCCATGCCTACATGATGGGAGTTTTTCCTCCTCGATATGTAAGTATGACTGCTTGTAATATGCGGTTGGTTTCGCTGGCTATATATGTACATTAGTTTTTTCACTCGACCACTGTCTTGTCCAATATGTTTGATAGTTATTTTTGCATTTTGAGTGCATTTCATAGACTGTAGTGTAAGCCTTCATTGATGGCCCAGTCATGTTTTATGTTTGATGTGCTGATTTTCATTTAAAGTGATACTGCAGTCAAAAACCGACTTTTCCCGTTGAAAACTGATGTTTTGGGTTAGATTATGATCATACACAACTGTTTATGTCCGAAAATCTCATGTTTAGTCAAAATAGTTTTATCTGAGTTTTTGTGTAGGCTTATCAATACGCTGGTTTCCGGGGATTCGTGACGTCACGAGATCCTTAAAGAGATACTGCAGAGGCTTTTCTCAGGCCCTTTTTTCCGCTTCAATTTGAACTGAAACTCGTGAGTAGGTGTGGTCATATGACGATGATGCCACGTAGTCATATTATGAATATTCATACGGTCAAGGAGTGAAAGGGTGTGTCTTGGTGAACTGACTCAGCCCCCTTCCAGCTCTCTCCTCACAACTAAATAAAATGGCTGTATTAGTTGAGCAACGTCTTCGCGAGGAGAGGACCCGGGATGTAACCGAATGGTAAAGCTAACGTTACCTAGCTAAGTTAGCTTGTTTGTCTGCCTAAAGTAACGTTACTATTGAATACATTCAAATACACAGCAAAACCCAGTCACACAGTAACGTTAGTATATTGAACATGGCTGGTTGTAGCGCCCTCATAACTTCACTTGGTCCGGAGAGAATTATCATTTATTAGCTAACATTATTCATAAATGATATAGCTAATACAACTAGCTAGCTAAGTTACCAGTTCTGTCTGGACCAAACGGGGCTAAACTCACACACAATAGACTGCCTTGCATTACCTAACTTATCGATACATTCCGTCCGAGTTACTGACCAACTGGTTATGCTAGGGCTACATCAAATGTATTATTGCTATCGTTTATTAGCTAACGTTACGTATTCATCAAAGATAGCTCACACAATAGGTTGCCTTCAACCCCACATTAGCTATTACCTATCAGTAATGTCAACCGTTTGCAAAAGCATTTTTGTTGTAGTTTGTACAGATAACTTGCATGTAAACAGAAACAAACTAATGTCCCAACAGGTGTGCTTGTGGCCACTGCTCTAACCTGTCCCCTCCAGAAAACCTATGTTGCCGTGAGGTTACTGAGGTAACGTTATGTCAGCGTAGTTATGAAGCTATTCTTGATTTGTCTAATACTGCTGTGCCATAGTCGGGCATGCTTGGCCCAACTGTATAATAGTGGCCAATACATGTGCAATTACACAATGTCACAAATACAATGTAATAGGTATATTGTACCTAGCTGTTTTACTTAGCTGATGTAATGATTACAAAATTACATCCATCACTGTTGGGATGACCTGGCTTCAGCGACAGAGTTTTATAGAAGCCCATCTCAAAGCCAGTTAAATTGTGGTAGCAGTCCGGTGTGAAGTGCGCGTTGCACACTAGGGCTTTCTTCGGCAAGTCCGCGTGCTCTACACCGATATCTTGAAGCCACTGGCTAAGTAGCGCTGGGTCTCTCGGCAGATTATGAAAGCTAGCAGAGCTGGTGGCGTTGCACCGAGGAACGATACATCTCTGACTCCTTGGCATAATGCAGGCAAGTTAGCTAAAGATACCAAGTAGTAAGACGTCGTATATGAATAACTGTAGCTCGATATAAGTCGTAATATTAACGTTAGCAATAATACAAAGCAATTCGCATTTGAACTTGAACTAGCTAATTAGCAGTACAAGGGTCTCAGTCTCAGAAGGAAAAAAAAAATCGTCGTTCTCTGCTTTTATACCACGTGCCCAGCCAAGACCCACCCCTAGGACCACCTCAAGTCCACCCATTTTTATGTTAAGGATCTCGTGACGTCACGAATCCCCGGAAGCCAGCATATTGGTAAGTCTACACAAAAACTCAGATAAAACCATTTTGACTAAACATTAAATTTTCGGACATAAACAGTGTATGATCATAATCTAACTCAAAACATAGGTTTTCAATGGGAAAAGTCGGTTTTTGACTGCAGTATCACTTTAACATAAAAATGGGTGGAGTTGAGGTGGTCCTAGGGGTGGTCTCGGCTGGGCACGTGGTATAAAAGCAGAGACCAACTTTTTTATTTTATTTTGAGACTGAGACCCTTGTACTGCTAACTAGCTAGTTCAAGTTCAAATGCAAATTGCTTTGTATTACTAATAAACGTTAATATGACGACTTAGCTACTAAGGCTACGTTCACACTGCAGGCCTTAGTGCTCAATTCCGATTTATTGCTCAGATCCGATTTTTTTTGTTTGGCTGTTCAAATAAATTTTTTATTATGGCCCATATCTGATTCCAGTGTGAACCAATTGCTCTCCTCAAATGACCCGTGCAAATTAACAAAAACAAAAGACAATAGCGCCTGTTACACAGCCTGCACAAATAAACAACAACAAAAAGGAAGTCATCAAAGTCACAGCTTCTGCGTTCATTTTAAAGTTGGAGCTAATGATAAGGGTGAGGAGACGGGGAAAAAAGCCAAGGTTTTTACTAGCTTTTTGTGCTGCCATGGCTGCTACTTCCGTGCAGAAGGACTCGTGAATGCGAGATCGGAGCCAGGAATGGGGGGACCGTGACATGGGCGTTTTCAGTGAAACTCAAGCAAGGCATGAAATTAATGATTCTGAGGACAGGCGAGTTAAGTAAATTGAGCGCTCGGCCGTTTGGCTAGTGAGACCAGTCGATATAACATTTATAAAACGGATAGTTCCGGGATGCAGATTGGTCAATACAGTGTTCCAGCCGTGTTAAAATGCACAATAAAAAAAAGCTACATGAGAAAACCGTGAATAATGAATACCGTGCAACAAACCAAGACAATAATATGGACAGTTCTAACATTATTTTAAATCACAAAACGGTTCACGCAGCTGTCCGCGAATTATATAAAAACGTAGCCTACTTCCGACTTATTATGGTGTATCGTTTGTGACCAAAAAATCCATTGCTTTGCACATTTACCACTTATCTAAAATGACAACACATGATAATATAATGTGAATCTGTTGATAACCTACCCTGTACAATAGTGAGTTCACTAGCCCGTGCGTCCGTTAAAGTCACATTAATTCCGATCTGACTGTTCAGACTGCGGTCGCTTTGACACAATCGGTTATGTATCAGAATCTAATACCACATTCAAAAGTGGCCCAAATGAGAATTGGAAATGTCAGATTCAATGTGATTTTCGCTGTTCACTTCCATAAAAAATCTGATCTGTGTCATATTTGAGGAAAAAATCGGATCTGGGCCACTTTTTACCTGCAGTGTGAACGTAGCCATAGAGAGTTATTCATCTGCAACGCCTTAGCTACTTTGGTATCTTTAGCTAACTTGCCTGCATTATGCCAAGGAGTCAGAGATGTATCGTTCCTCGGTGCAACGCCACCGGCTCTGTTAGCTTTCATAATCTGCCGAGAGACGGAATGTATCGATAAGTTAGGTAATGCAAGGCAGTCTTTTGTGTGTGAGTTTAGCCCCGTTTGGTCCAGAGAACTGGTAACTTAGCTAGCTAGCTAGTTATCTTAGCTATCATTTATGAATAATGTTAATATTGTTAGAAAGGGTACTTAACCCCTGGACTGAAACAGGATGGGTGAGGGGACTTAAACAGATTATAACTCTGATATTACTATAAAAACCTGAAAATCCAACAGGCTGGAAAACACTTAAGTGTAGGGGTGGGAATCCCGTTAGGAACCGGTTCCAAGTTGTCCGATTCCTCGGAATCGTACGCCTTCGAGCTTCTCGATTCCAGCATGTATTCCCGACAGCTAGCCTACGCATAGCAAAACAACGTTACGTCATGCGCGCCGTCGTTTTTCATTCAGTCAGCGCATGCTGGCAGGCAGAGTTTGGCGCCCCGTCTAAAAATATAAAATGTGAACGTCATTTTAAAAAAACTAATTTAGGCTACTATCATTTAAAAATCAATAGAAAATTTGTTTGGGTGAGCTCCATTTGTGATCGTCTTTGGAAATGATCAACTATTTTGTGGAGTGTGTGGACTTCCCTTGGGAGCCTATAACCAACTATAAGTGTAAAACTACTACTACTTTTGATTGGCGGTAGACTAATCTGACAACGATTGCCTGCTTGGCCACGCACAGATTAGTAGTCTAGATTTGGAAAGTGAATACTAACCTAAATTAGCTAAATGATAATCTTCAATCTTTGTCATCTTCAGCTAATAAGAGAAGCCAGCTTGCCTCAGGTAACGTTAAAGATCTAATCTTTCTTCCATGTACATGTATAGGCTAAATGAGATGGTGACAGTTTAAACTGTTCTGGTAATACGGTGCAGCTTTATGAAACGCCTAGAAGCGTAACTAACTCATAAGTAAAGTTTGCGATCTTACTACTAAAATATCCCAATCACAGAGCAGCGGTTTAAACAACAATATTTTAGCCATCTTTTTTGACATAACGTTAAACTGATAATTTATCCGTTCTTCTCGCGTCCTTTTTCATTATTTTCCGGTGTCTTATTTTCTTTGTCTGATATTTTTAAGCACTCGTATTAATCAAGCCAAATGACATTTCAATTTACAGAATTATACAATTCTGACTGTTTTATTGGATGCTCTGCCACTTGTGCAGGCATAAATATAGCAGATAAATATTTTCCATGATATGACTAAGAAATATGAATGAAAAACAAATGCTTTATACTTCTATATATTGTGTCATTTAATCCATTTTAGATGACCACGCGATAGTAATAGTAATAGTTGGTCTTTTCATAGCCTGGGAGTAAATAATATTTAAGGAATCGATAAAGAATCGGATCGATAAGCGGAATCGATAATGGCATTGGTATCAATAAAATAAAATAAATATTCCCTACTTAAGTGAAGACACATGATCTTGTCAAAATGTGTGCTTATTAATACTTGTTGCCTGTAAAATGAAGAGGTGTTTTTGTGCAGGGAGCTATAGGGGGCCAGAGAAAATTTATTTCCGCCTGCTTTTTTAGGTATGAGGTCATAAAATTCCAACTTTGTGAAATGTCTTACTTTGGTTGGCATAGAGCCATTCTCTCTGTGATCCCAGAAAATATATTTGTGGTGTAGGGAAAAGGCCCCACCTTCCTTTGGGAAGCTGAATTTGCAGTCCTGGGTATGTATTTTGAAACCACTGAAGGTCTGTGTGATATTTATCACAGTGTTAAGTTATTATGGCATATAGGTATCATGGTATAAACAGACATGAGTGTATTTGCATCAAATGGGGAGGGCTGTAATGTAGCAGCACAGTCTCTGATATTATTGCCAAAAAGCCAGATCCTGTCCTCCTGCCCCTACTCTGCGTTGGCTGTCCTTTGTCCCGTGTAGGTGTCTCAAAGATCATCTTTCAACTAACAAAGGGACCCGAGTCTGTAGGAATATAATATCGCTATTATGATTGGTGCTATATTTTCCCATGGTGTACATTTAAGGTCTGCCGAGTGGCTAATCCTGTTAAATCACTGTTCTGGTGTGTGGATGGGCCCCACAGTCTGGTATCGAATCCAGGACCATGGCAGTGCTGACTGAGGTTGTCGGTAGCCACACAGGGTGGCACGTAATTGGCTGTATCATCGCCCATGGAGGGGTGCTTATGACCTGGTTTACCCCTCTGTTATCCAAACACAAACAGAGGGCTGAACACAGTTTAAGACAGTCTGACCAATGCATGAACTGTGTACGTAACAAGCGCTCCCCTGTGCCCCAGGACTTCCACCTAAACAGAGTCGGTATGGAGGAGTCCGCTGGGCACGAGGCCTCTCCAGCTGGAGCGCGGCCCAAGAAGAAGAACAAGAAGAGTTATGATCTCACTGCTGCGGACAGGTTCTGGCAGAAACACAAGGGCAGGTGAGTGTACTACTGTACCCCTCTAGGGCAGGAGTGTACGACTGTACCCCACTATGGCAGGAGTGTACTACTGTACGTCACTAGGGCAGGTGAGTGTACGACTGTACCCCACTAGGGCT